>MNCI01025357.1:669108-776513 GCA_015680685.1 Gnetum montanum
GAATTGATTTCGGTTTTAATGACCTATACCATACTTTTTCTTGGCCAATGAGTGTTAGAGGAAAGAGCTTAATTTCTTTCCACCCATTATCAATATTGTTCCATGTACAGGCATCGTAGAAGGCTTGTAAATGTTGTTGTGGATCTGAATCATAGCCTCCTAAAAACTTGGGAAAGTTGTTTAAATCAAGCATGGGTAGAAAACTTTCCTTACGATGCCTACGGGCAATTCGAACAACCTCCTATATTTCCATTAAGATTATAGTGGCCAGTAGGGGTTCATCATCATCGAGTAAGTTATTCTTTCGTGCGTTGGGACAATGTTGTCTTTGTTTATGTTTATAAGAAATTCCCACCTCAGGTTTCGTACTCCAATCTTCATTGTCATAATATTCATTGGTTCTCCAATGAATTGCCTCACCAGATGTGGCATTATTATAGTCTTGTGATAGAGACATGGTTGTGAACCATGTGTGACTTAATTAAATTTAATTTAATTTCTTTTCTAAAGGATATATCATTAATACTTGTTACAGTGATCTTGTATGATATATCTAATCTAAAGAACTAGTACCATCTCTGGCAACGACACCAATGATGCGCGGCTAGGTATCCCTACACCCAACCATATGAATACGAGTGTTCACGCACAATCCGATCGAACTCCGCGGACAGGCTAGTTGTGGTATCTAGATCATTACACGTTAATCGTAGTTTGTTGTCTTCCCACTTGGACTAGTATTTGCTTTGTCACGTATGGTTTAGTCCAGAGTGAGGCATATGATGTGATCCTAAGCTAATGCTACTCCTAGAGACAATGGAGAATAATATTGATTAAACTAATGAGTAATAGGAATGAGTCTAAGCTAGCCTAAGTGTGATAAGTATCCATTCCTTAATCATCCGTACACATCTTGGACCTCATGCACGACTACTACTGGGATTACCAAGCGCAGATCCTAGGTACACTACTGGGTTGCCAAGTAATCACACTTAAATGCTTGTGATTAAGTCATACTCATTCCACATTTAACAACAGGAATAGTAAATGATGATAAATAAATATTAACTAAGAAAGAAATAAATAAAAAAATAATTAACAATTAAATTAAACAATTAAATTAAGTGAATGCTGCAATGATGAAGTAATCTTGATCTTTATTGCTGATCATGTGCATGTCCAAGTACGTCACACTCGTTTAAAGGTTCCGTAAAATTACAACCATCACACTGCAGGCATGCACTGGGAAAATAATCTAACTCCTAAAGAAACAAACTGAAAGAGTCTAGCTACAAATGACAAAAGGATTCCTAAATGAGGTGGAGGGCCCTCTTATTTATAGGCTGGGATAGGCTGCTGCATAAACAGGGCCGCGTCGACCTAGCAAGGCTACGTTGACGGGGCCGCGTTGATGTGACCGTGTATACGGGGGCACGTATACATGGCCCAGTCGACACATCGACTAATGATTTCTACTTATATGCCTTTTCTAGCAATGTTATAGTTGTTTCTATCTTGACCCATGACATAAATGATCAAGGTGAAAGACCTATAGCTTTCATATCTACACTTTTAAAAGATGCAAAATTAAGATACTCACCCATAGAGAAGCAATTGCATGATGTAATAAAAGCCTTAAAGAAATTCTGCTACTACTTGTTAAACTTAAAAGTATTTGTCATTGTCCTTGATCCAACCACCATTACTTTAGCCAAATTACAAGATCCTAGTGAGAAACACGCTAAATGGGTTATGAGGCTCCAAGAATATGATATTCAATGGAAGGTAGAAAAGTTAGTTAAAGGAATTGGTCTTGCTAATTTAATAGCCAAAGCTTCAACCTCAGAAAATTATGATGCATCCATAGATAAAGAATCAATTCCTCTTCATATATATTATCCATCAATGAAGAAAATGATATCCCATTTGCTCCCAATCAGTTGTATGATCCATGGTATGGGGATATGAAATTTTATTTAACCTTCCATCTTTGTCCCTTAGATTTACCTAGATATAAAATAAATCTCTTAATATCAAAATGTTCTAAATTCACTCTAATAAGTGGTGAATTATTTAGAAAGAATTTCCAAGGGATATACCTTAAGTGTTTGAACCAAGAGTAGGCTAACGATGCTATAAAATAACTTCACGATGAAGGACATATAGGATATCGCTCATTAGTTCATAAAATTGTGAGGGCTGGTTATTATTGGCCTACGATGATTAATGATGCTTATAACCTAGTTAAGACGTGTGTCCAATGCCAGATATTTAAAGGTAAAGATTCCAAGAGTTTGGCCCCTTTACAGCCTATAATAGAAACAAGAACATTTGCCCAATGGGCGTTAGATTTTATTGGAGTGATCAATCCTTTATCTACTACCCTACATTAATTTATTTTGATAGCCACTCATTATTGCACACGTTGGTTAGAGGCGAAAGCAACCAAAACTACATCATCTCGTGAGGTCATTCACTTCCTAGAAAACAATATAATCTCTAGATATGGCTATCCTTATGCTTTAGTAGTCGATAATGGGCCCGCCTTCATTTCCATAGAGTTTACAAATTGGGCTAAAGACCATAACATCGTTGTCAAGGTGGTAACCGAATATTACCCACAAGGTAATGGTTTGGTTGAATCTTCTAACAAAATTATATTATATGGGATTAAGAAGTTGGTAGTCAAAAATCCACGAACTTGGCATGAACAACTAAAATGGGCAATTTGGGCTGAGAGGATTTGTTACAAAGAATTGATCAAGACTACACCATATGATTTATTGTACAGACAAGAGCCCATATTACCAATTAATTTACAGATTCCTACATATCAATTCTTCTTAGACTACTTACCAACTAACGAGCATCTAATATCACGAGCATGTAACATTTTGAACTTAGAACTTAAAAGGGTTAAAGCGATCAAAAATATGTGTTTTCATTAGCAAATTGTCAAGAGATGGTTCGATAAAAAATATGCTGCTAAAAGTTTTCAAATAGGTGACCTAGTCCTTAAGAGAGATAGAGCATCTGGTCAAACTAGCCCTCAAACTAAGTTTTCACCTATTTGGTCAGGTCCATTCCAAATTATAGACATCATTGCCCCAAATGTGTTCAAGATTGTTGATTTGCAAGGATATAAGTTGAAAAAGAATTTTAATGTATTTCATTTGAAGCATTCCTACTCAAGTACCCCACGTGGGCATTTGGTAGATTCTTAGTTGCATGTTTTCTTCCCCTTTTTCTTTGCATTTCCATATTTTTCTTGCATTTTCATTATTTATTTCTAGCATATTGATTTAATTGTTATGTTCTCCATATGATTTTAATAATCATTTGTCATTTGAGTTACTAGATATTGGGTCATCTTAACACCATTGGAAAATAACGTAGGTATAATATAATTTACTATTACTGTAAAATTGATAAAGTGCTAAATGGTTGATGCATTTACTAGGCTGTGTATATGGGGTCGTGTCAACGTGGCTGCGTAAAGCCTCATCGATGCATCCTTCAATGCGTCAACATGGCCTCATTTACGTGATGCTTGTTTCGACCTATAAATAAGTGGGCTTCCGCCACACTTAGGTACTTTTTTGGTAGTTGTAGCGAAGCTCTTGTAGTTTGTTTCCATGAGAGTTACAATATTTTCCAAGTGCCCACAATAGGTGTAAGAAAGGTGTCCAGCTCTTTATTCAAGCACTAATGTACCTGAGCCCATTGGCGTGAACGAAAATAAAGATGAGCTTTTTAATCATTCCTTGAAGCAATTGGACTTAGTCATTTAATGCATTTAATAGTTTAATATTTCTATGCTTTAATAGTTCATTAAGTTTCTATTGTTATTATTTTAATTGCTATTGCTCTTTGATAGTTTGTAGAAACCATAAGTACGACCATCTCGAACATAAATCCAACACTTGGCAACCTAGTGACGCTTAATGTCTAGTAGCCCAATAATGGTTAGGGGATGTTCAGGATGTGCACGGAAGATGGGATCGAATACTTATGCTAAGAAGAATTAAGACATAGATTAGGATAATTATAGATTACATAATATTTCATTCCTTACTTTCCATTCCAAGAATTAGATCCTAGAAGATAAAGTAAAAAGCCATGAAAATCAGTTGCATCAATCTCACTTAACCATCACAATCAGAACATCACAAGTGAGGTTGAGAAGACATGACTGTTCTAACAAAGGGTTTTGCTGGTTAAGGTCTGGTGTATGCAAAGTGCTTACAATCTATGGAATTCAACCGAGTCGCGTGTGAACACTCGTGATTTTCATGGTTCGGCGTAGGGGTACTTAGCCACTCATCATTGAGGTCGTTGCCAGGGACTGTTAGTCTTACATGCATCATTTAACCTTAGTAAAATTTTCATTCACGTTGTTGGAATAGACCCAGGATAGTGAAATTTACGCACACAAGGCGGACTAAGTAAAAAGTAAGGTACACCAATTAGTGGATCATCTAACATCCAACATGTCTTCTTCTCACAGGCGAGATGAATCCAACCCACCGGTGCCACAAGAATGTTAGGTGTTCTAAACACATCTAGATGAATATGTACCTGACTTCACCTTCATGTTACATCAGGATGAACATTCACGATCGAGGACATGGAAGGCAACATCATACTACCATCTGACTGATCGGCTCCTAGAATGATGTTTCACAATCTTGCCAAACTAGGCATCCAGGACCGCGGTGTGGAGTACGTCATGAAGGACCATGACTACTGGGACTATCATCCCACTAAGGCCCAATGGGCATGAGACCAATAGTAGGCAGAACGGTATGAATACATGAATGGGAAACAATTCAGTAACCTCTTATTCTTGCAAGGGTTGCAGGATGATGGGGAGCCTATCTTTCACGATTCCCATTTGGCTAAACTTCCTTTGGGGCATCAGATCATTCAGTCCATCATCTAGAACAAGCAATCAAGTGACCGGGACCCCCCAAGAGGATGGAGGGTCACATAAGAGAAGTCACGGAAGAAGCAAAGATGGGTGGGAAGATTGAGGTCACCAGTAGAGCAAAGGGGAAGATCGACATCGGAGCAGTGGTGATCCCTCTCCCTCTTCTCCATCCTCTTGCTGCTCTCTACCTTCATCCAGTTCGGACTCCAATCATAACCATGGTATAAAGGAGCAAGGTGATGGTGGTCATAAGGACTGAAAGGAACAGCATGAGGAAGCACGTGACCAATCATGCGAGGCTCACCGTCATGAAAGGAGAGGCAACTGAAACAATCATAGACATCGTGGTCCTCAGTAGGACTATGACTCAGATGAGCCATTGTTGGCTACTCGAAGCATGCTCCATATTTCCGAGGTAGTTCAGATACCCAGCAGGCATTGGAAGGATAGCCAGATCTAATGCATTAACATGAACAACATCCCCAGATTTGAAGGGGGATACAATTGTGATCTGCAAACTTACTTGCAAGCGTTTCATGATGCTTGCACCTTGTAGAACATCGACAATGATTGGCAAAAGCTTAAGTTGTTCCCTCGCACACTCATCAAAGAAGTAGAAAGTTGGTACCTGTCTTTGGAACCGAAATCAATTAGGAGATGGAGTACGATGCTGGAGATCTTAAATGACAAGTATCAAACCTACTCCAAAGTGGCGAATTTGAGACGTCAAATCCAAGGCTGGAAGTAAGGTAATCATGAACCCTTGGATGTAGCCATGAGTAGATACTATTCATTGCTACATCGGTGTCCTAGTCATGCCTACTCTCAACAGGCATAGCTTCACCATATCATTGATGGGCTCCGCTTTGAAACTAGAAAGACCCTTGGTGTGTACGCCTAGGGACGATTATCAGAATTAAGGGCCCATCAACTGTAGTGCCTCATTGAGCAAGTGGCTAAAGAAGAGGGGGAACTCAGAAAGAAGGAGAGTGTAGATGAGTTTAATCAGGATTCCTCTATCATAAAGAGGGAGGTACGAGTCTATAAAGAGGAAGAGGAATCACCACTGGATGAAATGGTGAACCGAAAAACCTTACTCCTACAGAAATTTACCTCTGAAATATTGGCAAAGGTTGACAAGATGTGGGATTCTCTGGATGAAAAATTTCAAAGTGTTCTGAAAATCGCAGAGGAGTCCAGAGAGCAAGGTAATGATTATGATCAGTGTAGGAAGAAGAAAGCTAAATGTGCCCACCATAAGGGTAAGGGAAAAGTTGTTGTAGTTGAATAAGTTGCAGACTCTAACAAAAAGGAGGATGATGAATGTGACATATGCCAATATGAACATCCTAAGGGGTGTTGTCTCGTAGTGTCACATCTACAAGAGTCTGGGAACACCCCGAAGGTTGTCTTACCCACAAGGCAATCCCAGGCAATTCCACCAACAGCAAGGATATTATCCAAGTGGAGCGCCACCACAACCTTATAAACACTTTCAGAAGTGATGACACCCATAAGTGTGGGGGATGCCACCTCCAAGGCAGTAGTACCCTTATCGATAGCCAGATCCCTATGGGTACTACGTTCAGCAACCAGTCCTTCCATGGGACTCTTCTAGTTACACAACCTTTTAGAATTACTACCACCCCCTGGAATATTTTCAACCACAATCTCCATCACCTAAGGCAGAAAGCCCACATCTTTACTATCCTCCATCATCTTCTCCTACCATCCCTACTCAACAGCACTCCACTCAGCTACCACTTGCTCCACCTATGTAGGGGGAAATCCCACCATAGCCATAGCAATGCAACACTACGAGGGATGTTAACCTACAATTGGCTCCTTAGTCGAGTGGATCGGAAGCCAAGCCATGGAAACATCCCTTCTTCCCACTTAATAACTTAAGCACACCCTCACACACACCTATGGTTGGTGCCTCTGAACCTCAAACCTCTTCCACTATTCCACCCTTTGAGCAGCCTTCAAACCAAATGCCCTCCAACGTAAAAATGGCCATGCTTACACACAGTGACCGACTAGATAAAGGCAAGTCACCTTCCCTAGAAATTGATTGATCTAGGAAGTCCCCTCATTTATCTTCAGGTGGCAGGAAATGAGCCATGTAAAGCCCTTCTAGATTCAGGGTCAAGAGTCAATTTGATTTCACATGACATGTACAAGAATTAGAACCTACCCCCATTAAAGAAGAGCAACATTCGGCTCAAGTTGGCAGACCAATCCATTACTATTCCCTTGGGATTGGTGGAGGACATTGTAACCACTATTTGTAGGTGGTCCTATCCTACTGATTTCCTTGTCATCCGTGTGGAGAATTGCAAGCGAAAATTTCCAATCATCATGGGAAGAGCTTGGCTAAGCATGGTGAATGCAAGACTAGGACTCCTAGATCTTTCCCTCAAAATTTTAAAGGAAAATCCTTTTGGGAAGATTGAGAAGAAGCACGTTCTATGCATCACGTACAGTGACTCCAGGTGCAACTCTGTGTAGTAGCTATGGTCTGCTAAGCGGACATCTATTCAAGCATGAAGTTGGTGTACCGAGGACTCACAAGTCCAACAATGCCTGTACCCAGCAACCACAGCTCAAGAAGGCACCCAATGGCTAACCACTAATCCTGCTAGTAGGACTCTATGCATGGAACCATCTGAGGAGCTTGTAAGCACCTACATAGAAAGCATGGACCATTTGGAAGAGGTTCATCAACAAGTATCCACTGTTGATAACCATGATGATTGGGGAAAGTTGCAAATCCCTGAAAGTTTCAAACAAGAGCCCTTGGAACTCAAATCCTTACTAGCCCACCTAGAATATGCATTTTTTCCGAATGGGAAACTGATGATTATCAATGTCACCCTTGCTCCTGAATAAAAGAGAAAGTTGCTAAAGGTGGTGAATAAATGGGATGCTACTTTTGCATGGTCATATCCTGAATTAACAGGAGTTGATCCCAAGGTTTTCCAACATCGAATTTATATTGATCCCTCCATGAAGCCACGAAAACAACCACAAAGGTGATTGAACCCCAAATTGAAGTAGGTCATCAAAGATGAAATCAAGCAGTTGCTAAAAGTAGGGTTCATCTACTTTATTACCGATAGTAAATGGATCAGTTGACTTGTTATTGTGCCAAAGAAAGGTGGCAAATGGAGGCTCTGTATAGATTTCTGATTGCTCAACATGGCTACCTTTAAAGATCATTTCCCACTTCCATTTGTGGACCAAGTGTTCGATACCATTGCGGGGCATTGTTATTATAGCTTTTTGGATGGTTATAGTGGCTATAACCAAATCCAAATTGCACCATAGGACCAGGAAAAGACAACCTTCATGAGTCCCTGGGGGACTTTTGCATACAAAAAAATGCCTTTTGGCCTGTGTAATGCTCCTACCACTTTCCAACACCATGTCCTTAGCATCTTCCAACAGCAAACTGGCAATGGGATAGAAGTCTTCATGGATGACTTCTCTACCTATGGGGCCATGTTTGATCAAGCCTTGGTCCTCTTTGAGCAATTTCTAAAAAGATGTGTGGACACTAACCTACGGCTCAACTGGTAGAAAAGCCACTTAATGGTCTAGGAGGGCATTGTGCTAGGGCATTGTATCTCACAGACAGGGATTAGCGTGGATCCTGACAAAATCAGGATCATCTAAGGAATTACCAGGCAACCAAGCACTGTAAAAGATGTTCGGTCATTCCTTAGCCACACTGGTTACTACCGATGCTTCATCAAAAATTTCTCAAAGATCATCAAGCCGTTGGTGGAACTCACGAAGAAAGATGCTCTATTCGTCTAGACCAGGGAATGTGAATCCGCATTCCAAACACTTAAATAAAAACTCATAGAGACTCCAATTCTACGAGCACCTAATTGGTCTAGACCCTTCCACATCATGACGGATGCATCCAATTATGCATTGGGAGCTGTGCTTACACAGTGTGATGATCAAAAATGCCCATACTACATTCACTATGTAAGCCATAGCATTGTGGGTACTCATCTTAACTACACCACCACCAAAAAGGAGTTGATGGTGGTGGTATTTGCCTTGGAAAAATTTCAATACTATGTTCTTGGATACAAGGTGTTCATGCATACCAACCATAGTGCCATCCAGTTCCTAATGAACAAGCCGACAATGAGCCCTCGTATCATACAGTGGGTGTTGATTCTTCAAGAATTTGACCTCACTATGGTAGATTGGAAGGGAACTGAGAATGTGGTTGTTGACAACTTGTCTCGGTTGTGATGGGATGACATAGAAGAGGAAGAGCCCCTCTCCGACCAATTTTCCAATGAACTTCTCTTTGTAGGAGTGGTCGATCAGCAGGTGCTCAATGAATCACCTTAGTTTAGCCACATCCTCACCTATCTCACAACTTAGGAATTGCCAAAGGAGTGGAACCATCGACAGAAACAACAGTTTCTCCATAAGGCCAAGCATTTCATGGAAATTGATGGTGACCTTTACAAGGTGTGCGTAGATGGCCTAGTTCGATGGTGTGTCCCTGATGATGATAAACTGTGCATCCTTCAAGATGCTCATGAGGGCCCTTGTGGGGGCCACTATGCTAGACGATGCACAACCATTAAAATCCTGCTTGTAGGATATTATTGGCTCACAATCTTCAGGGACGCATAATGTTTCACCCGCTCCCGTGAACAATGCTAGAGAGACAGTGGGATGACTTCATGATTGGAGGGACCTCAACAATGGATCTAACCACTGGAGCCCTTCAACATCTAGGGCATTAACTTCATGGATCCCATCACACCCCTGTCCAACGAGAAGCCGTATATCATCATTGCCATGGACTACTACACAAAGTGGGTGGAGGCAGTAGCCGTCGTCAACTGTTCCTCAAACACCATCGCATGATTTGTCCAACAACAAATCTTCAATAGGTTTGGAGTGCACCATGCACTCATCTTAGATAATGGAACGCATTTCATGGGTGTCACTTTTCGTAAACTCATGCAACACTTTGGGGTTACCCATAAATTTACAACATCCTATGACCCCCAAGCCAATGGGTAGGCCGAAGTTACCAATAGGGAGATTACCAAGATCCTCACTTGAACCATTAGTAACTATAGGAGGGACTGAAGCACCAAACTTAATGATGCCCTCTAGGCTTATCACTCCACTTGGGAACTTCCTATAGGATACTCTCTCTATGAGTTAGTGTATGGTAAGCTACCAAAACTCCCAATCCAGGTAGAACTCTGAACACTATCCACAACCAATGACTTAGATCTTGACCTACCATTAGCACAACTTGAACAACTTATCAACCTAAGTGTGCTAGATGAGAATCGATTAGTGGTCCTATGTTCAAATGAGATCCACAAGGCCTACAATAAAAAAACATCATGATCTTAGGATTCGGAAGGTAACATTTCGACGTGGAGACGAAGTGCTTTACTGGAACCCCACACACGTACCACAACCGACCAAGTTTCAAACATTGTGGGAGGGACCTTACATTGTCTTTGAAACCTTCCCATTCGGGGCCTTGCTTATACACAAACCTGAGGACCCCACTAGAATGTAGTTGGTCAATTAGCAACAATTAAAACCATTTTGTGAACTCCACCTAACCAGTGCCACCGCCTTATCATCATTGGAACATCCTTGTTCCATTTTTCGCATCTCCTCCTTTCCACCCAGTCGTGGGGGAGATTGTCCTCCATGCTAATCCATCCTACTAAGCTCCCCATTGTTTTTGAAATTTTTTGTTTTTGCACTTTTTTGTTTTTCAACATCATTTGTATATTTGCCAATTCTTACTAACTTTTCCTTTCTTTAATTACTTTTCCATTTCTTTGTCGATTATTTATGCATGTATGTGTGTTTAATTTTTAGTTGGTTGCTAATAATTCGTCTTATTTTCATCAGGTGTCTGGCACGGATGGTTTTCGTTGCGATGGGTCGCATGAAATAGTCCACCTAGTTTATCTTGCTCCCGCCCTTGCATTTGTTGTTCTTGGACTTTACATCTATTTTCATCTCATAAAATTGGTAGTGAGTCCACTTCATCCACCCATCCACCCACTCCATGGTTTTCCTTCCTTTGGAAACATGCAACCCCTTCACTTAAAAACATTTTAATTAATATGTGACTTGTGTAGTTCCCAGACTCGGGGATGACCCAATGGCTTGAATCGGGTGTGACTTCAAGGGGAACGCAAAATTCGTTGCCCTCTCCTATCCCCTGGGTTGCCGGTATGTCCTTATGGATTTCTTACCACTCCACGTTCTTCTCTACAAGGAAGCTCCTGGGAAATTCGACCTTGCATGGTGTGGTCCTCATTGTAAAAATTCAAAAAAAAAAAACAAAAAAACAAACATGAGGATTTAAAGCACATCCCTTGGTTGAATGCATGCAACCAAGCATGGGTCTTTGCATGGTGTGGTTCCCACGAAATAATAAGAAAATGAAAAATAAAATCCTAACTATGTGGAAATTCAAAGCACACCCCTAAGACCGCCTCTCACAGGACACCAAAACTAGTTATGGGACTCACTCCTTCCCCTCTAACTTAGTCCTGTTTCACTACAATGTCAATGGATATGGTTGGTTTTGGGTCTGAACTCAGGAAAGGTCCTAATGGGTCACTTAACCACAACTTCACACGAGGTTTCATGTGACCGATGATCGGAATTCCACTTCTCTCATCTCTCTCTTTACTCATTTCTCTTCATAACTTACCTCATTTCCTGTCTTATGTTTTGAAAGTTTGTCATGATTTCCATGAACTTCTCATGCCTTGGTAGGTTCTCATGGATGGGGGTATTAACTTATGATCACCATTTCTTGACTCTAGGGTCCACAGACTTTGGTGTTGAGGATATGCAAGGGCTACTAAGGCTATCGCTTGCTATGGGGAGGATCCACTTGCATATTCCTTGTTCTGCTTGTTAATCTCCCATCCTTTTGATTTCATTGGTTGATTATTTTCATGATTCCATCGCTCGATTTCTTCTTTGCAGATTTCTTTTTCCCCACATTCTCCTACATTTGACTCTTCTTTTAGCCCAATGTACTTTCCTCTTGTCTTAGCTACATTCTTGGTCTCTCAAGCTCTTCAACCGTCCTAATTTGATGTTATTAATTGATTTTTTGGGCTTTCTTTTGTCTGGTCAACATTGGTCAACAAGTGCGACCCCCTACGTATACAGGGCCCCATATACGCAGTCCCTTGTGTGCAGCTGATGCAGTGCAAAAACATTATATATACCCCCATCAGGCCTAACACTTAGCTCATTCTACACACAAATTGGGGGGGGGGGGGGGAGGGAGAGAGAGAGAGAGAGAGAGAGAGGAATTTTTCATTTTTTTTGCCTCAACTCTTCTTCCAAGCACTTACGTTGTCCATCGCGCATCCTAACCTACCTATCCTTCCCCTCTTTTGCAACCGGAGGTATGCTCTCAATCGTGGGGGGCTAAGGCCTATTAGAAATTAATTAATTAATTACTTAATTAATTGATTAAGACTTCACACCTCTTAAGGGAAGAAACATAAACAATAGTTTAAACTCCAGCTTATCCTTTATTGTTTTTGGTTTTAACCCATCAACTAATACTCTGGGGGAAATAATGGGATGCATGTGCCAGTACCATAACTTAGTAAAACTAAGAAGGTGTATGAGGGCCATTTTGAGCAGCTTGTGCATAATCTAATTAGTGGTTATGGTTGATTGCAGATGACACCAAAACCAAGACATCCAAGGGGAGAAGGACCATCACAACCTAGGGACAAGCATCCACAAATGGGAAGGGGATGAGGCATGCAACATCTAGAGCACATAGAGGTTTCTCATGCAACCATCCTCCTCTGCGAAGGACCTGATGTGGAATATGTCCATCAGATTCCTGAAGAGGAGATTCCCAGCAAGTAATCGCAAGGGGATGAAACTTCGGGGATAGTGCCATGGCTTAAGGTTACCCTGACCCAAGCATGTCTTGATGTTATCAAGCCACGAGAAGTGCAACGAATGGTCCTACAAGAGTTAAACTTTGGACCATTTCTTGAGAATGCACCAGAAGATGTGAAGCTTTAGTTGCAAAATTCTCCTATGTGGCCAATCATCATAACCAGTGGTGAATAGTACTTAGGAGAGATCTATCTCTTCTGGAAAAATCGACAACTAGGGTCCAGAGTAAGAATTAAGGACATCTATGTCTCTTACTCTACGGAAGCAATCGCGCAAGCTCTAGGGTTGCCAAAGACAGGAGTAGATGTGGTGGAGATCCTGAAGCAAGCTGATCCTGAGGTAAAAGGGGAGTGGATTAGGCAGTGCTATGGGGTAGATTGCAAAGAGTTCGACACTCTGACCATCGCTGAGAGAGTGTATTGAAAGATTGCGTCTTGCCACCTGAACCCAATAGTGAGACCTAGTAAAATCACTACCTTCTCCACTCGTGCATGTGTCGCCTTAAGTGGGAAATTCTCAATGAGCCTTCCACAATTGTTATTCTTGGAAATTGAAAAGAGGTTTGCTAAAAGCAAACGTGGAAGGCGGGCTCTCCCCTTTCCCTACCTAATCAGAAAGTTATGCAAACGGGCAGGGATAGCACGGTATGCCAACAATACACTTTGGCACACCCCGATTGCCTCATGGAGGGAAATGATGAAGGATAGGACTCTGGCCACTACACAAATCGAGGAGGAGCAACAACCACCTTCATTGCCTGTGCAAACAATGAGGTCGGGTTCGTAAACCATCGTAGAGCACATATGCGAAATCCGACAACCACTCTTGAGTCAACAAGAGCAATCTAGAAGGACAGGTGGAGGAGAAGACCCTTCAGTCTATCGCCCTACAATGAGCCATTTGGAGCAAGTGGCTCGCTCAGTAAGTCTGCTAGAAAGAGCAAGGTCAATGTTCTTTGTTACCCAAACACAAGTACCTGCAAGACCTGATCCTAGCATCCAAAAGGTAATGGTATCCAAACAATAGTTATTTCCTGAAATTTCAGGAAATGCCACTACTTTCTCGGTACTCTTGGAAGATGGCAAGGGGGCGAAAATCTTGGTGATGCAGCACCAAGGACAAGAGGCTGTGGACACAGTAGCTATAGACACGATTTCTATGGTCCTTAATGCACTGGTGACACCTATACCAGATGTACATGGACTCGAAGATGTACAGGCATTTGTCAAGACTTCATGTAGTAGGATCGATGCAGCCCAACATGAAGAACTGTTGGATCGATTGGTGGGAACTGAGCAACTGCTTTCGGATGTCTTCAACCTTCCGGACAACATCATTGCAACCCAGTCGGAGCTGCTCTCAGCAAGGGGTTAGAGCCTCATCTTGGAAGGGCAACTTGAAGCTGCTCAAACTAATTGTCAACGCTTGGTGACAGAAGTTGCTCAATTAAGAATCCAACTTGCTGATCCAGCTCTCCTCAACTGTGTGCTCACCAGAGATGAAGCTTTTCAATAGCTTCAGGTTAAACTTCAAATAGTTGAGGATGAGAAAGAGTCAACAATCCTTGATAAGTCCTTGGCAGATGCTCATGCATATCATTTAAACAAGGACTTGACAAAGGTTCTCCAGAAGAACATCAGGTTGACTACAGAGGTTCATCGCCTCCGCAATGTTGGTGCTGAAAACGAACACATGAAAAACTATATTCACCAACAGCAAGAAGAGCTAGCCAGGGTGAACACTGACGTGAGAAGGTTGGCCACTGAAAATTGAAATTTGTCTATGGAGGATGTTTGAGCCTTGTGACAGAAATCAACCATTGAAATCCCCACTTGGAAGAACGAAGTCCTTAAGTTTGAATAAGTTAAGAATCGTTACAAGGACTAAGTGGGATTACAAAAGGAAGTGAATGAGAAACAAATTCAAGTTGCAAAGGCTAAGATGAACCAAGTGCTTCAGCAGCTTTGAGAAGGAGGCAAGGTATGGTAGCTTATCTTTGATGGGTTGAATGCCTACAACTAGGTTGAAATCCACCTCAAGGAACTGCAAATTGAAGAAATGACAGAATACATGGAGTTGGCCAACCTTCGCTACGCAAATCTAGCTATGCTAACAACTGGGAGACCGTGGTCTAAATTGGAGAAGCAAGTGGCCATCTCATATTCTTTATACGAGGGTGAGTTCCAAGCACCCAAGGCAACAAAACAAAAATTGGAAACAACAAATACGGAAGTCGAGGTTCTCCACATGTGTTTTGATGGACAACGTGTAGTCGTGGAGAACTTGGCCCATTGAATGAATGACTACTAGCAGTTGCAGACATCAATTTGAGCGTTCAACATCAAACGAAAATGGTTCGCAACCTGGTTCGTCAATCTGAAAGAACTCTTCCCTGCGCTGCTGTGCCTTTGGGAGGTTTCAGTCTCGGCACACATTGGTGAAGCTACTTGTCTGGACAGTGAACGATCCCAGAAGCAAGGAGGAAAAAATGAGGGCCCTCTTGGAGGCTTTCTGGTTGCCTTCAGAAGTTGCAGCTGCTGCGAGGCAGCCATCGTTCATGCCACCGCCGCCACATGGGCCAAAGGTTGGTGAAGGTCCATCTGAACCATCGCCCCCAGGGACGGTGTGATCTTCTCCAGCAATTTTTGCATCTTTCAACATGGCAGAGAATCCAAGATCGTCAAGGTGTTCAATTTTGTCTTTGAAGACAACCATTTTGTAAATTGTCCTTCTCTGTACACTTGGGCACTTGGTGCGTCATGTGTGTGTGTTTGATTCATAATATTGATTTCATAGATGGTCTGGTCTCTTCTTGTGTGCCAACGTTCTTGTCGTCATGTCATGTGGGTGGTGGAAGCAAAACAGAAGTTGCAAAACCAATCTTCCCTTTGCATGGTTCTGCTGCATTATATGGACATTGGAATTTAGCAATCTTTAACAGCAGTAATGTTCAAGAGTAACTAATTAACTACGCAGGGTAGATTTCAACCTATGCATCAAAAGAATCCGATTCGTGGAAGCGAGGAATCGAGGATTCGTGATTCTGAACGTGTTGGGTACGTGTGTCTCAAAAAAAAGTGGGGACGGGTTCGTAGCTGGGGATGTGATAGAGAAAATTTAAATATATTAATTTTTTTAAAAAATTAAATCTCATATATCATATAAAAAACGTTGTAGAATATAGAACAAGTACAATGTAAATTCAAAATATTGGTAATGCTTAAAAATTGCATAAAAGATTGCAATGAAACATTAAGTATTGAGTCTCATGTGTATTATAAAATATTTTAGCATTATCATATATATATATATGATAAAGAGTTTCTTGCCAAAGCTTAGAAATTGTCACATTGTTCAAATTCTAATTTTAACCTATATTTTCTCCTTGCTCTACTCTAAAAAGTAAATTTGTAGCTCTACTTTAAAGAGTACATTTGTAAAACCTGCTTCATTTTGTTCTATGTCATTAATATCATTTGCATGGCAATCATCTTCATCAAGGATTGAATCATCAATATTAAGATTCATTGCTCCAGAAACATTAGCTAAGTCAGTAGAATAACTTTATCTATCATCAACTATTGGAACATCATCATCTTCCAGATTAACATCCCAACAAAGAATAGGTGATTGCCTATATTTTATTTCCTTTCTTTCTTCCAATCTAATCATGCTATGAAGAGATACTAATTTTTCAACTCTTTTTGGAGTTAGACTATTTCTTTTGATCCGATAAATGAAAAAATATGTTGACCAATTTCTTTCAGAAAAAGATGCAACCTACATAAATGATAAAAATAAGAATAAATTTTTGCATTGTTAAAAAATTCATTTTATAAATTATTCAAAACTTCATCAATAAACAAACTCATTTGAAACTTAAGACCTAATAGCCTATTAATTATGGTGTTTAAAAAATGCATGATATATAAAACATCACTATTTCAAGTTTTCAAACATCACATTTCATAAATTAATTAAGAAAATTAATACGTATTAATATTTGTTATATGTTTAATAAAAAAACTGATCTGAGAAAGAAACTTCACTGCTAAAGTTTGAAATCTAAGAGTATTTGCTACTATCTCCACCATGCAAACTCCACCATCCAGCTAGATTTTCTTGAGCTATTCTATCCATATCAAGTATAGCATCTTCACATTTAAATGCTTTTATATGTCCTTTAGTAAATTGAAGCCTATTCTTACATCAAAATCAAAATCGTCACAAGGCCTTGTTGGATTTAATGCATATTCAACCATATTCTTAATATTTAATGCATATGCAGCCATATCCAATGGGGTATTTATAGCATTCATTTTTTTACAATCAATGGAAGTAACTGAGCATTATAAAAATCAAGAGAGCTATCAATTTCTATACCATATTTTCATAAATTACATATATTTCTTATCTTTATCAACATAAAAGATGAAATCAACAATAGGTTGTGCCCATTAGAAAAAATATTGCTACATTTTCATAAAAAACTAATACCATGCATATAAGCCAATAAAGTTTATCAGATTTTTACACCAGGAATCCCTTCCCCACCACCATTTTCACAGAGCTCTATTTGCTTTGCTTTTGCGCTATTAAAAATGCTCTCCGCAAGTTCATGACATGTTTTGGACTTATGGGCTTGCTTTATAAAGTTGGGATAGCAGGAGATTCAAAGGCAGGTCTTTGGAGTTTTGGAATTTCTTGTTGTGGGTTGAGTTCATGCCTCTTGCATGTTTGACTGTTCCTAAAAAGATTTGGGAAGGATATAGTGCTGAAATTTTGTTTGAACTTTGAACAAATGTATGCTTCAAACTATTCTATTTTGTTTGCACTTGCAGAGGAAATTGTTTGCACTTGCAGAGGAAGAGAGGCCTGAAAGCAGTTTTGTAACCAACTAGTTCCTTTCCCTCACAGGTTGTGCATTAATGACTAGTTGGAATGACGGCCACAGGTTGTGCATTTATGATTGGCTGAAATCACGGTCCTTACCGAAACCAGAGACGCAACATGAGATGCCCATGGTCCACGAATAAAAATACGAAATCAATCCACTAAATAAAAACTTTTCTCTAAAATCATCTGAATAAACTAAAACGAAAAGTAAAGATCAGGTAAATCTAAGCAAAATAGGCAACTCAATTGATACGAAAATCCACTAGTACAGGAACGTGTTCTCATGCAAACTGGAAGAGCAAGACAGAAAGGGAAGAACAGTGGATTTCGTGCTCACGAATCAGGATAGAGATGGAGAGAAATCTTTACAGCAACGAGGGAAAGAAGCGAAAAAAACAAGTGAGAACCAAGAGCGAACGTTCGGCGGAAAAATTGTGCACTAAGATCACAAAGGTAAAGCATGTAGGGCTCGCATTTAAAAAACGGAAGAAATATCATCCAAATTTTTTAAGAACAAAAACTAGAATTATGGATCGAAGAGAACCGCTCGCAATGCGTGCTTACGCAGGCTCGGCAAGCTCGTCCAGATTGCGCTAGAAGGAAACGATCGATTTTCTGAAAAATATAGAATGATAAAAAATATAGAAACTGAAAAATATAGAATAATAAAGTATAGAATAATAGATGTGCAGCGCATTTTCTAAGCATCAACAGATAAATCCGATAAGACAAGTCTTCTACCCAGTCACCCAAATCAAACTGGGCAGACGAGACCCCTGCATCAAAAAAAATGTTCATGGTCTTTTTCGTCATTGCCTGCAAACGAAAAACTGAAAATGAAGCAAAAAATTTTAAAGCTGAAAGAGAAACAAAGCGTTTGGAGAGTAGAGATTTTCTTGGGAATCGCGAATCTCCGGCGCATAGATTTCAACGTTGTTGCTATCCAGAAGGTCGCAATCAAATAATTGATAACGCGGAGCAAAACCATGTTGAGAAGGATAGAGTAAGAAATTCCACAGCTGCAATAATTTCAACCTTCATTTAAGTGCGTACTACAGAGCGTTAAACGGAAATGTGGAAAACGTTGTCTATCAACATCTTGCACTCTAAAACAGATCTATCCCTTTTGATTCAGTGCCACAAAGTTTTTGGAGCCGGTAACATTAACAGATTTACTTACTACTTATCTTTATATGATGTTCGGTACTTCAATTTAGTTATAACTTATACTTTACTTGCTTTCATTCCAGGTTCCAGTTTTTCACAATTTGTGTCACTCCATAACGTGTTTTCATAACGATTTTCCCAATACGTACGATCTATGCGAGGGCTTTTCAGTTTATAAATAAGATTATCTGAATATGTGTGGGCTGTGGATGTGAATAATAGGATGTGGGTGATGATAAGAGAGAAGATGCAGCCAACCGCTTGGTTTTCAAGGCAAAGATGAGGATAAGAAATCCAATCTACGGTTATGCAGGTCTAGTATAATTTGCAAAGCTACATGGGCCATTTGCAGGCAAAGTTGGTGCTTTACCAGGCTCAGTATTATGTGATGCAACACACATCTTCTTCGCAGCTTCAACATCTGCATGAACAGTATCATTACGACTCCAGAAACAAGTGCCTGTTGCTTCCCATGTGGGTGGAATTTGGACAACTTTGACATAGTGTTGAGCACTACACAAGTAATTTACGTGGGTTAAGGCCATTGGGATGTTTTTTTATGGGATTAAAACTTTATCATGGCCCCATTTGTCAATAACAAAACCCTTTTTAAGTTATGAGGGCATTTTTTTCCAAAAAAATAAAAACGCTGTTTCAGAGTTAATAGGATCCGTGTTGAACACCTTCAACTATTCTGCTAGCGCTCACGGCAGCGTATTTGAAAGCTGCTTTCGAAAGTTTTATGGAATTGTACAGCAGCTCTGAACTTTCTGAAACAAAAAAAAAAGGAAAAAATGTTATATCAACTCTGTAACATGTCATGCAGCGGTGTTTACCTGCTCGTTCGGAAACGTTTTATTAACAAAAAGTTTTCCAACATAATAAAAAAGGCCGTAAATCAAATAGGCATGCGACATCTTGAAACATTTTCAGCGCGGGTTCCGCGATTGCATGATTAAGGACCACAGAAAAAGGCAAGGAATCATTTTCAGGTGCAAGAAAGCATGAACCTAAAAGTGGACATCACACACATGGTACGGGCCTCTGCTATAAGTTATGTTACAGCCTTGATAACGGACTGTTCAAAGCTTTGTTGGATACTCGGATATTTGATGGCTTTGTTAGGTGTGTCCAGGTCGCTTCAACCCGAGCTGCTTGATTTGGGTAACAGATTGGAATTCCAGGATTTGGGTATATGACAGGAGCAATGACGAACAACAAAGTAGACCAAAGAATAGAATAACTTTGTTGCATACTCGGATATTTGATGGCTTTGTTAAGTGTATCCAGCATATGGTGTTTCTAATTCTGCCAGTTCGCTTCGACCCGAGCTGCTTGATTTGGGTTTGGACAACAGATTGAAATTCCAGGATTTGGGTATATGACAGGAGCAATGACGAACAACAAAGTAGACCAAAGAATAGAATAACAGTTGCACCACTACATTTACTTTTTGCGGCTTGGGAACCAAGCTGAGCAGTGCTACGTATCAGTGGGTGTTTTAAGATGTGAACACCACGCAGCCAATTGTTTATTGAAAAGTGCTTGATACCTCAAGCAAGGGATTATAAAATTCGGTTTCACAGAGCTATTTGAAAGGTACGTGTCCACAATGGAATTATTAAGAGAATTCAGCAATAATAGTGGTGGCTTGCCCTGCAATCCAACTCGAGCTCCTTGGGAAGAACCGGTGGGGTTTCTATTTGCAAGTGCAAATGCAAATGGGCGTTGTGGGTGCGTCATGTGCCTACGGAAATGTGACACCGGTAACTGGCTTTCCAAAATCTGCAGGTTTCAAGACTACATGAGTTTTTACTTCACAATTGGCAGTAAATTTACTCATACGAATTTAGCATATCCTCGTCAGGGATACGTTTTTCTTAAAAAAAAATTGGTAGATATATGGGCGGGCCATAGTTTTGCTACAGATGTTTTGCTATATATTCAGATGTCCTAAACGATTAGATGAGACATCGGATTCTTGGGAGCGTTGTAAACTTTCCAACAGACAACGTTAGAGTAATCTCCTTTTCCCATCTCTACTGACCTTTTCTTTCTTGATTCGTTTGTTTTCGGTGACAAAAAAAGTACTGTTGCAGGAACCTAAATAGGATGAAATAGTTGAAGCGTTGCCCATGATTGAAGTTATTGTGTAGAACGCATGGGGGACGATCCAGAAAAATTGCAGAAAGACAAGGAGAATTCCTCTCATATCGTGGCGACCGAGGAGGACTCTGCATCAGTGAGTTTAGAAAAAATGTCAGGAGGCAAGAAAGAAGGAGGAGATGTTAATGGTTCTGAGCGTCAGGACAGTGAAAGTACAAAGAGAGTTCTTCTGTATAAACTATTCGTGTTTGCAGATACGTTCGATATAATTATGATGGTATGTGGTACGCTGGGTGCCATAGTTAACGGTGTTGGCTTGCCAGCAATGTCGGTCGTGTTCGGGTCGCTTATTGATGCATTTGGCGACAGCTCCGTTCAATCTCTCAACGCTGTACTGCATCGTGTGACAACGGTAAGCCCCTCTTTTTAAGGTAACTTAGGTAATTTGTTTTTCTTAACAGTTTAACAATGAGATTTTATTAACGAAAATATAAAATTGTACCACATCTAGATCGAAAATAAATTTATTATTTCAAAGCGACACTGCGATCTTAAGTTCGGAAATATAAATTTTAATCGTGTAAGATTCATTTCGGTGAATCACTGAATTGGTCTCATGTATAAATTGACATTACCCATGGCCTATCGACGCAATTAAACTTGTTTACTCTCCCATTTATATGAATATGGCATTAAACTTTGGATCTTGTTTGATAATTCATGCCTGTTATTCATTAACAGGCAGAATATTAAGATTTTGCGTGTTATTTTATTTCAACTGTTCAACTCCCATATTTTCAACGTGGAAAAATATGTTATAATTGGCATTTGGAGGATATTTGGATGCTTATGAGGTCTTACGTAAAAACCTCTTCTCCAATGGGTTTTAGTACACTGGTTAAATTATCAGAGAGGAACCTTCACACCTCCATTTTCACAATATATGATAAAATTTAAAATTGGATCGCTCATCTTTATTGATCGTTTCTGTTCGGGATTCTTCAGGTAGTTCTCCGTTTTGTTTACGTCGGCATTGCTGTTGGAGTGGGCTCGTTATTCCGTAAGCCATTACTATTGGATTCGTGATCGTTTTTCAATGTTTAAAAATGAGACAAATTGAATCCGTTAGGTTGCTTTGTGTACTATAATTTCTGGCTGTCTGTTTAAAACTTTTTTCTCCTTAATTTGTTGCGTTTGTGGTAGAGGTTACATGCTGGATGACCACAGGGGAAAGACAGGCAGCAAGAATAAGAAGTCTGTATCTGCAGACGATTTTACGGCAAGATATTGCATTTTTTGATACAGAGACCTCAACAGGAGAGGTAATTGGAACCATGTCAGGAGACACTACACTTGTACAGGAAGCCATGGGAGAAAAGGTCAGTACACAGTTGACCATAAAAATTGCAGTTGCAGTTTCTAGCTTTAGACATGGAGTACAAGGGAAGAACATCATGTCAATTCTTTTGTGTTCCCTCTGATAATTTAAGAGGGGGTGTTAGAACCCTGAAATAATTGTAATATAGGTAGACTATACCCTAATATATATAGTTCAATTAGAACTTCATAACTCAGGGTTTCTCACCCCCATGACTTGGAGCTTTCAAATCAAGAGTTTTACCACTAGGGGTAATACTTCATTGTTTTTCTAATAAAGCTGAATTGAATTTAATTAATCATTTGCATGGTTGTGGTCTTGTTCTTTGTTGTTTATTATTAGGTAGGGACTTTTGTACAAATGATATCAACATTTGTTGGAGGCTTCATTATAGCTTTCGTAAAAGGATGGAGACTTGCACTGGTACTTCTTGCAGTAATTCCCCTTGTAATGGGTGTGGGTGCTGTTATGGCTTTGATAATAACCAAGTCGTCGGCACGAGGTCAGAAAGCATATTCAGAAGCCAATGGTGTAGTAGAGCAAGCAGTTGGAGCAATACGCACAGTATGTATATGACAATGAGCCTGAGTTTTTGACTTTGGCAATTTCGATTTAGAATTCTTGACAGCAAAATATTTTTATTCTTTGTAGTTATGTCATTTAGCCTTTAACCAAGGTTCTATCTTTAAATTAGGTAGTTTCTTTCGGTGGAGAAAAGAGAGCTATTAATGAGTATGATAAGTTTCTCAAGCCTGCGCACAAGGCTGCAGTTGAGCAAGGCTTAGCAACTGGTCTTGGCTTAGGTTGTTTCTTGTTAATCATGTTTTGCACTTATGCTTTGTCTCTATGGTATGGATCAAGGCTTATAATCAACGAAGGATATTCTGGAGGAAGAGTAATAAATGTCATATTTGCATTTCTTACTGGTGGCCTGTAAGTTGAGCCTGCACATAAAATCCATATTTCTCCTGAAAGGGCCGAATTTCTAATTGTGGAATCATTTTTCTGTTGAATGCAGCTCCCTTGGTCAAACATCTCCATCTATCAATGCCTTTGCAGCAGGCCAAGCTGCTGCTTACAGGATGTTTCAAATATTCAAGAGGACACCTGAAATTGACGTTTATGATACTAGTGGAATTATTCTTGAAGATGTTCAAGGCGATATCGAATTGAATGATGTAAGTTTTAGATATCCAGCTAGGCCTGATGTTCAAATATTTTCTGGCTTTACATTACATATCCCTAGAGGAACTACAACAGCTATAGTTGGAGAGAGTGGAAGTGGTAAGTCTACAGTTATTAGCCTTATTGAAAGATTCTATGATCTCCAGTCTGGTGAAATCCTTATAGATGGGGTTGATATCAAGAAGTTTCAACTTAGATGGTTAAGAGGAACAATTGGGCTTGTAAGTCAAGAACCTGTCCTATTTGCCACAACAATCAAAGAAAACATTGCATATGGCAAGGAAGGGGCAACGGTTGAAGAAATAAAAGCTGCTGCAGAGCTTGCAAATGCAACAAAGTTTATTGACAAAATGCCACAGGTATATCACCAGATATGCAGTTGCATCTGTCATGTCGAACTTACCCCAAGATTTCCATTTCGGCTACCCATTATTAATTTGTAATCATATGTGGGTTGATAATGTGCAGGGCTTTGATACAATGGTTGGAGAGCATGGCACACAACTGTCTGGTGGACAAAAGCAGAGGATTGCAATAGCAAGGGCAATTTTGAAAGATCCAAGAATTCTCCTCCTAGATGAAGCTACTAGTGCCTTGGATACAGAATCTGAAAGGATAGTACAAGTAGCCCTTGACAGAATTATGGTAAACAGGACTACTGTCATTGTTGCACATCGGTTGACCACGGTTAGAAATGCTGATATGATTGCAGTACTTCAACATGGCTCTATAGTGGAAAAAGGCAGGTTAACCAATACTTTCCTTCCTTTCTACTAATTAATTATCATTTTAAATATATTTTGTAAATCACTTGCAGATCAACTCTCAAATCTGAATCAATTTGAAAAACATTTGCCTGAAGACCTTATATTACAGGTTCACATTCCCTGTTGATAGCAAATCCCCAAGGAGCATATTTCCAACTTGTCAATCTCCAGGCAATGCATGAAACAAAGGAAGAAGCAGAAAAAGATCCTGATGAAATTGAAAATCCTGTAGATGATCCCCTTAGTATGATTTCAGGTCCAGTACCATCTTTAAAACGATACTCCTTCAGATCAAGAAGCAGTGCATCCTCAGGGTTCAGTGGCAGCCATCGCTTCAAGGATGAAGGACAAAGCGAAGAAATTGGTGCTGAGAAAAAGAAACCATTGAATACATTTAGTTGGTTCTCTAGGCCCAGAAAAGAGGGAGATATCGAAGATGGTGGATCAGAGGACCAACAGAATATATCTCTCACAAGACTGGCCGTTATGAACAAGCCAGAAATTCCTGTTTTACTTGTAGGATCCTTAGCAGCAGCAGCAGTTGGTCTTTCGTTTCCATTTTTTGGTCTTTTGCTTTCAAGCATCATCAACAGTTTCTTTAAACCACCGCATGAACTACGCAAAGATGCAAATTTTTGGTCAGGCATGTTTGTGGTTCTGGCATGTGCCATGCTTTTGTCATCGCCTATACAGCACTACTGTTTTGCTGTGGCTGGGGGTAAGCTTGTTCAGCGTATTCGTTCATTAACATTCAAAAAGGTTATTTACCAAGACATTGGATGGTTTGACGAGGACGAGAATTCCAGGTAAGTTGCTGAGAATATCGATATCAAGAAGCTGTTTATAGATAAACCTTGCTGGTAGATGCTCAGAATTAGCTAACATCTAACTTTAAACATTCAGCGGTGTCATAGTTGCCCGATTATCCACAGATGCTGCAAATGTCCGTAGTCTGGTTGGAGACTCTCTATCTCTTTTTGTTCAAAATATTGCAACTATTGTAGCAGGGCTTGTTATAGGTTTTACAGCAAACTGGAAGTTGGCATTCCTTCTTATTGCTTTGGTTCCTCTTTATGGTCTGCAAGGCTATGTTCAAGTAGCTCTCCTCCAAGGTTTTGCTGCTGACGCAAAGGTATTGATTCTCAACCAAACATAATTGTGTTTTAATTATGTGCTCTTGATACAGAAATTCACGTTTAGCTAAGCATGATAACCAGGCATGTTGTTTTAAAAGAAAAAGCTCTAGCTTTAATTTCATGCTACTACAATTCCCTTGCCAACTTGACTAGTTTATAAGTATAGCATCTTTAGAGGATTCAAATTAGTTACAAATTGCATAAAATTGCAGACAAAGTATGAAAAAGCCAGTCAAGTTGCAACTGAAGCAGTTGGAAGCATACGGACAGTTGCTTCTTTCTGTGCAGAGGAGAAGGTGCTGAGGCTATACAAGGATAGGTGCAGTTCTCCCTTAAAGGCGGGAACCAAAAAGGGACTCGTGAGTGGAGCAGGCCTTGGACTTTCAAATTTTATGATGTTTGCATCATATGCCCTCATATTTTACGTCGGTGCTCGGATGGTCAAGGATGGACAAACTACATTCGGCCATGTATTTAAGGTACACATTTCGTGTTTATTGAATCAGAGCTTAGCCTTTGGCTAAAGTAATTCATCTTATTTTAAAATAATAATATCTGTAGATTTCAAGTGTCAAAACGCAGTCATGTAGGATACTTTAGCTAAACTGTTTTTAACCATCCCGTATTCTGATGCAAATATATCAGGAGATGAGTCCCGTACCTTTTCTAGATCATCTGCCTGGAATATAAATATAGATAAATTTAGTGTTATAATTCTTACCGTCGAGCATTTATTGCAGGTATTTTTTGCCATTGCTATGGCTGCCTTTGGAATTTCACAATCCATAGGATTGACTCCTGATTTTGGTAAGGTAAAAACCTCAGCTATCTCAATATTTGGCCTTCTCGATGGAAAGTCAAAAATCGATGCAAGCAATCTTTCTGGAGTTACACTAGATAATGTTAAAGGGGACATCAAGTTTCAACATGTGAGTTTCACATATCCCGCTAGGCCTGAAGTACAAATATTCAAGGATTTGAACATGTTCTTTCCTTCGGGCAAGGTGAAAAGCATTAATGTTTTCGCTTATATAATTATAAAAAGGATCAGTTTTGCCCTAAAAAGTTCTATTTTGTCAAGCTCCTAAATCATATTCTTCATTTTCTGATAAAAATTGGTAGACAACTGCTTTGGTGGGTGAAAGTGGAAGCGGCAAATCAACTGTGATTGCCTTATTACAGAGGTTCTATGACCCAGATTCTGGTCACATTTTGCTTGATGGAGTTGAAATTAAAGAGTTACAGATCAAGTGGTTAAGGCAGCAGATGGGATTGGTTAGCCAGGAGCCAGTTCTCTTTAATGACACAATTCGTTCAAATATTTCTTATGGCAAGGATGGTATCGTATCAGAAGAGGAGATTATAGAAGCAGCAAAAGCTTCCAATGCTCATGGGTTCATCTCCACTCTTCCTGAGGGCTATGACACAGCGGTTGGGGAGCGTGGGATGCAGTTGTCAGGTGGTCAAAAGCAGCGAATAGCAATTGCCAGAGCAATTTTGAAAGATCCAGAAATTCTTTTACTGGATGAAGCTACAAGTGCCTTGGATGCCGAATCTGAAAGATTGGTTCAAGATGCACTTGATCATGTGAAGTTAAATAGAACCACCATTGTTGTGGCACATCGTCTTTCAACCATTAAAGATTCAGATATCATCGCTGTGGTGAAGAACGGGGTCATAGCAGAACAAGGTAAGCATGATGCACTATTGTCTACCAAAGATGGAGCCTATGCAACTTTAGTAAAACTTTATATGGCTTCTTCATAATCTATTTATTTTAATTTACATAAGCACATTGTACTAGCTATTTTTGCGTTGTGAAGGTTTGTCGTACGCTAGTGTTTCATCTATTGATTGTGAATGGAAATACAAAAGAAATGGTCCTAGTTACCAATATTTTGCTTGAAAATTTCGAATTGTTTTACTTAATTAGAAAATCAAATAATTCGGGATCAAATCATGTTCTCATTATTATCATTAATGTATATGATTATTTGAAGGGATAATAAAGCTAAATTTAGCATCCACATTAAAGAATTTGTGGTTGAACATCGCAAAAGAAAGTCTGCCTATCCATCCCCAATGCAGCAATTAATGTGCGGACCGATGTGAAGTGACGGCTATTACATGACTTCGGTGGAGTGTTTATCACGGTGAAAACATTTTTATTTCAAATGGACCTGGCTATTAAGTGAGGGCTATTGGATGACTTTGGAAAAGTGTTCACAATCAAACCACTTTTGTTAAATATGGACCCCGCTATTAATTGCTCTGTTAGATGATGGATAACAGCATTCATATCCACAACAGTCTTCCTTTCTTAAATTGCAGGTACAATATACAGAAAGACTCATCCTCAAAAACTTATAAACTATTTATTTCAATCCAAGGGAATGCGATCCTTTTTCCCTTCTGCTAATCTGATTCATCAAAAAATTTAGCTTTCAAAATTTTCTCAAAGCCTTTGGAATACCTTTTTAAGATATTTTACAAATAGCATAAAAGCTGCAAATAATTGTTGTGTTGTTACTTGATGTAACACACCTACGAAGTTTTCCTTCGGTGGAAATGACCTTACTTTAAGCTGCATGTAAAATTTCTGTAGAAAACTTGGTGTCTTTAGCTACTGCTATTTTTGAGTTGATGCGTTACCACCATTCTGGTTAAGCCTTGAACATTTGTGCTTTAGTTTAACCTGTGTTTTAACAAGTAAAAAGAAATTATATTAATAAAATAAGATTACTCAACCAAGACTCGGCTATTTTACCCCTTCAATCGCCTGTTTGTTTTTGTTAAAAAAATAATTCCCTCCTGCTATCACTATTGACGAATCCTTCTGTAACCAAGTTCAGCTGGGCAATATAGTTCTACCGAAGGATGATGCATTGCATACATTTTCTATAAGCAAAGATTCACATGTTTCTCCAAAGTTTCTCTTGGAAAAGCAGGATTTAATTATGTCTGCACGCAGTTCTAGGGCGAAAGAACACATGACTGGATCACAAGAGAACAACTTGCTGAACATACCACCATGGAGATTTTATTTAAATACTTGACAAAAGTATGTATTAGTAAAATGAAGGTGGTACAATATGTACCCTGATTAATGTTTTGCTATTAACATCTTAAAAAATATCATCCTCTGTAGCCTCAATGTTCATCGTGCTGAGCAGGTCTTGGATGATTGGTGGACAAGTGAAAACCTAACCTCTTAGAAGTGCTCCACACAAGCTTGAACCCACATAATTACAAGATATGTTTTACCTTAAAGGAACGTATTAAGATGATGTTGCCTGTTTTCATGTGCTTGAAAGTGCAGCGGTCAGCAAACAACCGTTAAAGGGCTTAATTCGCTTGTGTATTATCCTCTGCTACAGTACCACTACATCCAAAACTATTTAATCATCATGCAAGAAGGCAGTAGCTTGTGATTGTTAACGCATATTATCGGACAGCTTGATTACAACGACTTAACCAGTGTTGAAGCCACGTATGTAGAGCCTTATATGTCACTAACTTATATAATGCATTTGATCTTTTGCTTGCAAAATCATCAAAATAAATTTCCAGGTAACAGCCACCCTCGAAATGATCGTATTAGAGTTGATTAAGGAGAGGTACGTGTGAGGACAAAGACAATAGCTTATAGCTTGATGTGCTTGTTGAGACTCTGGTTCCTTTATTTTTTTGTTTTCTTTCCACGATCATTACTTCTAGCAAGTTCACGACTAGCAACCCACTAATTGAATCTTGCAAGTAAACTTGCTGAGCTCTCGACGTATTTGGCTGGCCGGCCTAGAAAATTATAAACGGAATTTGAACCTCAATCCAAGTAAATACGAGCGTCTTTGTTACATAGAAAACGCCATAAATTCTGGACAAGGGGACAGCAATTTAAAAGCGATTATCTAGGAGGATCCAACTCAAGCATTTAGTCCGCACCAAGCTCGGCATTGTTGCCAATTTCGCAAGCTGCAAGTAATCTATTCGTTAGGGAAGCATCCAGCCCTGTTGACTGTCCTATTGTTGAAATCAGGGGCTTCTTTCAAAAACTCAGCTCTGCCCAGCAGACGAAGCATGCAGCGGTAGTGCTCGGCTGAGGGCTGAATATGATACTCGGCTATCATGGCAACGACTCATAAACTGCCTTCGTCCACTAAACGTGCATGACTGCAAGCATTTAAAACTCACAGGAAGGTAACACTGTCTGGAACCATGCCAGGAGCCTTCGTTTTTTCAAAGATGCTCAGAGACTGTTTACCAAGCCCATTAACACCATACCGTGTAGTCACGGTAGTCCATGATACTAGATCTCGGGTATGCAACTTCTCAAACAATTGACGAGCATTTTTTTATGGAACCGCACTTTGCATATATACCCATCAAAGCATTCACCAACACCAAGTCTTCTTCGTAACCAGTTGCCTGTATCCTCGCATGAAAGACAATTCCATTTTCCAGAGCTCCCACCCAGGCTAGAAAAGGCAAGCAATACGCTAACAAATCTCGCTGCATTGGGCTTCACAGCTGACAAATTCATTTCACTGAATAAATCCAGTACCGCTTTTCTGTGACCGTTCTGAGCAAACCCAGAAATGATAGCATTCCATGATACAACATTCCATTCTGGCATTTCCCTAAAAATCCTGTTTTGGGTGCATCCTGCAGTCACCCGGTTCCGTGAGATAAAATTCTGAAGTTCCCGCGGCATTTTTTGAACAGTCTCAGCGCTTTTTCTATGAATTCATTCTGAGCACAGCCTGCAATAATGGCGTTGCATGAGGCAGAATCTGTTGCAGGCATGTCACTAGTAAACAGTTTCAAGGCCTCTGGAAACACGGTATCCTTTTCAGGCATATTTTGGAAGTGCAACAGGGTCTCATGGATGAGACCATTCTGAATTTACCCAGAAAGCATGGCATTGCTAGCAATCAAATTATTCTCCGGAATCTTCTTGAAGATCTCCATTGCCTCATTAATTTTTCCCTGCCCACAATAGTCTGCAACGAGAGCGATCCCGGCAACCCGAGAAGGTCGTTCACTCTTCGAAAACATAGCATGTGCATCTTCCACGGCGCCAAATTTGGCATACATATGGACCAGGGCATTTGCAGCTACCAAATCCTTCTTAAATCCGTAAGCCAAAACATCTTGATATATCTGAATCCCTATCTTTAAACATTTGGGATCACTGCAACAGGGCAAAACACTACTAGCAAAGCGTGAATTGGTTGGGAGAACAACCAACGCTCTTCATATCAGAGTAGATCTTTAGTGCTTCCTCAGGCATTCCGCATTTAGCGTATGCTGAAATCATTAAAGTCTAAGAAACATCGCTTCTTTCATATTCAGGTATTTCGTCAAACAGGTGGCGTGCAAACTTCAACTCGCGACATCTTTTGTCCATGGCGATGAGCGCGTTTCTGAACAGAGGATATCTGCCAAATTCCATTTGCGTTACCTGCCGCAGAATTTCCGAGGTCGCCACAGGCAGAAATAACGGTCGAAAACGTGTATTCGTTCGGTTCAACGTAATTGAAATAGGGAATTGCATTCATTTGGCGAAACAGATTGAACGCCAGGGAAGGATTCCCGTGTTTTGCCACACCTGAAATTATTACAGTCCATGAATGGACATCAGGTTTCTCGATCTCACGAAAAAACTTCTGAGCATCAGCGATGCTGCCGCATTTGATGTACGTGTACATGAGGTTATTCAGCAATACGTTATGTGCTTGAATTCGACTCTGGCGTATGAGGGCACGAACGATCTTTGCATCTCCAACGGGTCTTCCAACAACCCAAGGATAACGAGGGAACTGTGCCGAACACAGGTCATGGAAAATCTGTTTAGTTACATAGACCATCAATCAAGCGCCTCAACAGAAATCAGTTGGTCTACATCTGGGATCGGATTAGCTAGCGGAACTAATTTGGAAATTGTTGCATAGAAAGGAAAATCGTATTTTGTAACAACTGCAAGTAGATTATTTTTTTTATCTTTTATTTATTGTTATTATTTTGCGGTTTTATTTAGGATTGACCATCATAATTAGAAGCACCAAACTAATCGTCCGTGCTTACGCATTTGACCAGAACACATATGTAACCAAATCCCAATTGCCAGTAATTATTTGCATCCCCAAGCATGGAAGAACCTTGAGCAAATAAAAAACATAGGGTGTTGTGGTCGTCGGAATTTCTCCCCTTCCTTGATAAATGTGAAACATTTATGCGTACTTGCAAAACATAACCATTCGAATCATACATCTGTATCTGACAAATCAGTATGAAAAGTCATGTCACCAACTATGCCACACCAATTTTAAAGAACAGTGATAACAGAAGAATCAAAATTTAAAATATATTTACGGGCACCGTTAAAATAACAAATGCAACAAGCTCTCTTTTTTCTTATTATTTGGCTCTTGGAAGACTGGTAAACATCTCACAAACTGGTTTTCAAGCTAAGACATCATGCATTAGGAAACACTTTGTGCTTTGGGAATTCAATAAATTAGGATGAAGCCATATAAAGCCTTGCCAAATTTGCATAGGCTCCGTCTTTGATAGCCAAGAGTGCGTCATGTTTACCTTGTTCTGCTATGATTCCATTCTGAACCACTGCAATCGTGTCGGAATCTTTAATCGTTGACAGACGATGTGCTATCACAACGCTGGTTCTGTTTGATTTCACATTGTCCAGTGCATTTTGAACCAATTGCTCGGATTCGGCATCCAAAGCACTGGTAGCTTCATCCAATAAAAGAATTTTTGGATCTTTTATAATGGCTCTGGCAATAGCAATTCTCTGTTTTTGCCCTCCTGAGAGCTGTATTCCACGTTCTCCAACTCGTGTATCGTAGCCTTCAGGAAATGTGGAGATGAAGTTATGAGCATTCGAAGCCTTTGCTGCTGCAATAATCTGCTCATCAGAAACTGGAACATTTTTTCCATGAGCAATATTTGCTCGAATTGTATCATTGAACAAAACAGGCTCTTGGCTGACCAGACCCATCTGCTGCCTTAGCCATTTAACTTGCAGATTTTTTATATCAACTCCATCGAGCAAAATGTTGCCAGAATCTGGATCGTAGAATCTTTGCAACAATGCAATCACCGTTGATTTGCCACTTCCACTCTCCCCCACCACAGCAACTGTCTGTAACAATTTCCCATCATTCAAAGAAATAATGGATTAAAAATCCTTGCAAACAGTCTGAAGTGCTGGAGGAGGAACTCATAACAAAATGGATAATTACCTTTCCTGAAGGGCAGTAAAAGTTCAAATCTCTTAGTATCTGTACATTATGCCGAGTGGGGTATCTAAAACTGACATGGCGAAGCTCAATGTCACCTTTAACGATTTCTAGTGTATCTCCAGCGAGATTACTTGCATCAATTTTTGACATGCGATCAAGAATACCAAAAATTGAACTCACAGAGTTTTTCACTTTGCCAAAGTCAGGTGTCAATCCCATTGATTGTGAAATTCCGAAGGCAGCCATGGATATGCCAAAAAAGACCTGTCATGAACTCAGGGGATCAGAAACATACTATTTACGAATTTCATACTACATTGGAATTTATCACAATGAATTGTTGCTCTTAAAATCTAGCAATCTGCAAAATTCTGAAATCCCTTGAAAAATTTGTAAATTGAAACGGATCTCTATCTCAAAAATTCAAACCTAAAACAAACGACCAACTTTACCTTGAAGACATCACCAAACGTACTGTCTCCGTTTTTAACCATGAGGGCACCTACCCAGAAGATAAGGGCATATGATGCAAACAACATAAAATTGGAAACACCAAGGCCCACTCCGCTTACAACTCCCTTCTTGGTTGCTGCTTTTAGAGGAGAAGCGCACTTTTCATCGTAGAGCCTCAACACCTTCTCCTCTGCGGAAAAAGAAGCAACAGTTCGGATGCTTCTCACTGCTTCACTTGCAATTTGACTGGCCTGCTCATACTTGGCCTGTGATTTAATAAATATTCTTTTATGTTCCAAATTAAATAGCATCAAAATGAATGCTTATCAAGATTTTGATTTAAATTAACGAGTCATCATCAAAGAGCTAAAAACAGAAAAGATACTGAGAACCAAAACCTTTGCATCATCAGCAAAACCTTTGAAGAGAGATACTTGAACATATCCTTGGACACCATAAAGAGGAACCATTGCTATCATCAACAGGGACAACTTCCAGTTTGCTACAAATCCAATAATAAGACCAGCTAACAAAGTTGCAATGTTTTGAGCCAGAAGGGATAGAGAGTCTCCCACAATACCACGCACATTGGAAGCATCTGTTAATAGTCTTGCAACTATGGCACCGCTGAATTTGACAGATAATATTAGACAGTAACCAGTATTGTTATGTAGTAAAAATCCACCAGAAAATTTTCCTTTTAAAACATTTCTTAGTTACCCACTCACCTGGAATTCTCCTCTTTATCAAACCATCCAATTTCTTGAAACACAACTTTGTTGAATGTCATTGATCGAATGCGCTGCACAAGTTTACCCCCTGCCACTGCGAAACAGACGTGTTGTATCGGTGCTGTTAGCATCATGACACAACCCAATACTACAAACATAATGCTCCAGAAGTTCACGTCTTTACGAAGTTTATGCACAGGCTTGAAGAAGCTATTGATCACATTTGCAAACAGGAGGCCAAAAAGTGGAAAGCCAAGACCGACAATGGCAGCTGCACAAGAGCCTGTTAGTAGAACAGGGATCTCTGGTTTGTTCAACAGTGCTAACCTTGTCAGAGGAACATCTAATTCAACGTTTGATCCGCCCTCTTCGACATCTCCCTCCTTTCTAGTCCTTAAGGGTGAAGTTAAGATATTTAGTTCTTTCTTTCCGTCTTCAACATTTTCTTTTCCCACATCATCCTTGAATTCATGGCTGCCACTGCTCCTCGAAGTTGCACTTCTTCTGGATTTCCTGAAAGATGAAATTGGTCCTGAAACTATGCGAAAGGAATCACTGATGGAAATTTCCGTTTCATCAGGATCTTTCTTTGTCTCTTCTTTCGTTTCATGCGTCTCCTGAAGACTGACAAGCTGGAAATAAACACCTTTGGGATTTGCTATTAACTGAGAATGAGTACCTGACATGTGTCATTTTTTAGAGGCTACAGATGTTGCAAATTATTGAAATTAAAATAAGAAAGGTATTGGCGGCTTGCCTTTTTCAACTATAGAACCACGCTGTAATACAGCAATCATATCTGCATTTTTGACAGTGGTCAACCGATGTGCAACAATTACAGTTGTTCTGCTAACCTTGATTCTATCAAGAGCTTCCTGCACTATCCTTTCAGATTCAGCATCCAAAGCGCTTGTAGCTTCATCAAGAAGAAGAATTCTAGGATCTTTCAAAATTGCCCTGGCTATAGCAATTCTCTGCTTTTGTCCGCCAGAAAGCTGTGAGCCATGCTCTCCAACCATTGTCTCAAAATCCTGTAAATTGCAATGATGTTGCCTAATTATACATAAATTTGACTTAATGTGTACCATGAAAGGGAAATGAATAGTGGAAATTTTGAAATCACCCTTGGCATCCTGTTGATGAATTTTGTTGCATTTGCAAGCTCTGCTGCGGCTTTTATTTCCTCAAATGTGGCCCCTTCTTTGCCATATGCAATATTTTCTTTGATTGTTGTAGCAAATAGGACAGGTTCTTGACTTACAAGCCCAATTTTTCCTCTTAGCCATTGAAGTTGAAACCGCTTGATATCAACCCCATCTATAAGGATTTCCCCAGATTGGGGATCATAGAATCTTTCAATAAGACTGATAATTGTAGACTTGCCACTTCCACTCTCTCCAACTATAGCCGCTGTAGTTCCCTTGGGAATGTATAACGAAAAGGCAGAAAATATTTGAACATCAGGTCTGGCGGGATAACTGAAGCTTACCTCCTTGAGTTCGAGGTCACCTTGGACATCTTCCCGGCTAGTTCCACTGTTATCATAGATATCAATTTCGGGTTTTCTCTTCAATGTTTGGAATATTTTGTACGCAGCAGCTTGACCTGCTGCAATGGCTTTTATAGATGGAGTTGTTTGTCCAAGGGCACTGCAATGCATAGTACAAAACATTATAGATCTAGAGTATTTAAGAACGTAATAAAATTTCAGTTTTAGTACAAAACATTGCAGAATTAAAATCCTATGCCGCCAATCAATCATAGAGAAACAACGGCAAATGGGCTCAACTTACATGCTTCCAATAAGAAATGCAAATATGATGGTGATGACCTGCCCACCAGAGTATCCATCATGGATTATCAACGTTGACCCGTACCAAAGAGTCAAGGCATAAGCAGAAAACATAATGAATGAGAAAGAAGCTAAGCCTAGACCACTCGCTAGACCTTGCTGTACTGCAGCATTATATGCAGGCTCGAGGGACCGGTCATACTCATTAATAACTCTTCTTTCTCCACAGAAGGAAACAACCTAGCAAAATAAAAATGGTCAAGATACCATTGTCCTGGAATGAAGAAACATTGATTAAAATATAAACAGGGAGGACATTCTGTAGTCGTCTTCGTAAGAAATACCAGTAAACAGTAATGTTGCAAAATTCGCTTAAAACAACTTCCTAGTGTAAAAGTCATAGACGTACTGTCCGAATTGCCCCAACTGTTTGCTCAACTTTACCACTGGCTTCCGCATATGCTTTCTGACTTTTGCTTGAGGATTTTGTCATCATGACAGCCATGACAGCACCTGCAAGCATTAGCAGAGGAACCACTGCCAGAACTACAAGTGCAAGTTTCCATCCTTTTACAAAAGCCAAGATAATGCCCCCAGCGAATGCCGATACCAGTTGAATAAGAGTCCCGAACTGATTAAAAGTTAAGAAATGAATCAGAAGATATCTGGGCACTTGGTAGTCAATTCATTAAATTTCTTTCCAATTTTTTTGGAATTTGGAAATGTACAAAACGAATTCAAGCTTCTGAAGTTTCATTAATAGTGTATTAAATTTTCTGGGTGACAGTTTTTGCGACTGTTAAGAGTCAAGTTAAAAGCAGTTATCATTGTGAATTGTGAACCAACCTTTTCTCCCATGGCTTCTTGCAAAAGAACGGTAGCTCCTGCCATTGTTCCCATCACCTCTCCCGTTGTGGTCTTTGTGTCAAAAAATGCAACATCTTGTCTCAAAACTGCTTGGAAATACAGACTTCTAATTCTGGCTGCCTGTCTTTCCCCTGAGCACATCCAGCATGTAACCTCTGGCACAAAAAAGCTCAAAGAAATGTTAAGAACCCTAACAACTCTTAAAGGAGAATCCTAATACCAAATCATTAATGTGAAATAGCAAAGACTTACGGAAGAATGAGCCAACTCCAACTGCAATTCCTACATATACAAACCGGAGGGCTACCTGGGGAATCCCAAATATTAAACATTTTTATGATCACTTCTACAACTTTGAATCCACTAATTTCACGCTGGATAATAATCGGAATGGCAAGTTGTTAAGTGGCTCTACATTAGAAACAAGGAGAACCAACAGTAATTCGACATTCGATATCGGACTGTTTCTGTCAAAAAATTGCTTGGTTAACGAAGGATTGAAGAAGTTTACCGTTTCGACGTTCTTCAGCACATACTTTGTAGTTGTTGCACTAGAGCTGTCTCCAAAAGCATCAATAACTGATCCAAAAAGCACCGACATTGCTGGCAGACTGAGGCCATTGATTATGGCCCCAATGGTACCACACATTATCAAAACGGTATCAAGTGCATCTGCAAACGCAAACAATTTATATAGAGGAACACTCTTGTTTCTATTATTTTCATTTTCCAAATTTGTTGATCCAGAGCCATCTCCAGTACTCATGCTGTGAGAGCAAACTTTCCTTTCTGTGAGTTCGCTCCTGCATATGATAAAATCACACAGATAAGAGTCATAAGACTACGTTTGAAACTTTGAATACATTTCTGCAGCTTTTGTGAGTGAAAACACTACCTTAGACTTGGACACTGTTGCCGTTCATCAAGACTGAGTGCTCAGCTAAAATCACAAGAAGCTTACTTGCCATCGAAGCCTTCGTTTCATGTGAATTTGTAGCATACCACATCTTGAGCACAGCAGTGCATGGTTAAAACTAGAGGATTTAGTCAAATTCCTCTCTCACAAGATAACAAGAAATCTCTCCTCTTCAATTCTACGAGGTGCTCTTTGACGTGGTCACCGATTGTGCAGGCGTGTCATTTAAAAAATCATTCGAATGCACAAAACCGAATCCGTGTGGGGCTGTTGGGCTGTCTTATGCATGACTGGCCAATTTGTTTACCAGAATCATTTTATAAAACAGCTAGTTCTAGGTGAACTTGAATGAGATTTGGTGTGTGGATTCAAGATTAAGCATTGAGATTTGAGAATGTGACAGGGAGCTTTTGACTTTCTTATGACCAAGCCAAATACTTGGCCACCACGTTTGTTTCCCATTCATCGTTCGTTGCGATTCCGACGGGCTTCTGTTCCTTGAAGTTGATTCTGTGTAAACTTGAGCAAGCAATTTAACAGTGTGACACTATGTTACAAAGTTGAAGCCTTGCAATCCACGCTACAGAGGGGGAAGAGACAAACCACCATGATTACTACTATATATCATAATGATTAAGCCCATGCTATTCTGATAATATTCTTCCATCGTCTTCCCATAAGCGGGTGACGTTTACTGATGCGATTTGGTCATTTTCGTATGCCAAGATGCTTGAACTGAACGTTTAAAGGTTGTTACAGAGAAAAAGACTTTCGTGGAGTCAACCTTTTGCTCTGCAATTTTGCAGAGTTCATGGACAAGAAAATATCTTACAGTAATATATCATTACAACAGCCTGCTAATTTGGTCGTAATTAAAATTAATATAGAATGTCTGGCATTACTACTGCATCACATCCTATTTTGGCAGCCAGGGTCAGTATTTTATGGTGGAGATAGCAGCAAAAGCAAAAGTAGAGAGCAGCAGGCACCCGTGGTGAAACATGTATCATAACCTATGCATCAAAAGAATCTGATTCATCAAAAGAATATAGAACAAGTATGACGTAAATCCAAAATATTGTTAATACTTAAAAATTGCACAGAAGATTGCTTGCAATATAGTAAGAAAATTTGCAACAACCAAAATAACAGCAATAAAATGGAACCCTTTTGTTACTCAATTCAATTTTTCCAAGAATGAAATTAAACTTCAAGCCTTAACCAAATTTATAACAAATCACATTTACTAATACTTTTGTTCAATGATGACCTGTGAGTAGTGCCTTAGGGTCATGTTGAAGATGACTACAAGAAAACACAACTTAACTAAACTAGGCACAGCCCAAACTCACTAGGATGATCAAAAACCTTTTGGATGTTGGAAACGGGCACTGGTCATGATGAAGGGGAAAGTAAAAACAAAAACAGAGCACCATGAGCTTGAGCTTGCATATAGCCATTGGCCATGGTGGGCTTTGTTGGCTCATAAGCAAACAGATTTTGGAAAAAGTTGAACAAGCATAGATCCGTATCATGTTCATGACTCATGACCCATGACGGTGACCCTGTTTTGCGTTGTTTTGCGTTTTCTTTTTTAAGCAGAGATATGAGAAAAAGAGCAAAAACCAGCAATCACCAATAAACACGCGTGAATGTGAGTCATGGCGGAACCTTTGACGCTCACAAAGGCCAATCCATGCAAATGCACGCCCCGTCCCAAACTTGATTTACGAATGACCCAAACTTGGCCCTTCGGCCTTCGGTTACCAATCTAGTGCTTGGGTGATTTCCGTGTGTTTGTTTATTCATTCGGACTCCCCTGTTTTCTGTGGTCTGTGTCATGCCATGAATCTTGATTGCTAATGAACTGAAGTTTCAGAAGAAGATTGGTAAGATTTAAGATTGGTAAGATTTAAGACTAGATGAGGGATAATGCACAATGCAGACATCGAGAACAACCCAAGAATCAAAAAGGCAACGCGAACATTTCAATGTACATCAATGTACAGACAAAATTTTATTGAAAATTATGAAATACGTAACCATTCCGGATTTAATGTGCTTCTGCACGCGTTTCCAATGCTTCTGCACGCGTTTCCAATCCAACGCGAACGGTTCGTCAAAATTTATCCTGAATGGGGAACATTTCAATGTACACGTAAATTTCATTGAAAGTTATGAAATACGTACCCATTGTACGCATTCCCCAATCCAACGCTAACGGTTAGTCAAAATTTATCCGGAATCATGAATCTCTCGCGCATAGATCATAACATGATGCTTGGTTTTTCCCCAAAATTGGGAAAGTTTACACTTTTATAATATGTCTTTGATTAATTTCTACCGGGGTCCACCACTCTTGCATGGCTACGGTACCTTCCAAAAGGTATTAATGATAAATCAATTATATTTATGATAATAGTATTATGGTATTCTTGATTTTTCATGGATCAATAGTTATATAGTTTTTCATTTCCACCCAAGCTTGCTTATACTAATATTAGCACCAATACTAGTATTTGGTGAAGATTTAAATGTAAACCATAATGTGCAATTATATCAATATCAATTCAGAAGATATGGAATACTTCCACTCCTTCAAAACATATCCCTTTAACCTATAAAAGATTTAAGCATTTTTTATGGTATTTAACTCATCAAGGTTTGCCTCAAGACTCTCATTTAGGTGTTAATGACCCTAAAAGTCTTCTTTGCAACCTAAAATACTTGTTCATCTATTGTTTTTTGATTTGTCTGCTTAATCTTGGTACAGCTGGTATTTACATGATTTTAAGCTATGGTTGGATAATGTTTTATTTGACGATACTCATCAACTTCAAGAAATTTTCTTCACTTGATACTCATCAACTTCAAGGAATTTTCTTTACACTTGCAGTTATTTTCCTTTCTTCTTTTCCTTTCTTTTTTATACTTGGAGTCCTTTATCCCCTTGTTCTTTATACCATTTAAAAATGTTGATGTAATGCAATTCATGATAGAGGTTCTCTAGGTAATGTTTTCTCTTTGTTTGCGTAGGTAACATCACTCAATAACTTATGCTTTAATTGCAATCCTAAATGTATACATTTTTTTCCTAGTTTACCAAAGCCTTTAATAAAAAGTAAAAACCCAAAAAAAATTACTTCTTAAAGAAAGCTAGCTATAATTCTTTTCTTATCCTAAAAGAGTTCTTCAATAAGTGTAAAAAAGGGAAAAGGCAACCTTAATACCTGTAAGCTATGTTTTTGGTAAAGTTTCACCTTTTTGCTTCTCTCCCGTGGCACTCATTTTTAATTCATAATCACTGGATTCAACCTACAGTTTAAAGGACTAACGCATTGGTCTAGCTCGTCACTGTTGATGCGTAAATTTTGGTCACATTAACACTTGGGAAAAACTCGTTTTAGGAGACTATTACCTAGGGTGCCTCCTGTATTGATACAGAAACCCAGGAATAGTCTCAACTGGAGAAGGCTATGCAACGTTTTTAAAACAATAACCCAAGTAAAATAATTAAAAATTTAAATTGAATGTTTTTGAAATTTTAAAGTACAATAAGTAATCCAAAAAAATTCAAATTTTCCTTGGTCTTGTTGTTGCCGCCTATTCGCTGTCAACCCATTGTGGATGCTATCGCAATGGTGGCCATAGCCACTGCTAGATGAGGGATATGGAGGAAATGTGACCGCTAGCATCACCTTTCATTTTCACATCTCCGTGCATAGGAGAGAGAAAACAAAACCATAGAAGTTGTTTGCCACCTTGATGTGGCCACCACCACTACTTGACCACCATCATTTGGTGTGTTGTGTGTGTGTGCCAAAGAAGGAAGGTTGTTGTTGTCAACCGTTGACTATGGAGGCCATCGTTTGCGTGTCCAGCTATGTGTGTTGGCTAAATGCCACTGCAATTGGTAGAGAGAGAAAAATAGAAAATTGTCATGCATGTTGGCTACAATATCAGACATCATCTGCTACTATGCTTCTCGTAGTTTGCTACCTCATCATTCGCTATTGTCCTCTTACTGCAACATGCTACTGATGCATCATGTGCTGGGAGAGAGAGAAAATGATTCCATGCGACATTCGCACCAATCACAGCATTGCCACTACCCACCACCATTGTTTTCCCATGCATCTAGAGCTACTACAGAGGAGAGAGTGTGAGGCTACCCAACATGCTATGCTACTGAAGAGCCATGCACCTGCTATCACCTAGAAGCAAAAGGAAGATAAAAGCCTATTGTAGTCATTGTCAGAGAGAAAAACTACACGTATTATGCGTTGTGTGTGTACACTGCACTGTCTACATCACCTACCTCGACGTTCGTGTTCTGTTGCACTGTTGAGAAAAGAATGGAAAGAGAGAGAGAGCCTTACTGTTGACTGCTGCCAACAAATGTGTGTTGCCTACTTGTTGGTATGCCACTAATGAATCATGATTTGCCAAGCTCCGATATTAGATTCGCAATATTGGATATGCAATATTATGACCTAGGTAACAATATCGAATACATGATATCATGGTTCCCATGTAAGCCTATAAATACCACATTTAGGTGCATAAGAAGAAAAGTAAGTAAGGATAGAAGTAGAGTCTTTTTGTTATTTTTAGTTCATTTCAATTCTTTCCCCAGTGCATGCCCCCAATGTGATGATTGTAATTGTACAGAACCTTTATTCGAGTGTGACGTACTTGGACAGGTGCATGATCAGTAATAAAGATCAAGCTTACTTCATCATTGCAGCATTCAATTAGTTTAATTGCTTAATTGTTATTGTTATTTATTGTTTTCTTAATTAACATTTCTTTACCTTCATTTACTATCCCTGTTATTAAATACGAAATGAGTATGACTTAATCACAAGCATTTAAGTGTGACTACTTGGTATCTTAGTAGTGTATCTAAGAGTGCTTAAGTAACATGCGCTTGGTAATCTTAGAAGTAGTACACGAGGTCCAAGATGTGTACGGATGATTATGGACAAATGCTCATCACACTTAGGCTAGCTTAGATTTTTCTTCTCATTCCCTATTAGCTTAAAACAAAGTTATTTTCCATTGCCTTTAGGAGTAGCACTAACTTAGGACCACATCACACACCTCACTCTAGACTAAATCATACGTGACAAAGCAAATACTAGTTCAGGTGGGAAGACAACGAACTGCGATCAACATGTAACTATCTAAATACCACAACTAGCTTGTCTACGGAGTTCAACCAAATCGTGCATGAATGCTTGTATTCATATGGTTGAGTGTAAGGGTACCTCACCACTCATCATTGGCGCCATTGCTAAGAACAATGCTAGTTATTTAGATTAGCTATATCATATAAGATTGTTGTAACAATGTATTCATGATATATCTCTTTGAAAAGAACTTAATTTCAATTAAGTCACACACAAATTCACAACAACGTCTCTCTCACAAGACTATGATAACGCAACAACCAGTAAGGTAATTCATTGGAGAGCCAACGAATTATACGATGATGAAGACGAAATTTAGAGTACTCAATCTGATGCAAGGGTCTCCTATGTACATAAATGAAGACAACATCATCCCAACTCACAAATGCATAACCTACTTAGTGACAATGAACCCTTGCTGGCCACTAAGAGCCTAATGCATATACAAGAGGCTATTCAAATATCCCGCAGGCATCGTAAGGAAAGCCATCTACCCAGGCTTGATTCAAACAACTTTCCCAAGTTCTCAGGAGGCTATGATTTAGACCTGCAACATCATTTACAAGCCTTCCATGATGCCTATGTATGGAAAAATATTGATAATGGGTGGTAAAAACTTAAGCTCTTTCCTATGATACTCGTTGGCCAAGCAAAAGTATGGCGCAGGTCCTTAAGACCAAAATCAATTCAACATTGGTCGACAATGGTAGAACTCTTCAATGAAAGATATCAAACTTATGCAAGAGTATCAACCTTGAGGAGAAAAATCCAAAAGTGGAAGCAAGGGCAACATGAACCCTTGAACATGGCCTTAGAAAGATACTATTCGTTGTTAAACAATTGCCCAGGCCATGGATTCTCCGAGAAAAGGCTAATGTACCATATCATGAATGGGCTCCGTAATGAAACAAGGGAAACCCTATGGATGTATGCCCCAGGTCAACTATATGAACTACGAACCCACCAATTCCAAGAGCTTATTAAGCGAGTAGCAAAAGAAGAAGGAGAAATGACTAAATGGGAGAATGTTGAAAGCTCTCAATGGGACCAAAATCTCGAATTAGCAAAGGTCCATGATCATAAAGAGGAGAAATCAACTCACATCAAAGAGGTGGAATCATCTTTGTCAATACTAAAATCACTAGATGAAATTAAGGCAAAGATCAATAAGATGACGGAATGGATACATGGGAAATGTGGAGAACATGTCAAGACTATTAGAGGTAAAACCATGACGAACCAAGAAGCAGGATAGAACACTCTTAGACAATCAAAAAGAAGGGTTGAAGAGAATAAGAACTCAACTACTAATCATATGTATCAATGTAACGTTTGCCTGTATGATCACTCTAAAGGTCAATGCCCCATCTTGTCATATTTACATGAGCATTGGGAAAGAATGTTACATCCAGAGTTTGTACAACAATACTGTGTTCAATCACAGTGGTAGAAATCCAAGTTGTGGGGGAGGCCACCTCCAAATTGGTCATACCCTTCATATCATCTGAACCCAAGCGCTTATCAGGTTCAGCATCATGTTTCCCCAACTAGGTTAACATCCTCTATCTCACCACATTGTTATCATTCTCCTAAGTATTATCAACCCATGTCCTCTCCCATAAGATCACCACCTCATGTTCCTTGCACTTCTCCCCGCCCTCAATATTCTCATCCTTCACCTCCTTCTACATCGCCACCAGTTGTGCTAGAAAGATTTGCACCACAGCATTGACCCACAAACGTTACTTGTGCTGCTACTATCAATCGCAGTGGGAATCCTCCACAACATCGAAGGAATCCCTTCTTTAGACATAACCATAGAAAGGGACAGCACAGTTCCGAGACCACTACATCCTCCCACTCAGCATAAGTTCAACAGCGTGGTGCATCTTTCTCCTCAAACCCAATGCCTCCTGTTACCTTATTAGGGCCACCAATCAATAGTCCAACAACTATGCAACCCAATGAATATAACCATGTAGGGAGACATATTGATCCTTGCATACCATCTTATGGTCATAGGTGTCATAGTGGGTCAACTCGTTTTTGCATGACCACATCTTACAATTTGCCCCACTATGCCTACTACAATCAAGTGTGTGAACCCAATTTGGGTATATTCCTCCCACCACCTCAAAAGACACCCAGTGGTTTGAATATGATTGATCCCCAACATTCCAACATGTATGGTTCCACACTTTCCATTTATTAATTATCGCCATGATCAATGGTTCAGTCATGGGGGACATCCCCCATTCTAACAAGCAAAATTAGTAAATGCTTTTCTTTTTCTTTAATTTTACAATTTTTTGTTTTCCAGTTTTTCATCTTTCAATTTGTTGTTTTATCTTTTTATTGGTTGGTTCATCTTTTTATTTATTATTTTATCTTTTTATGGGAAACCTCATCTATGAATAAAACACTCATGTGACTTGTTGGTTGAGGTGTTGTTCTATGCTATCAAGTCTCAAGTGACTAATTATTTGGACAGTGAGCCCATAATATCCACCCACCGATTCTATTAATAAGAGGTTCTACTCTGGGTACAATGATATTCTTGTCACCATGAAAACTTAAAATTAATTTTATGCTCATTATGCCCAGAGCAAAGAATGATGGACTAAGAAGGAATGGCCAGGGTGTGACATCAAGGGGACTTGTCGATTCTTTTTGATGACATCTATAGGTGCTATCATACAACTTGGTTGTGCTAAGATCCTTATAGATCTAAAACAAAATGGGAGTAAGAGTAATGAAGGCACTCAATAAAGAAACTCAATGTTGTTTTGGGGGTCCCATTGGAAAGACATGCACCCATGCTTGAAGGTTAGCAACTTCTCCAATTCACTATTAGAAAGAACAAAGTGCCAAAGCAGCTAAAAAAAAGAAAAGTGTGCCGTAGAGAAATTCCAAATCACTACTCCCTTGGACAAAACACCAAGTGATCATATGCCTTGTTATCATGGTGCTCTTATGATTTTCCATCATTGGATGAAACAATGCAATGTCACTGATCAGAAGAATAGACTTGGTCTTGATTTTCGAGCAACGGGCTAATGACACATTAATCACACCTACACTCAAGATTTATTGTACCTTGGGTTAGTTACCTCATGTCTCTATCTCTGCAATCCCTTCTACAATTTGCCTCATCTCGTTGTTCGTGTATTTTTGACTTGTATCTTGTGTAGCATTAAATTCATACCTTATCACGGTGGTATCTACATGTGTGTGTTTTGTGGAACTAGTGTGGATTATGTTTAACCCTTCTAGTGGCTATGGACATTTTAAGGTGTGGTTATGCAAGGGAATTATAGGTTGGAACCTGCTTTGGGGAGGACCCACTTGCGTGACTTTTGTAATTTGTACTTGTTGCACATCACCACATCAATTTATAACCTCTGAGTACTGTATTACCAATGTTATTCTTTCCCTTATCATCTTTCTAATTCAAATGTTCCTATGCACCAAAACATGTCCTTTTTCCTCATCATATTCATGAATTTCATTATCAGATTCTACTCCATTATATTTTTGGTGCCTTCCGGTCTATTCAATGTTACCCTTGACCTTTCAAATTAACTTCAAATCCTTCATTTTTGGCCTTGGAAATTCAAAAATTCTTGAATTTTACCAAGTACTCTATTCTCAATGGGCTGCAATATCAAGTACTCGATATCAAGTTTGATGTGATATTAGGTCCGTGCTATCAGGTACGCGATATCACATCCATAAAAACTATATATATGGACCCCCCTATGCACATCAACATCATTTTGCACTATTCATGCAAGGGGAGTTATTCAAATTTTCTTCCACGAATTTTCTAGCTTGTGCACCTATCGTTCAAACATCCAAACTTACTCATTAACGCTCTGATTCCCATTTCAATTAAACCTATCTAAACCCAGAGTGTTTAACTTAGTCATGGGGGGAAGGGTATGCTCGAAGTTGCACATAATTTTTTCAAAATTCATCATTTCCCAAAGGATATCATAAAGGGTAAATGACTTTAAAAATGTTAAACATGTTGCCAAAATTAATTTTATCTCTTCACCCACACCATGAGAATAATTTTTGGAATCACCTAATAAAATTGGGCCTAATATGAAAACTTTTAGGGGACATTTTCGTAAAATTTTCTAACTTTGGATCACACTAAACAATAAATGAATTCATTAAAGGCAAAGTAAGGTATAAATCAAACTTTGTAAGTAACCTTACAATTAGTCAGCCCTGTGTGATTGTAGATGGCCCCTAAAAGAAGAAGGGTCCTCTCAAGGTGCACCCAAATGACTAAGGAGAGGCAAAGGTCAGGCTTCTCTCGAGAAACGTATGGAACAGGAGGCATACTCATTCACTATCAATTAGGAACCTCCTATTACTGTATAATCGGGACATGCTAAAGGTGGATTCGGTAGAGCACCTGAATAGGGACATCTCATGTTGCCCCTAGAGTGTGTTCAGGAAATTCATGAAAGGTCCACATCAGTAGCTGTGATAGTGGAACTTAACTTTGGACCTTTCATAGAGTTTGCTCCTGAAGCAGTCAGGGACCAACTTAAAGGGTCACTACTATGTCCTATTCTCTCTCAAAGTGGTGATTGGTACCTAGGAGAGATGTACCACTTTTGGCAGAATAAAGAAGAAGGCATCACCATTGATGTTGGTGGTGTTTCTATTGATTTCTTTGCCAAGGCCATTTCAGAGGTGTTGAATCTTCTGGATATACGGCCAAAAGTTTCTCACTTGTCCACTTGCTCCAATGCTGATGCACAAAATATATGGTTGAAAAGGACGTATGGCAAAGAGGACAAAGCATATGGAGAGCTGACAGTTGAGAGAATCTACTTCAAGATTTGCACATATCACATCTTCCCCACAAAAGGATTGAACAAAATCTCCATGTATGTGGCTAGAGGAAGTGCTATATTGATGGGCAAGGTTAATGCCAACCTACCCTATCTATATCTTACAGAGCTTTTGAGGTGGCTCGAAGAACGCAAGACAGGGAAGTTCGCATTTCCCTTTCCCTGTCTCATCAAGAAGCTATGCTAGTGTGCTAAAATTCTAGGATACACCAATGATGTCCCCAAAAAGGCCCAAAATGCTTCATTTGTTGAATTTCAAAAGCCACCAACCCCAAGAAAAAGTGCTAGTGAGACACTGTAGCCTAAACAAAAATAAATGGTGGGGCCCACTGCACCTCAAACTGCAAGGCCTAGCCAACTTTCAAACACAAGGCCCAGTCAACAACAGGAAGTGAGGCCCAGCACAGGCTAGCAAGACCAACCACCACTGCCACTGCAGGACTATTGACCATCGATGAGCCATCTTAGGCCCATCGCTAAAACGGTTAGTTGGGGAAGTCATGATGAGACTAATCTCTTTAGGGTCATAGACAATGTCATATGACCCATGGTCTCAATTGATAGTGCACAAGGTGAGGTATTGATTCAAACAGGAGGAGGGGAATCACATTGGTCACAATAGATCTCAAGGAACGCTGCATCTTTTCAAGTGAAATTAGAAACTGGTAAAGGTGCCACAGTAGTGGTCATGTAGCACCAAGATGCAAAGGAAGCCATAGAAGTGGTTATAGACCATATAAAAGAATCATTCAATATCCCTGTTATGCCATCGGTAGACTTTACAGGAGCATGCGATGCTCAAACTTTGGCCGGTCCCTCAATGACTCCTGTAGAGCATGAGGATGTTCTAGATCAGTTGTTGTAGACAAAACAAGTTATGAAATCCCTATTTGACATCCCTCAAGATGTCATAACAACTTAATCAAACCTCATCTCCACAAAAGAGAAGCTAGTCATGGTAGAGATCAGGGTCAAGCATGCAAAAATAGAGTTAGAAAGACTCTAAGAAAAGCTCATCACCCTGCAAGCTGCACAATGAGATCCATCCCAATTCATCCCTACATACCAGCTAAAGTCCTTCCAGGTAGAGAAACTGAACAAATTGCTGGCAAAAAAATAAAATAATGCTTCAAAAGCACAAGCCCAAACATATGCACATGCCAAAGCACTCAAGGCCTTACAAGATGAGAATAAACAACTTGCTGCTGACAATCTCCAGTTAACCAACATAGAAAAACAAAGGAATGTTCTTGAAGAGAATTTTAAATAGTTACAAGAATAATTAGTTAGGGTTAACCAGGACATGAATCGCTTGGCCAAAGAAAATAGAACCCTCTCAATGGAGGAGATACACATGATTTGCTAAAAGATGAAAATTGAAATAAGCACGTGGAAAAATGAGGTCAAGCAACATGAAAATCTTAAAGAACACTTCAAGGATTAGGTGGGATGTATAAATAGGTAATAGAAAAAGAAATCCATATGGCCAAGGCTCATATCAACACTCTTAGTGCTCAAAACACTGATTAGTAGGCCATATTGGATAACTATGCATTTGTCCACCAAGCAAAACTCAAAAGCTGAGACTTGTAGATACAAGATCTTACAGAGTACATGGAGTTGGCAAACCTATGGTATGCCAACTTAGCCATGTTAATAGTAGGATGCTTGAGAATAGAGTTAGAGAAGTAGGTAGCAACCACCTACGTGGAGTATAAAATAGAATTTGCTAAGCACAAGAGGACGCTACAAAAATTAGAAGTGGAAAATTCTGAGTTAGAGGTGGTCAAAACTAGCTACCAAGGACAAAAGGATGTCGTGGTAGATTTAGCTCGATGGCTCACAGATTACCAAGAATACAAGGATAAAGCTAGAGCCTATGAAGAGGAATGATGGTTGTTTGTGACTTAGTATGTCAAGGCTAACCAGATGTTTCTACAATTTTCATGTCCATGGGAGGTGCCGACACCATTAAACATTGGAGCATCAGCATGGATGGCATAGGATCCTGAAATCAAAGAGGAAAAACTCCAGGCACTCCTTCAGAGACATCAATTCCCAAAACTTGGAGCAAAAGATAAGGGGAAGAGACCCATGGAGGAACCACTGCCACTAGGAATCACATGAGTTACACTAAATTTTATAATTTTGTGTCTATGTTCAAATTTTTTTGTGTTCAATTCTTCACTGTGGCATGAATAAGTCCCTAGTTAGTCAATAATTTCATACCTATCCATTGTGTAATTAATTGAACTTTTTCTCATTTTGTTTGACTTGAGGACGAGTTTTCATTCAATCGTGGGGGTATGATGAATCATGATTTGCCAAGCTTTGGTATTGGATCCACGATATTGTGTATGCAATATCGTGGCCTGGGTAATGATATCAGATACATAATATCGTGATTCGTGTATAAGCCTATAAATACCACATTTAGGCACACAAAAAGAAAAGTAAGGATAAAAGTACAGTCTTTTTGTTATTTTAGTTCATTTCAATTCTTTCGCCAATGCATGCCCGCAGTGTGATGATTGTAATTGTACGGAACCTTTATTTGAGTGTGATGTACTTGGACATGCACATGATCAGCAATAAAGATTGAGATTACTTCATCATTGTAGATTCACTTAGTTTAATTGCTTAATTGTTATTGTTATTTATTGTTTTCTTAATTAATATTTCTTTACCTTCATTTACTATCCCTGTTATTAAATGCGGAATGAGCACAACTTAATCATGAGCATTTAAGTGTGATTACTTGGTATCCTAATAGCATATCTAGGAGTGCTTAAGTAACATGCACTTGGTAATCCCAGAAGGAGTACATGAGGTCTAAGATGTGTATAGATGATTAAGGATGGATGCTCATCGCACTTAGGCTAGCTTAGATTTTGCTTCTCATTCCCTATTAGCTTAAAACAAAGTTATTTTCCATTGCCTCTAGGAGTAGCACTAGCTTAGGATCACATCATACACCTCACTTTGGACTAAACCATACATGATAAAGAAAATACTAGTCCAGGTGGAAAGACAATGAACTACGATCAACGTGTAACTATCTAGATACCACAACTAACCCGCCTACGGAGTTCGACCAGATTGTGTGTGAACACTTGTATTTGTATAGTTGAGTGTAGGGGTACCTCACCACTCATCCACTACCATGATAGAAGATGGAGAAAAGAGGTAGCTATAGCTATTGGGAGGCTTGCCATAAACTATCACACACCTCACCATCACTTGACGTGCCACTATCCACCAAGAAAATTGCTGTGAGTCCATTTCCCAATTGCTACTCCATGGATCTCATGCCTTCTTTTACTACTACCACCTCGTCTTTCTAACTACTATAGGAGGAGTAGGTTAAGGCCACTCCTGTAATATCAGCTCTTGCCGTTACACCATCCATGTTCATCGTAATAACAACACATCCATCCAAAACAACTCACTATCATTGTGTTTACCCTAAAATACCAAACCCATGAAAAAACTCAACAAACAAGGTAATGCCACCAATAAATTAATTAGTGAAGGCATAAAACATAGTGGAGATGTAGACAATCAGAGTAGTTATTACTAGGGTAGCTAATTTGAGAGAAACCTTGACATAGGCACTACCTCCACATGATAAAACACCCAATCTTATATATATAACATTCACCATGGAGAGCACTAAAAATAAGCAACCCAAAATAGATCCCACTACAAATACCAACATTCCAAGCCTAAGAATTTTATTATTGATATAGGCCTTGATGGGATCATGTATTTCCTTGCTATTGTTGAAAATGATGACCAATTTAAGGCCTTGTGCAATGAGGTTGGAGAAAAAGAAAAGAGTTGAAAGACATAACTTCAAAATACAACTAGGTTGTTGGCAATATCTTCACCTGCATCACAAGAAGTTGGTTTGTCTAGGCTATGTTAGCCGTGTGTGGCCAATGACAGATGCACAAACATAGCCACAATGAATAGAGAGTTCACATTCACTAGTTTGTCCAATGTTGCCACGTGGATGCTCATAGCATCTCAATTCAAGGTTTTGTCAATTTTGTTTAATAGGCCTTCTATGCTTCAACATATAAAATGTAAAGTAAAAAAATGATAGATGACCCTGTTCTTTTATCTTTTTTTAGCAGAGAGATGAGCAATGAACAATAAACATGCATGAATGTGTGAGTCATGGCGGAAGCTTTGATGCTCCCAAAGGCAAACAATGTTTTCCTTACACGCCCTATCACCAAAGTATCCCTTTCGTGATTTTTGTATGTTTGTTTATTCATTCATACTCCCTTGTTTTCTATGATCTTTGTCATGCCAATGCCATGAATCTTGATTGCTTGCTTGCCACTTAAGAATGAAATGAAGTCTCTGGTAAGATTCATGAGGAGGAGAAGATAGGTAATGTTTTAATGCACAATGCATACATCAAGAAAAAAGGGTAATATTTTTATGCACAATCCATACATTGACGAGAAAAAGGCAAGAATCAATTTAACACAAACTGTTAAATCAAAGAAACAATATGAGGCAAGGTGATGAATGGTGAGGTATCCCTATGCCCAAGCATATGAATCATAAGCATTCACGCACAATCTGGTCGAATTCCATGGCACTAACTGTGGCATCTAGATCGCTATGCCTTGATCTTAGTTCGTTATCTTCCCACATGGACTAGTGGTAGCTTTGTCATGTATGGTTTAGTCCAGAGTGAGGCATATGATTTTTATTATTTTATATTTTATTTTTCTATGATTAACAATAGGCTTAAACGTAACTTATAATTAATTCAACTAATCTAATTGTTAATTAATAATCAACTACCCTAACATAAGTATCCAATCCCACTTCCTATGCACATCCTGAACACATATAACACTATTGGATTACCAAACATTAAGCATTGTTAGGATTACCAAGAGTCATACGCATGCTCGAAGTGATCATACTTATGTGCTTAATTAATTAACATGCATAAAAATGAAAATATTAACTAAGTACATGAAAAGTAAATTGGATGGAAAGTAAATCTAATCTAAGTCAAAGTTCTACAATGAATAAAAATCAATCTCAATCTTATTACCATTCATGAAATATGTCTAGGTACATTGCCAATCAAATAAGACTTCATACAACTAACTTAGATATACTTTATGGGCATTCATTGACTTTTCTTTAAGATTATGGAATAAAATTGCAAGAATTTGGCTACTCTATTNCTAAGATTATGGAATAAAATTGCAAGAATTTGGCTACTCTATTGATAAAACTATGGAAAACCTTTTGAAACTATTACCAAAACCATGTGCCCAAGCTCTATATTTATAGGCCGATCCATACCCCCCAATGTCAGATATTCAACATCATGTCCTAGGCTTCAACGTTAGGGTCTTATTATTTAGGCCTTATTATCAGAGCCCTGTTATCGGAGCCAGGATATCAAATCCTTGTTATCAGATCTAGGATATCAGAGCTAACCAAAAAGTTGACTTTTTATTAGATAACCCAGCCAATTGATGATTCATCATACCCCCACAACTAAATAAAAATTTGTCCTCAAGTTAACAGGATAGGACCAAGCTTTTTTTACAAAATCGGAAAGGTATGGAATTATTGACTGACACTAACTACTAATTGACTCTAAGTGCTGCATTACAAAATTTTATTCAAGTGGATGCATACAAAATGATAGAGTGACATAAAGAATGGACAAACATTGAAGATTACAAAATTTGCAAAGGTCTTTAAGAATCTACTGAAGATGATTCTTCTTATTTTTGCTAATAGTGGTAGGCCTCCAACCCAGATTGTTATGTCAATGCTTCTTTGGTTATGTAGATCATTCTTGAAGGGTGGATTGAAATTTCTTCTCATCACTCTCATGGATCTAGCAAACATGAGAAGCTTGAGTTTCCATCTTGTATGTGCTATGCTGTATCCATGGGCTACAACTAACAAAAAGGTACCTAAATGAGGCGGAAGAACCTCTTATTTATAGGCCAAAATAGGCTCTGTGTAAATGGGGCCACGTTGACGTGTGGAAGGTTGCGTCGATGGGGCCGCATCAACCCGACCGCATATACACGGCCTAGTCAATGCATCGACTAATGACACTTCATCATACCCCCATGATTGAGTAAAACCTCATCCTTGAGTTACTCTACAATTTGGAAGGTATGGGCTTTTATTTACAACGCACATGACTCGACACACATATGACACACACACATGACACCACATCAATTTGACCAAGTGCCCGGGTTACAGAGAAGGACAAGTTACAAAAAATGGTGGTGTTTAAAGAAAAAATTGAACACCTTGCTGGTCCTGGAGTCTCTTCCATGTAGAATGATGCACAAAATTGTTTGAGAAGATCATACCATCCTTGGGGGCAGTGGTTTCAACGGACCTTCACCAGCTTCTGGCCCATGCAATGGTAGTGGCACGAATGATGACTATCTCATAGCAACTGCAACTTCTGGAGGCAACTGGAAAGTCTCCGAGAGAGCCCTCATTTTTTCTTCTTTTCTTCTGGGATCATTCACTTTCCAAGTAGCTTCACTGATGTGTGTTGGAATTAGAACCTCCCAAGGGCATGGCAGTGCTGGGAAGAGTTCTTTCAGGTTGACAAACCAAGCTACGAATTGCTTTTGTTCTATGTCAAATGCTCGGATTAATGCCTACACTTGTTGGCAGTCATTCATTTGACGGGCTAGGTTCTCTGTGACTGTACCTTGTTCTTTAAATCACGTGCGGAGAACCTCGGGTTCCACGTTTGCTATTTCCAGCTTTTTCTTTATTGCTTTATGTGCCTAGAACTCTCCCTCGTATAGAGAATATGAGGCAGCCACTTACTTTTCCAATTCTGACCATGGTCTCTTGGCTATGAGCATAGCTAGGTTTGCATAGCGTAGGTTGGCAAGCTCCATATATTCTGTCATCTCCTTAATCTGCAGCTTCTTAAGGAATATTTTAGCTTGATTGTAGGTGAAACACTGTGAAAATTACGAGTCGACCTCAGGTAAAGATTCGCAATTCAGGCAAGGGCGCATGTCAGAATTCCAGAAGGGAGAATAAGATAGAGCAACATAAAGAGGCACGTAGCATCAAGTCTTCGACTTCCTGTGCAGATTCCTAATCTTTCTATGCTTTTTCTATTTATGCTATATCACGCGTCGTAGTGTAATGGCGCTTAGCGTGATTCTGTTTAAACATAGTCTGTCATCAGAAGGCTAGTTACTTTGGCATAGGGAGAAGCTTGAGCAGCGTAATATACGACTTATTGTATATTTTGCTAAGTCTTTGGTTCAAGTTCAGGTTTACGCTTTGTTACGCACGACAGCGTAAGGAGGTCCAAAATAGTCAAAGGCAAAGTATAAGAAAGTGTGATTGCTCATCATACGCTCATCACGCAACGTAGCGTATCACAGCGTATTGCGTCGCCAAGCTAGACATCGTTTACGCTTCATTACGCACAGCTGCGTAAGCCAGCGTAAAACAGCTTGAATCTATTGTTTTCATGTTATGTTACGCTCATGTACGCAATGCAACGTGAATAAGCGCAATATAACCGAAAGACAGTTGAAACATGTCAGACGCACATCTGTTCTTCACACGCACAATACGCAAATAAGCGTATTGTGCGTAGTCACAAAGTTTGACACAAAAATGGTCAGGCCAACAGTTCCCGAAATATTTGGGACACACGTCATCAGGGTTGCGCCTTTTCCACAGGATGTAGCAGCCTATAAATACCCCAGTTGACAAAGATACAGGGGTTGGCAAATCAAAGAAGCAAAGGCATTTTTCTGAGCACGGGAGCACTTATCACTTTTGAGCAGAGATACAAAGAGTAGTGCTTTGGCAATTGTTGACAGCATCACCTTCCGGCAGAAACAAAGCACAGTTCGCTTTGAGCACCGGCAACAGGAGTAATCGTCCTGCTGGGGAAGACTCTATTGGTCAGAAACAGTTGATCGGTAGACGTTAGAGCTTGACCTTCCTTGCATCCCGGCTTTAGCCCACGAGGTAGATCGGACTTCTGTTTGGACAGTTTTCTTGTTGTTTTGTGCTTGCTTCACATCAAGTAATCGGGGTCTCCCCACTGTAATGTGGTATACAAAATATACATTTTTCAAGTCAAAGCGTAGGTCTTGAAACTACGTGTTTCTCTTGTGCTAGCCTCCTCTTACAGCGTTTAGCGTTATCATCGTTGCGACTCATCTATGTCATTTTCCCTTCATTTTGTGATTCCTCGAATCAAATTGCTCCACGAAATATTCATACTCTTCATCGATTTACTGATTAGTAAGTCCCTGTCTGATCAACAAGACTATTCAGGGCGCCGTGGATTCGTTTTTCCAGCATAGCCCTCGCACGGATCCGTGGTTAAAACTGTGTACGCAGAATTTTGTTTGGTATTTTCCAGCTGCCGACATTTTCCATCATTACAGTAGGCATTCAACCCATCAAAGATATGTTGCCATACATCGCCTCCTTNGCATTCAACCCATCAAAGATATGTTGCCATACATCGCCTCCTTCTTGGAACTGTTGGAGTGCTTGGTTCATTTTGGCCTTTGTGACTTGAATATGCTTTTCATTTACTTCCTTCTGTAATCACATTTGGTCCCTGCAATGATTTTTGATGTTTTCAAATTTCAAGGCCTCATTCTTCCAAGCGGCGATTTGAATTGCAGATTTCTGCTGCAATGCCCGAACCTCCTCCATTGATAGATTTTGGTTCTCAGCAGTCAACCTTCTTACATCAGCATTCACCCTGGCTAGTTCTTCCTACTGTTGGTGGATAAAATTTTTCATATGTTCATTTTCTGCATCAAGATTATGCAGGTGATGAACTTCCACAGTCAATTGGACGTTCTCCTAGCGAACCTCTGCTAAGACCTTGTCTAAATGATATGCTTGAACATCTGCCAAGGACTTATTGAAGATTGCTGACTTTCACACATCCTCAATGATTTGAAGTTTAAGTTGAAGCTGTTGAAAAACTTCATCTTTGGTGATTTCGTAGTTGAGGATGGCTGTATCGGCAAGTTGGGCTCTTAATTTGGATACTTCTATTGCCAAGCATTGAAAAGAAACTTGAGCAACTTCAAGTTGCACTTCCAAAATGAGGCTCTTACCCTTTGCCAAGAGCAGCTTTGACTGGGTTGCAGTAATGTTGTCCAGGAGGTCGAAGACATCTGGAAGCAGTTGCCCAATTTCCACCAGTTAGTCCAACAACTCCTCATGTTGGGCTACATCAATCTTGCTACGTGAAGTTCCAGCATATGCCTGTACATCTTAAAGTCCATGAATATCTGGTACAGACGCCACCGGTGCATTGAGAGTCGTAGCAATTGTATCAGCAACCACTTTGGCCATAATCTCCTATTCTTGGTGCTACATCACTAGGACTATTGCCCCTTGACCATCTTTGAAGTGTACCGAAAAGGTAGCAGCATTCCTAGAAATTTCAAGAAATAGCTATTGTATGGATAATGTCACCTCTCAGACACTAGGATCTGTTCGTGCAAGCACTTACATTCGGGCTGCGGAGAACATTGACCCTACTCTTTCAAGTAAGCTAACTGATCAAGCCACTTGCTTCAGGTGGCTCCTTGTAGTATGATAGACTGAAGGGTCTTCTCTTCCACCAGTCCTGCTAGATTGCTCTTGCTGGCTCAAGAGCATCTGTTAGATTTTGCAGATGTGTTCAACAATGGTTTGTAAACCCAACCTTGTTGTTTGTGTAGGTGGTAGAGGTGGTTGCTGCTCCTCCTCTGTCTGTGTGGTGGCAGGAATTTTATCCTTCATCATTTCCCACCAAGAGGAAATTGGGACCTACCAGATTATATCGTTAGAGTATTGTGCTATCCTTGCCCATTTTTACAACTTCCAGATTAGGCAAGGAAAGGGGAGAGCTTGTCTTCCACGTTCGCTTTCAGCGAACTTCTTTTCAATCTCTAGGAATAACAATTATGGAAGAATCATTGGGAATTTCCCACTTAAGGTGGAAAATGCACGAGCAGAGAAGGCTGTGATTTGGCTAGGTCTTACTATTGGGTTCAAGTGATAAGACGCGATCTTTGAGTACACCCTCTCTACTGTGGTGAAAGAGCCGAATTCCTTGCACTCTATCCCATAGCACCGTTTGGTCCATTCCGTCTTTACCTTCGAGTCGGCTTGTTTTGGAATCTCCACCACATCTTCTCTAGTCTCAGGCAACCCCAAAGTGTACACTATTTCCTCTGATGAATAAGAGACATAAATGTCTTTGATTCTTACTTTGGACCCCGGTTGCTGACTCATCCAGAAGAGATAGGTCTCTCCTAAGTACTACTTACCACTGGATGTGATGATTGGCCACATAGGAGAATTTTGTTGTTGCAGCCTCACATATTCTAGTGTGTTTTCAAGGAATGGTCCAAAATTTAGCTGTTGGAGGACCATCCATTGCACTTCCCACGGCTTGATAGCATCAAGATAGGCTTGGGTCAGGGTGACCTCAAGCCATGGTGCTATCCCTGAAGTCTCATCCCCTTATGATTGCTCGTTGGGAATCTCCTCTTTGGGAATCTAATGAATAGATTCCACATCAGGTCCTTTGCGGAGGGGACTAGTTGCATGAGAGCCCTCCGCGTGCTCTAGCTATTACACGCCTCGTCCCCTTCCCATGCATGGGTGCTTTTCCCTCAGTTATGATGGTCCTTCGCCCCTTGGATGCCTTGGTTTGGGTGCCATATTCAATCAAACATAACCACCCATTAGACTGTGCATAAGTAGCTCAAGATGGTCCTTATAAACCTTCTTAGTTCGACTAAGTTATGTTGTTGGCACGAGCATTTCATTAAGTCTCCTGGAGTGTTAATTCATGGGTTACATGCAAAAACAACAAGGGATGAGTTGAAGTATAAATGGTTATTTTCGTTTCTTCCCTTAGGATTGTGAAGTCTTAATTAACTAGTTAATTAATTAATTAATTAATTACACATAGGCTTCACCCCCAACAACTAAGATCATACCTCTGGTTGCTTAAAAGGGTAAGGATCAGTTCATGCAGACGCGTGATAAAACGTAGGTGCATGGGGAAGAGTTAGGTAGAAAAAATGGCAAAATGTCCCCCCCAATTTGGATTCCAAATGATGAAAAATGTGAAGCACAATAGCCCTATCTATAGAGGTTGGGCATTGCATCAATAGGGCCATGTATACGCAGCTACGTATATGCAGGGGGCTGCATATATAGGGTCTCGTATACGCAGGGGTGTGCACTTGTTGGCCAGCATTGACCAACCCAGAAAAAGCCTGAAATGATGAATTTGAAATGCCAAATTGCAGCCATTGAAGCATGTGAGAGGCCCAGTCATGGCTGAGGATAGGAGGAAGGTAATTGAGGCTCGAAAAAGAGTCAAAAATAGGAGAATGTGGTGCAAAAGAACTCCGCGGGTAAGAAATCGAGCAATGGGACATGGAAAATAATCAACCACGAAATCCAAAGGATGGGAGACGTAATAAGCGGGATCAAGAATATGCAGGTGGGTCCTCCACATAGTAGGAAATAGCCTTAGTAGCCCCCGCATATCCTCAACACTGGGGTTCGTGGGCCCCGGCGACAAGAAATGGTGTTCGCCAGTTAATACTCCTATCCAAGAGATCTCGCAAGGCATGAGAAGCCCATGGAAACCACAACGAACTTTCGCAACATAAGATGGGCAGTGAGGTGAGTTATGGAGAGAAATGTGTGAAGAGAGAGACTAGAGAATGGAAATTTTGATCATTGATCACATGAAACCCCATGTGCAGTTGTGGTTAAGTGACTTGGTAGAACCATTCCTAAGTTCAAACCCAAAACTGTTTGCATACAGTGACATTGCAGCAATAGACGAAGCCCTGGCCATCCCCCAAGGAGGCAGGAATGTACCCACAGATAACCACCACTCCAACAACATGAGGGGAAGGAAGTGAAATGGGAAAAAGTTATAGGGGACGAAGGAAGTCCCATAACTAGTGCTTGTGGCCCATGAGAGGCAATCTTAGCGGTGTGCTTTGAATTCCCACATAGTGAGGTCATTATTTTTTTTTTTGTGTTTTGTGGGAACCACACCATGCAAAGACCCATGTGTGTTCGCATGCATTCAACCAAGGGGCGTGCTTTGAATCCTCATGTTTATTTATTTATATTATTATTTCTTTTGTGTTTTTTTTGAATTTTTTGATGAGGACCACACCATGCAAGGTCAAATTGCCTAGGATCTTCCTTGGAGAGAAGAACGTGGAGTGGTAGGAAATCCGTAAGGACACACCAACAACCTAGGGGATAGGAGAGAGTGATGAATGTTGCATTCCCCTTGAAGTCACACCCGATTGAAATCATTGGATTATCCCTGAGTCTGGGAACTACATAAGTTACACATCAATTACAATGTTTTTAAGTGAAGGGGTTGCATGTTCTCAACAGAAGGAAAACCAAGGAGTGGGTGAATGGGTGGAGAATGTGGACTCATTGTTGATTTGATAAGCTGAAAATAAATGTAAAGTACAAGGAAAACCATGCAATGGTAGGAGCCAGATAACTACGTGGACTATTATTCATGACCCATCGCAACAAAAATCGTCCGGACTTGACACCTAATGACAATAGGACAACATATTAGCGATCACGTGAAAATGAAACATACACAAAGAAATGGAAAATAATTAAAGAAAGTAAAAAATTAACAAGAATTGACAAACATATGAATGATGTTGAAAAACAAAAAGTGTAAAACAAAAAAGTGTACAACAGAAAATTATAAAACAATGAGGGGTGTAGTGGAATGGATTAGCAGGGGCGACAGTCTCCCCCACGATTGGGGAAAAAGGAGGAGACACGAAAGATGGAACAAGGTTATCCCAATGATGATGAGGCAGTATCTATGGTTAGGTGGAGCCCATGGAAAGGTTTGAGTTCCAAGGGCTCATGTTTGAAGATTTTAGGGATTTGCAACTTTTCCTAATTACCATGGTTATCAACAATAGACACTTGTTGATGAACCTCTTGCAAATGATCCATGCTTTTTATGTGGATGCGTACACGCTCCTACAATGGTTCCATGCACAAAGTGCTACTATCAGGATCAGCTATCAGCCACTGGGTGCCCTTTTGATTGGTGGCTGCTGTGTATAGGCATTATTGAACTAGTGATTCGTTGGTAGACTAATTGCATGCTTGAATGGATGTCTGTTTAGCATACCATAACTGCTACACACAGTTACACCTTGAGTCGTTGTACAAAATGCATGGAACATGCTTCTTCTCAATCTTTCCAAAAAGATTTTCCTTTGAAATTTCAAGGGAAAGATTTCAGAGTCCTAGTCTTGCATCCACCGTGCTCAACCAGGCCCTTACCATTATGATTGGGAAGTTCCCCTTGCAGTTTTCAACATTGATGACAAGAAAATCAGTAGGATAGGACCACCCACAAACGGTGGTCACAATGTCCACCACCACTCCCAAGGGAACAATGATGGACTGGTTTGCCAATTTGAGCCTAATTTTGCTCTTCTTTAATGGGGGCAAGTTCCAATTCTTGTACATGTTGTGTGAGATCAAATTGATTCCTGACCCTAAATCTAGAAGAGCTTTACAGGGATCATTTTCTGCCACCTTAAGATGGATGAGGGGACTTCTCGGATTAGTCAATTGCTAGGGAAGGTGACCTACCTTTATCCAGTTGGTCACTACATGTGTGAGCATGATCATTTGTACATTGGAGGGCATTTGGTCTGAAGGCTGCTCAAGTGGTGGAACAGTAGAGGCGGTTTGAAGTTCAAAGGCACTGGCCACAGGTGGGTGTGAGGGTGTGCGTACATGATTGGGCTGGAAGAAGGGATGTTTTCGTGGCTTGGCTTTCGGTCCACTTGGCTGAGGAACCAGTTGTATGTTGATAGCCCTCATAGCATTTCATTGCTGTGGCTGTGATGGTATTTCCCCCTGCATAGTTGGAGCAGGTGGTAGTTGAGTGGGATGTTGTGGAGAAGAAGTGGCAGGAGAAGGTGATGGAGGATAGTAGAGATATGGGTTTTCTCCCGCTGGGTGATGGAGGTTGTGGTCGGAAATATTCTGGGGGTTGGTAATAATTCTGAAATGTGATGTGACTAGAAGAGTCCTGTGGAGAGACTGGTTGCTGAACATAGTACCCATAAGGATTTGGTTATTGGTAAGGGTATTGCTACCTTGGAAGTGGCATCCCCCACGCTTGTGGGTGCTACCACTGTTGGAAGTATTCATACGGTTGTGGTGGCGCTCCACTTGGATAATACACTTGCTGCTGCTGGTGGAACTACCTAGGATTGCCTTATGGGTAAGGCAACCTTTGGGGTGTTTGCTGCCTCGCCAAGCAAGGATTCAATGCGTACACTCCAGACTCTTGAAGATGTAACACCACAGGACAACATCCCTTAGGATGTTCATATTGGCAGATGCTACATTCATCATTCTCCTTAGTATCAGAGTCTACAACTTACTCTGCTATAGCAACTTTGCCCTTACCCCTATATTGGGCATGTTCAGCTTCCTTCTTCCTGTGCTAATCGGGATCATTACCTTGTTCTCTAGACTCTTCTGCAATTTTTAGCACACTTTGAAATTTTTCATCCAAAGAGTCCCACATCTTATCAACCTTTTCCAATATTTCAGATGCAAACTTTGGTAAAGGTAAGGTATTTCGGTTCACCATTGCTTCCAGTGGTGATTCTTCCTCCTCGTCACAAAATTGGACCTCCCCCTTTCTAATGGAGGGATCCTAATTAAATTCTTTTGCACTCTCCTTCTTTCTAAGTTCTCCTTCCTCCCTATCCACCTGCAATTGATGGCCCTTAGTTCTGATAGTCGTCCCTAGGCGTACACACCAAGGATCTTTCACGTTTCAAAACAGAACCCATCAATGATGTGGCGAATGTTGTTCATATCAACGCGCTTGATCCAGCTATCCTTCATGTGCCGACTAGGGATCTAAATTGCCTCGGTAATGTAGAGCATGCTCTGAGTAGCCAACAATGGCTCATCCAAGTCATAGCCCTTTTGATGACCATGATGTCTATGATGATTTCGGCTACCCCTCTTTTCATGCTGGCAAGCATCGCACGATTGGTCACGCATTTCCTCATGTTGTCCCTTTCGATCCTTTCGACCACCATCCTTTCATTCCTTTCTACCCCGGTTACGATCAGAGCCTGAGTTGGATGAAGGTATAGGAAAGCGAGAGGATGGAGAAGAAGAAGAGGAATCACCACCGCTCCAGTGTCGATCTCCCCCTCTACTCTGAGAATGGCCTTGATCATCTTGTTCATCTTTGTTACGTGATACTCCATCCCCTTGAGGATCTTGGTCACTTGAAGGCTTGCTCTGGATGATGGACTGAAGGATTTGCTGCCCTAGAGGAAGTTCAGTTGAGTGGAAATCATGAAAGATGGGATCCCCATCATCCTACAGCCCTTGCGAGAATAAGGAGTTACTGAATTATTTTTCCTTTAGGTGTTCATATCTTTTTTCTTGCTGCTAGTCTTGTGCTCATTGAGCCTCAGTGGAATGATAGTCCTAGTAGTCATGGTCCTCCATGACATACTCCACTCCACAGTCCTAGATGCCTAGTCTGCCAAGATTGTTAAATAGCATTGCAGGAGCGGATTGGTCGGGTGGTAGGATGATGTTGCCCTCCATGTCCCGCCATCGTAGATGCTCATCTTGATGTAGGATGAAAGTCAAGTCAGGGACATAACCATCAGGATGCTTGTACACCACCCGACATTCTTGTGGCACTGGTGGGTTGGATACCTCTCACCTGTGAGAAGAATTCATATTGGATGTCAAATGATCCATTTAATCAATGTACCTTATGTTTACTTTAATCCACCTAGTGTGCGTAAATGTTATTATCTTGGGTCCATTCCAATGATGTGTATGATAATTTTACTAAGGTTAGATGATGCATGTAAGACTAACAATCCTTGGCAACAGTGCCAATGATGAGCGGCTAGGTACCCCTACGCCCAACCATATGAATCATGGTCGTTCACACGTGCCTCGGTCGAATTCTGTAGACTGTAAGCACTTAACATACACTAGACCCTAACCAGCAAAACCTTGGGTTAGAACGGTCACTATCTTCCTAATCTCACTTGTGACGTTCTGTTTGCGATGGTTAAGTGAGATTAAGGCTAATGATTTTTATAGTTTTTTACTTTATCTTTTGGCGTCTAATTAAAGTATGGAAAGTAAGAAATGAACTATTATCTAATCTATGATTATCCTAATTTGTATTCTAACTATTCCTAGCATAAGTATCGGATCCCATCTTCTGGGCATGTTCTGAGCATCCCCTAAACACTACTGGCTTATCAAACGTTAAGCATCATTGGGTTACCAAGTGTTGGGTTTACGGTCGTACTTATGGCCTCTACGAACTATAAAGGAGCAATAGCGATTAAAATAAAAATAATAGAAACTTAAGTAATTATCAAAGCATTAACATATTAAACTATTGAATGCATTAAATGACAAAGTCCAAATGCTGCAAGGAATGCTTGAAGAGTTCGTCTTTATTGCCGTCACGCCAATGGGCTTAGATACATCAACGCTCGAATAAAGAGTCGATCACTTTTCTTACACCTACTATTGGCACTTGGAAAATATTCTATCTCCTGTGGGAACAAACTACAAGAGCTTTGCTACAATTGACAAAAAGGTACCTAAATGAGACGGAAGGACCTCTTATTTATAAGCCGAAATAGGCTCCGCATAAATGGGGCCACGTCGACGCATGGAAGGCTACGTCGACGGGGCCGCGTATATGTGGCCCGCATATGCGGCCTAGTCAACGCATTGACTAATGACACTTCATCACTTGGTAAAAGACCTTCTTCCTTAGATGTTTCTTTTAGTATCACCTACAGTCACCAAAGGATCAACATCAATTTTGATAAATGTTTTCTTAATAATCAACCCTTTTTAGATCCCTTAGTTTTCATTTAATCACAAGGTGATTACAGCATACTATGCCTAAGGCTATGAGGTGACTAAAATCATCAAGCTATTCAAAAATAGGATGTTGGAAAAATTTTAAAAATTTTAAAGCAGGCATCCCCAGCCCCCATGACTAATAAGCATAACTTCAGAAGCACATAGGTGTTTGAATAATTGAAATCAAAGGTCAAAAGATGGCCAAGAAATATTAACGGATATGAAAATAGAAAAATAGGAAAAATTAATGAAATAATAAGAAGTAGTTCCAAAATCATGCAAAAATTTAGAGAAACCATCATTGATGTTTTGGAATATGTGAAGGTTAGTTCAAAGCCATGATCAAAAAAAGTTATGCAAGTGGGTCATCCCCAAAGTAAGCTCTTGCCATAATGCCCTTGTATAACCACTTCTGTAGATGTCCGTGGGCACTCAAGAAGTTTAAATGTAGACCATGCCTTTGTTCCAAACAACACACAACTATCGTGGTTAGGATGTTGCACTATACTACAAAAAACCAAAAGGCTCATAATCGCATGTAGTGGTGAGGTAAATAATGGAATGAGAAGGGATTGCAGAGATGGGGATGTAAGGTACTTAACCATGTTCACAACAGGTTCTTATGACAAGTGTGATTAAAATGATCAACATACCTATCCATCCAAGTTTAGACCAAGTCCATACCATGAACAATGATCTCGCATTGATGTGTTCCATCCTGCTAACCACCATGAGTCCACAACCACCTCAAAGAAAAATCATCGCTTCAAAAAGAGAAGAAAAGAGAAGAAGGAAGGGCCTTAGTTAGAGAAGTGCCTACAACCATGGGTAACATGTCTTTCCAGCCCCATAACGAATGGTTGTAGCCCATTATTATGTCTAAGGGGTGTGCTTTGAATTCCCATCATTATTTATTATTATTTTTGTTTAGCTTTCTTTTCTTTTTTGTTTGTGTGTTTTTTTTTGTATAGAAATGACACCATGCAAATACAAAGCTTCCTTTTTATTGGTCGATGGAGGAGTGATGATACATTCCAAGAGGAGTCACAAACCACATAAAAGAAGTCAAGAAGAGACACAACAAGTCCCCTTGAAGTCACACCCTTTGCCATTCCCACTTGGTCATTTCCTATTTCTTCAAGGTACAATGATCATTAATTAGTTTTAGTTTTATAAAAGAAAAACCAAATTGCTTCCATGAAAAAGACCTTTTATTCAGAGAATTGGAGGGATAGATGAGGTGGTCTCACTACTTTACACAATTACTTACCTAATCATCTTGATAGCATAGCACAACAAACCTAACACATAGCATTGACTTCTGCATCATGACTTAGAAATATTATTAAAAAAACATTAAAAAACATTCATAAATCTAAAAGAAAAATGATTCAAGAAAAGTGAAAAATATAAAGAAAAGAGAAATATTAAGAAATGGAAAACATATAAAGAATCAGAAAATTTTGAAAAAAAAATAGAAAAATGATAAAAAATTGTACAATAAAAAATAGGTGAAAAATACCTATTAGTTCTATAAAATATATGCATCTAAGTCCTTTATTTGGTCCATTTTCTTAAGTTTAGAACTAACAAGCAAATCCATTGTCTCCATGCATCTTTGAAATAATCTTATTTATTTAGTGGCTACTATATAGAATGGTCTTTGTTCCCACACTTGTTCCTTAACTCTGTTGTGGGTTGTGTTAATATTTTAAATTTATGGCCCATAGTTGCACCCTTTACTATTAGTAGTAATGCATGGATTCTGCTATCTTTCCACAGCAATAGGTTCATCAGTTATGTCTTGTGTTGGAGTGGTGATGGTTGTTGGCTTTTGCGTAGGATTAGAGGACAAGGAAGGCATTGCACTAGATTGGCATTGTGCTAGCTCGGATGATGTGGGGGGTCTATGTGTGATTTACTTCAGCTTACAACCTTTCCTCCAAAAGGGACATTTCCTACATTGCAGTTGAGGCCCACTAGTATTAGCATGTCTATGCACATTTGCAGCACAAGTGGCATTTGTTTTTTGATGTTGTGGTGTCAAACATTCCTGTGTTACTAGCAGTGGCATGTGAGTATAGGAATATTGAGGATATGCCAAAGGATGAGAGGTGTGAGTTGGTGACCTCATATAAGATGTTGCAGGATGTTGATATTTGGGAGAGTGGTAGTAGTGATTTGAGGTAGAGGGAGTAGAACTAGTGGGAAAAATAGATTTTTGAACATAATATCTGTATGGTTTCAATTGGCAGTAAGGGTAGGGTTGGTTTGGTGGTGGCCTTGCCCACGACTATGGTTGTTGCCACTGCGATTGATTCTAGTGTTGAGGTTGGTAATAAGTCCTCCTAGGATAGTACGGTTGGTTTTGGGATTATTTAAAATTACTTTGTAGAAGAGGAAAGCTTCTAGGCATGTACTTTTGTACAAACTTTGAATTTAATTCCCTTGCCCAATACTCATGTAGATGCAACAAGACTAGGCAATGGCCCTTTGGATGATCATATAGGCCAATGTCATATCCACTGTCGTCTTCAATGGTTGAGTCTATAGCCTCTTCTTCTATGGTCATTTCCCCTTCTTAATGAAAATTTTTCCTAGTTGTTTCTTAGTTCTTTTTCCTCCTTTTGTTGTGATCACTTGATTCATTTTGTGCTACTCTCTCCTCTATGATTTCTTCGTAACTTTTACCTTTCTCAATTATTAATTCCAACATCTTATCCAGCTTTTCTTTAATCTCAATGATAGAATTTTATATTGGCAAGGTCCATTGTAAAATCACCTCATCAAGAGCTACCTCTTTTTCCTTATCATCGATATGGATGCTTTTCTTCTGTAGAGTTGGGTCCTACTTATTTTTCTTTACATTCTCTCATCTACATAGCTTTGCTTCTTCTTTCTCCACATGCTTGATAAACTCTTTGATCTAATGGGTTTGTAGCTCATATAATTGACCTGGAGCATGCATCCCAAGGGTCTCCCTTGTTTTATTATGAAGTCCATCTATGATGTGGAAAAGTTACCTTTCCTGAGAGAAACCATGGCCTAGTGAATGGAACTTGGTTCCAATGATCTATACCAACTTTCCGCATCATTAATTAGTGTCTTAGGAAAGAGCTTAACCTTTTTCCACCCACTTTCAATGTTGTATAAGGCACAGGCATCATGGAAGGCTTGTAGATGCTGCTATGGATCAGAATCATACCCTCCCATGAACTTAGGGATATTATTAATATCAAGCCTAGGTAGGCAATTGTCCTTGTAATGCTTGTGAGGTATCTTAACTACCTCCGTGATCTCCATCAGGATCTTAGTGGCCAACAAGGGTTTATCATCATCAGACATGTTGTGATAAAAATTTCTATTTCTATTTTTTTAATTACAATGATCTTGTCTATGCTCATTGTGATGTCTTTGATTTTGCCCTTGGGTACAATTTCTATCTTTGTCTTGACCCCATAGTGGAGATCTATCTCTATACCTATTCTCATCTTCATTAGAACTAGATGTTGAAGAGGAAGAGAAAGAGGAGGAACTGGGAGAATCAATATGGCTTCTATAGTTCTTCCCATGGTTGCTTGATTTATCTTTTCTATGTTTAGAGAAGATCCTAGGCCTTGAACCCCTCCTTGATCTAGGACTTACTCCATCTCCTCTAGGATTTTCTACACCAACTAAACATAGTCTTTGAGTGTAGTAAGGGTCTAAATGAGGATAGGAAACCCCTACTTAAGGGTATTCACTCCAATTTTCTTTAGTATTTTAGCGATCGAAAACATCGGCGATTGGAACAGTCACACTAAGAGGTCCATGGCCACGATACATCCCTAACCCTACCCCTATCCTAAGCATCGTTGTTAGAGGGGGAAAATCAAGGTGGAGCATCAAGGACAATCTTGTTGATCAAACTAGGACTTATAGAGTGTTTCAACGAATGGGTGCCAAGGGTTTGCACGATGTTTTTGGTGGTACTCAGGCTAACTAAGGTAGAGCATAGCGCGGTCTTTTGATGTGAAAATGACAGTGCAAACATGAAAATGTATGTAAAATAGTAAAAAAAAATGTAAGTGTGATGCTGAATGCTAAAGAAAATGCTTGAAAAATATAAAGGAAATTGAGATAGGAAGAATAGCTCCACCCCAAACAAGGGATCATAGCAATTGCAAAAGAGATGTGAGGAGGTACACAATGTATAGACATGCATAGCAGGCAGCGTAGTCATGGTCTCTAGGATGTCTAAGCTATGAAATTGACATCCTCCATGAAGTCTTAGCCTGCTGGGTTGGCTATCGTGGTGTCCTGCAAGCTGTGATGTGCTATGGTATGTAACGGTGGTGTCCCAATGTTTTACCAAGGTGTTAAGTATGTTCAGGTGTAAGGGTGGTAGTGCTAAAGTGCCAATTCCTAAGATAAAATTGCCAAATAATTGTTTCAAAATGCTAACCCCTCAAAAATGCCAACCCCTAAAATGTGAAACACAAGGGTATTTATAGGGTTAGGGTTGACATGAAGTGTAGATTGGGCACCATATGGAAAAAGGGATAGTTGAGGCTATGTTGATAGTAGCTACACTTCCACTAGACCAAAAATGGTGCTATGCCTGGGTGTGTTTCAATGGACCCTAAGAGATTTCCAGACCCTGACTATGCTGCCAAGATTGCATGTGCCAAAGTTGAAGAGACCAAAATGTACCTGCAAACAATGCAAAATAGTGCAATTTCGAGGCTACACTTTGGGACTATGCTCTCCCCTCTTTCAAGTGGGATCAAGTGTAAGTACAATCTTGGGACAAATGGGGCATGCAAAAGAAATGCAAATTACTGATCTTGCTTACCAAAGAAGTGTTGGAGCTAAGATGGAGGCTTGGGCTAAGCTCTGGGAGCTTTTGGAGGCTATTTTGCATAGTTATGCCAGCTACGCTCTAGAGTGTAACCCAACGATTAGGAAAATTTTGCAAGAAATAAGGTCCAGTGCTAGCCATGCTAGCTATGATCTAGAGCATAGTAGGAAGAGTGAGAGCATAGCACAACACTTAGAAAAAATTGGCAAAACTTACAATCTTCATCTAGGCTACACTGACAATATTCTAAAGTGTAGGAGGGGTAGCTTTAGGAGTAAGAAAATCTACCAAAATGCTTCTTTCCATGCTAAGCTAGTTTGATAGCTTCTGGCTTGACACCTAGGCAAAATTGGCCATTGAAGTGCATGCTATGCTAGCTATACTTTGGAGTGTAGCAAGGAGAATGAGAGCATAGAACAACACTTGGAAAAATTTTGCAACTACTGTTGACACTTGGAAAATTTTGCAAATTTGGTTCTATGTTGCATGCTATGCTAACTACGCTCAGGAGTGTAGTCCTAGTAGTGGGATCATGGGCCAAACACTTGGAAAAAATTTACCCCATGTTGACAGTTAGAAAAATTTGTCACTAAGGTGCTATTACCTAAATTTGGTGGTGTTTCATTGGCTCCTCTTTTTCGACATTTAGAGGAGTGGCCTGAAAGATGTCGACAAAGAAGTCAAAACACCATAATAGATATAGCACCAACATCACTCATCCATATGTGGTTAGAGGATGCTTCACTGGGCTCGAGAGTGTTAAACATAATGCTATGTTGAAGGTAATAGATGTAGGGAATTAGCTTGGGATAGCATGGGAGGAATGAGATGCAAATGGTGTATCATGCGGCAATATGCATAGCTAGCATGATTAACCATGATCATGGCACTAGGGTGGCTTATTACTGAAACAATGGCCTCTTGTTAGAATGCTTGTGAGAAAGCCATCACTCATAGCACCACAATGGCTTACCCCTAACATGTTGGCCTCTCGTCAGAGTTCTTGTGGGAAGGCCAATGTGAATTTAAGGTTGGACTGGTTACAAGATTGTAGATTTGCTGAATTTTATGTGGGAACATGTGTTACCCCTTTTTGCTCTTTTTTTTTTAGTTTTATGCTTTTTTTCTTTTGCTTTTTTGCTTTCTTCTTTGCAAAATGCTAGCTACAAGATGTTTATCATCAAGTGGACTTCATGCCACTCGATGGGCTTTGCTTAGAGGCAACTACGTCGTGTCTATAGGACAGGTGTTTCCTCCTTAGGATGAGTTACGTTACATCCACTTGGGCTTTGACCAGCCCATAGAGGCTTACCATGGGATGACTTACCTTACATCCATTATGGGTTCTATGTTCTACTAAAAGAAGGGTTCCATGTGCATCAAAGAAGCTTGCAAGGAAAGTTACGAGATGTAAGGTAAAGGGGTAACTGCAAGTAGGCTATAGTGAGGTAATAGGTATGTCCACTCTCGAGTGGCTTGGTGAGTCCAACCAGGCACATTAGAGTAATGTGATGACTTGCCACTATGATGAAACGAGTCTCTGAACGATTACCTTCAGGGCTTCATCCTACAAACACAACGTAGAGAAAATGAAAAAACAACCACACAACATGAGATGAGAGAAAATTGCTACTTGTGAGGAGGCTGCAAGTGCCATGAGTGCTGGGCCAATTGTAAGAGCTTGCAATGCCAAAGCAAGAAGGCCAGTGTAGGTGCTGAAGCTAGAAGGCTACAAAAGCTCCAGTAGCCACACCAAAAGTAAGCATCCCAAAGAGGCCAACAAGGTGGCTGAGGATGATGATGGTGTAGGTGCTCGAGACTTCACACCAAGGATAGTAGCTTGGAAATCTAGCAAGATGGCAAGGAGCCAAGCTACTAGATGTGCTTCTAAGCTCAGGCAATGGTGAGGGCTGGAGGATGGCAATGCTATGGTTGGGCCATAGTACTATTGGGACTCCAAATGGTGTTGAGGGTGAGAGCTCCAACCAATAATGAAATACCCAAGGCTGGTAATGCTATCAACACAGCCTAGAGATGGTATGACTAGCAATGGTGGTGGTAGCTTTGAAAAGTTAGCAAAATGCCTCAGGGCATCTCCAGAGGATCAGAAAAATGCCAAGGGTGATGACATTGCAAATGTTCTAGAGGCTTTTTCTTGACAATGTGGACTTCATTCTGGAACTATAATGCCCTGCCCCACCTTGCCCGCGAAGCATGGGAAGATGACAAAGGATTGGAAGTATTTGTGCTCTCTTGTTCACAAAATTATGCATGTTGAGTTGTGTGTGCTGAACTACAAACCCAATTTAAGGTTTTGGTAGATTACATGTTGTGGTAGTTTAAGGTCCTAGTAGACTACAATGTGCTAATTTATAGTCTTAGCAAACTATTGTATGCTATTTTAACATTGTAGTGGACGGTGAATGTTGTGCCAATTTAACATCATGACACAGGGATGAGTTGTGCTAGTTTATAGTCATAGTGGACTATGCTATGGATGCCAGTTTTAGCATCATGGTACTAAGACTTGTTATGATAGTTTATAGTCAGAGTAGACTTGCTGTTCTAGTTTAACATCATTATGGACAGGTTTGTTGTGGATGCCAATTTAACATCATAGCCCAAGGATGTTTTGTGCTAGTTTATAGTCATAGCAGAATTATTGTGCTAGTTTAACATCATAGCAAACACTTGCTTACCTTGCTTTGTCATTAATGTGGTGTTGCATATTAGGCATAGTACGTCTTCAAGTATGAATGGTTGATTAGATTGACAAACTCATTACTATCTAAATCAGCAAGCTTGAATGCTCCATCATCATAGGCCTTGGTGACTAAGAAAGGCCCCTCCCATTTGATTAAGAACTTATTCACGAGTTCACAAATGGCCTTGAGGACAAAGTCCCCTTTCTTGATCAAGCATTGATGCTAATAGTGATGGTGCTTCTATTGTCGCTTTTCTTAATACTAGTCGATGTGATCAAACATTTGCATGCACTCCTCCTCTATAGAGTTGAGGTCAATGATTCTCAACTCGTTTTTTTAAGCATCATTGATGAAGCTTGCAAGGATCACATGGAGCGATGGAACTTGCAATTCAAGAGGAAAAATTTCTTCAGATCCATACATAACGCTATATGGCATCTTACCTATTGTTGTTCTACATGTTGTGCAATAGACCTATAGTGCATAGACTAGCTACTCATGCCATCGTCGTTTGCTACTGCTAAGCATCTTCTTTAGAAGGTTGATAATGACTTTGTTTGTAGCCTCTACTTGGCCATTTGCCTATGGATAGTATGACAACCAAAAAGAATGCTTAATGCAAAGGTGTTCACAAAAGGCTTTAGTTTCTGCATTGCTAAACTATGGCTCATTATTTGTGACTATAGTCATAGGTAGAAAAAATCAGGTCACTATGTTATCAAAGATATATTTGCAAACCTATTGCGATGTTGTCTTCCTAAGGGGAATAGCTTCAACCCACTCGGTAAATTATTTGATTGTGATTATGATGAAGCTATGTTTTATGGAAGACTTAGGCATTATAGGTCCTATGATATCCAACCCCCAATGTTGGAATGGCCATGTGATCTGTGTGGTATGTAGTTTAGTGGGTGGCACGTGCATTAATTTGCCATGTCATTGATACATGTCACACATCTTGACCTTAGAGATGCAATTGCATTCCTTGTAAGACCAATAGTAGCCTAAGCATCTAATTTTTAATGCCATTTCCCTAGGTGCTATGTGAACTTTGCATAGTCCCTTGTGGAATTGATCAATGATCATTTATGCTTCGTGATCGCTAACATAGGTTAATAGTATGCCATCGTCGGATTTGTGACATAGTGTGTTATCACCTATAAGGATGTACTACCATGACCATTTTCACACTACATCCTTTTGGATAGTGGTTAAATGTTGCGGAGGCTCACCCTGTTAAAGGTACAACCTGATGTCGTCATACAATTCTTGTGCATGAATTATACTTTTTATAGTTATGGATGCAATGTTAATTACTTGTGTGATAGGCTTGGTGTAATTCATTATAGAGGTGGGCAAGGCATGAAACATGTTAGGTGCAATGCTTAAGGCTAGTGTGGCTAATGCATTAACAATGGCATTTTCGTTACAGGGAATGTGTTGGATATATGTGATTGCAAATCATTTGAGCAAGTTCTTTGCCAAGTCATAGCAAGATTGCAAATAGTATGCTTTGCAAGCATAAACCTTTATAACTTGGTTAATGACTAACTATGAATCACCTCAGATTATTAGGTTTTGAATTCCTAGGTTGTAGGCTACTAAGATGCCTCTAAGGAGACCTTCATACTCCACTATGTTGTTAGTGTAAGGACATGAAAAGTGATAAGTGAAGGGTTGAATCTTCTTCGAGGGAAACATGATTATAGTAATAGCATTATCCCCTTGAGAGGTTGAAGCATCATCAAAGTGTAAAATTACCTCAAAGTTGGCAAGCACTTAGCTTATGCTACTAACATGCTCATCTAGAAATTCCAAATCTATTGTTGCCTGATCGTTTATTGATGAAGCCATGAGTTATGTGACTGTTTCTTAACCTCTAGTTGATACTTGTGCTATGTAGTGCAAGTCAAACTCCACAGTTCTTTCTTTCCATTGTGCAATCTAACTACTTTTGTAAATGTTCATTATGATTGCTTGAAGTACACTACTTTTGCAGATGATGTTTACCTAGCTGCGAAAAAGATAGTGCCTCCACTTCTTATGTGCCAAGACTAAGGTGAAGTAATTCTTCTCCACATTGTTTTACTTTGCTTCATGGGATACTAATGCATGGCTTAAGTAGTATACAAGGACGTCTAAGCCATCATCTTGCTTTTGGCAAAGCAAAGAGGCGATGGACATGTTGAAGGTTACAAGGTAGATGTAGAATGGTTTATCTCCTTGCAAAGGATAGATTATTGGAAGTTGAGCTAGCTTCTGTTTTAGGTTGTCAAATACCTCTTGTCATTGAGCTATCCACTCAAAGTGGACTCCCTTTTTGAGAAAATGTTGTATAGGCTGCAACTTGTTAGTTAACCATGCAATAAACCTACAAATGAATTGTAGTCTACCTTGTAACCCATATAGCTCCTTAAGGTTAGCTAGTAGTGCTAAGTTGATGATGGCCTTAACTTTATCGGGGTCTACATGTATACCTTTTTCTAATACTACAAAACCTTGGATGTGACCTATTTTTACACTGAAGAAAAACTTCATAGGATTCAACCTAAGGTCATGTCTTAGGCAACGTTTGAGTACATGATCTAAGTCATTTGCATGGCTGTGTGCTATTTTGAATTTAACTGCTATGTCATCAATGTAATCATTAAGCAAATCTAGCAAGTAATCACCAAAGATGTATGTTATAGCGCAATTGATAGGTTGCTCCTGTGTTCTTTAGTTTGAAAGGCATCATTGTATAACAAAACATAGCCCAAGGGGTCATGAAGGTAGTACTGAGCTGGTGCTCTAAGTTGATCTGAATCTGGTGTAACTAGAGAACCTGTCCATAAAGGACAACAAGGCATGACCAGCTGTAGTATCGACTAGTTGATCAATGCTAAGCAATGAAAAATCATTTTTAATGGTCACCTTGTTTAGATCCTGGAAGTCTATGCAAATGCGTATGCTTCTATTTTTCTTAAGTACAACCACAATGTTGAAGATCCAGTCTACATAGTCAATGGCCCAAATGAAACAAGCTCTATAAAGCTTGGTGATTTCATCATGGACTACCAATTCCACCTCAAGCCTAACCTTGCGGGCTTTCTGCTTGATTTGTTTTATGCAAGGATCAAGGATTATATTATGCTATACTATGCGAGGATCTAGGCCTAGCATGTCTTCGTAAGACCATGCAAACACCTTAATGTTATTGTTGAGTGTTTTTGCGATGTTTTGGGCATGTTAAGGCTCTAACAAAGAATTAAGTTTCAATGTTTTTTCCTCACCACTAAGTGTCGTTATAGGGACTCCAATGAGGGAATCTTCAATGATGTCACCTGTCTCTAGATCTAGAGCTTTGACTAGATGTTTTGCCCAATCTAGCAGTGCCTCTACAAATGCTATGTGTCCATATTTGGCTCTTGACTCAAGATTTAGGCATTCGGTATCGATGTATCGCGTGAGACCACCATGAGGCTTAGTAAGGATCAAAGGGGAAAAAAGATGCTTGCATGTGCTCATGATGAAATCTTACCAAGTATCTTGCAAAACAACTAGAAAGAATGTTAAGATGCACCTATCTCAGATGAAGTCAAAATGCATAAAGATAAGGAAAGAAATGCAATGAGAATTGACCTAAGTATGTGAATGTAGAGTTAGAGAAGCAAGTATATAGGCTGATTTTGGGCCTTGACATGCCATGGGGTGCTAGTTCAAGGTCATAGAAGACCATGGTTTACAAGTTTAAGGTCATATCATACCATGGTTTGCCAGTTTAAGGTCATAGCAGACCATGGTTTGCTAGTTTAAGGTCATAGTGAACCATGGTTTGTCAATTTAAGGTCATAGTGGACCATAGTTTGTTAGTTTAATGTCATAACAAATCATGGTTTGTGCAAACTTTGTAAGTTTAGGTAAGGCTAGGAGAACTTGGAACATGAAGTCAAGTTAGGCATTCACTAGGTAATTAGGAAAAATTTTAAAAAATTTCTAAGTTTGGGGATTGCTAAAAAAAGTGTGGAAAATTTTCTAACTTTGGCTACTATGCTCACGCCTTACTATGCTTGGGAAAAACTTAAAAAATTTACGTAAGTGTGGAACGCTATCTTGGTAGGTAGTGCATTTAATTACGGTAGGAGGGTATATATGCACATTTCACCAAGGTCAAACTATCATTTTCCAAAGTGAAAATGAGAAGTTATAGAGCGTAGCATGGTTGGAGTAAGGAGTGAAGCCAGAGCATAGTAATTAGAGTATAGCACCTAGAGTATGACATATAGAGCATGATAACTAGAGCGTGATAGCCAACATGATGTACAGAAGTGAACATTAGCATCCTAGGCTCATTAACATGGACAAGGGAGAGCGAGCACTACAACGTCTACCCCAAGCATGTGTGGAGAAATAGAGAGAGTTTCCATTTGCCAAGTACCCTACTATGCTCTACCCTTGTGTAGTTTTTTTTACTTTGTTTTGTCTTACCTTTCCTACTTTGTGTTGGATTGGGGTTTTAGGCTTTGGGATGGCCTACCTTAGTAGAGATCATCACCACCATGGCCCTAAGGGCTGCCATAGCCAAGAAGAGAGGGGGCACATTTATAAGTAATGATGGTTTTACTTGTGCATTTTTTGCTTGTGGGTGACGTGTGGGCATGGAATTTTACGTCTCGAGTGTTTTTCCTTCCTACAACATAGTGAGAATTTTCTATTTTTTGTGAGGGCCATGGCATGTGGGGGGTGGGGGAGAGGGTAAAATGAGGTTTTCATAGTCGTAGATAGGGTAGCCACAACCTAGGATCAAGGGCTTCTAGGACTCCTTTTTTCTCCCCTTCTTCTATTCTAGGTGGAGGGTGAATGACAACAGTGTAGAAAGGCATCTATTTTTTGTTTTTGTTTTGTTTAAATAATGAGATCTAGTGGAAGCTATGGCTACTGCAACGGTGTGACCAGGGTTGGGAAGGGCACAGGAGCATGCATGGCCACGATTTTATATGTGGCCATGGTGTGCAAACCAAGATAAGGGATCTGGGCTAAGGAGACAACAGTGGTTTTTGTTGCAGAGGGTTTACCCTCTGCTACATTTCATTCCCAATGGGGGTGTAGGTGAGCATACCATGTGGGTGAGTGAGGTAGGGGTAAGGCAAGGGTAAGGTATTATAGGAGGCAGGGATGCATGGGAATACCATCGGACATAGGGTGCATTGAGGCATAATAGGGGTTGGGAGGTGTAAAGCATCAAAGTGTGGCAAAGTGAGAGGGGCAACTATAAGCGTTGTGGCTATGGCCTGCACCTCGCAAGTAATGTATGGTGTGTATGAATTTGGGATGATAGTTTCTTTTTACTTGGACTTTTGCATGTTGTTGGGGCTACACTCCCTAGCAGCAGTTAGCATTTTCTTTGTTGATTTTTTCATATTTTAGGGATATGCTCTCTGGGGAGCATAGCCAATAGTTAGAACTTTTCTACAAAATTTACATGGGTTATGTTACTAGAGGGGAACTTAGAGTTAGAATTTTTTTGAGTACTCTAAGCCACACTGCCCAAAGTTTTAAAAAAATTTCAAAATTTTCTAAGTGTAGAAACAAGTGCCAAATGCAAAAATCCTCAAGTGTGAAAATGCTAAGTGTGCGAACGTAAAGTGTTAAAATGCTACATGTAAAACAAAAATGCTAAGTGCACCAAAGCTTTGCTAAAACACTAACCTTGGAAACTAAACGTGTCAAACATGCTAGACATGCAAACCAAGATAATGCATAACATGTGAATGTAAAGTAAATATGCTAGTGCTACGTTAGAACGATACCTCAATGAGCACTAAGCACATCAAATGTATGTATCGACGTCCTATGCCCATGGGGCTCACAAGGGACCCTAAGGGTATATTAACTTTGCTAATTTTGCTAAGTGTAATCACTTCAAAAGAGGTCACAGTAATAGCTACGAGCTACACTAAGGCCACTCTCATTATGAAGTATGGGGATGTTGAGGGTGTGTAACATTGGTTGTGCCATGAGGCCCCAATGGAGTTGACTAGTAGCCTCATGTAGGCTAGGCTGATGGACCTTTTCTTACACCTTAGCCTAGGCATCCTAGTGGCCAAAATGGTCACTATTATTGATTCCTTTAATGAAAACACTCATCACTTTGTTACATGGGTACATAGTGTGAGAGTGATCTTGGACCTCATTGATGACTTCTTTGTGGACCTCTTTGGTCTCACCTCTGATAGCCCGTTGGTCATTGATAAGACCAACAGAGAGGCGAACCACTGAGGTGATATCAAGGAGTGGCTAGGTACTTCCCAATCTTGTAAAGGCATACTTGTGAAGAACATGCAGGTCCCCATGGTTCATGAGCTTTACCCTCTCTTTCATGCCTATGCATTTCTAAAGTTACTCTCCCAAGGAAAGATCCTTAGGGTAGAGCAGACTCGAGTGATGAGGGATGTACTAGAGGATGGCACAAGGTACAATTGGGCCTCTCACCTTGCCGATGGCCTGCATGTTTAGATCATGAAGTTGTGCCACAACCTGCAAGTAAGGTTACATGTCCACTTTACATTCTTTACAGGATGCTTGCGAAGGTTTGCAGAGTTTCTAGTGGTTCACAAGGACAGATGATGGGTGGTGTAGGATTGCACACAACTCTAGCACCTATTGACTACCGCATGGGCGTAGGACCCCCTCCCCNCCCCCAAAGGTGATTAGTGAATAATTTTTTGTAACGATTAAAACTCACTTAGGGTGATCTCACTATTCACATGATAATGTAGGTGAGCCTGCATTGGTTGGTACTAGGAACATAACCAAGGCTGAGAATTACATTTTCAAGATGGTGGAACCATCTAAGGAAAAGATTAAAAGACCACATCCCATAGAGGAGCCTACACAGAAGGTCAAAAAAGGTAGGCAACAAGAAGATTCACCTGAAGTTTCACAACTTACACACAAATGTTGCAGGTTAGTATGAGTTATTGGATGCATTTTTTGCATTTTATGTGTTTATATTTTTATGTCTTTTATGGTATGCTATGTTATGCTAATTTGTTATGCTAAGTGCTAACATGCTAACTTTGACATGTGTGTAAATTGTTAAAATTAGGTGAGAGGGTTGCCAGAGTAGTGACAGAAATAGTAGTAGAGGAGGTCCCTCCTCAAACTGAGGAGGGAGAAACATAAGAGGAGGAGTTGCATGAGGCTATAGAGGTCCTCCAATAGTTAGAGGAGGAGGAACTACTTCATCTAGATGGAGATGATTTTGACAGCCTCTTTGACGGTGTGCAGTTGGGTGATCCACCTGCTCTCACACCTAAGGATTTGCTAGGTATGTGTTCTGCATTACCATCTATTATTACTCTCTTTCTGCTCTTGCATCCTTGGTTACTTGACTATTGTCAAATGTGTTATTGCATTGTAGCTGTAGAGGTACCTACCAGTGGTCTAGCGTCCACCTCTACCTACTGCATGAAGCCATGGGTAGAGGAGCCTAACAAAGTTACCTTTATGGAAGGTCTAGTTGATGACATGGTGGACCATCTATAGTAGGTGAATCCTAAGCTTGGTATGCATGTGATGTTGCTTTGCTTGTCTTGCTTTGCCAATTTGATGCCTAGTCTATGGATAATGTTGTTTTGCTTATTATATGCCAACATGTTCTAAGTTTTTCTAGGATCTAAGTAGGGTGGCCAAGGTAGATGCCATCCTTGAGTTTTTCCTTGAGGTAGAGCAAGTGCCCCACCATATGTATGAGGTGATGAGTAACTACACACTTTCAAGTGCAAGAGCGCTATGGATTTGCAGGCACACTAATGAGTATTCATGGAAGGGGGTACATGAGCTCTAGGATAAGATGGTGAGCTAGGATGCCAAGATGGGGGACTTGTAATCCCATTATGACTTCCTTGTGGCTTCCACACGAGGGGACAGTACCTAGCAAACAATCGAGATTGACTATGCCAAGTACTAGTTAGCAATACAGGGCAAGAACGAGGCCACCAGAGAGATCATCTAGCAAAGGTTGAAAATGGATTTACTTGCCTAAAAAATCAAGATTGGAAAGATTACAATAGGAAGATGTATTAGTGGAGGTAGACTCAGAAGAACCACAAGCACCACTACAAGAATAAGCAAAATGTGTATCTTAAATGGTACAAGGAGGAGTTCATCAAATGTAGTTGCCATGATATGTTCCTCTAGGCAATTGGCGGGACACAAGCTTATGACTTATTCACTCATCATGCAGTGGTGAGTGGGTCTCTAGAGAGATAGATCTTTGCCCTCAGGGAAGGTTTCCTTTGTTGCATTTTCAATGGAGCCACCTGCATGGACCATCATGAACAAAGGCAAGACCCTTGCAAGTATTAACTTTGGCCAGGAAAACTAGACACAACTATCAAAGGCTTAAATCCTCCAATGCTTGGAGGAGGGCCTTAATAGATTGCCTCCACAAATGGATGTGAAACCCTTTAAGGTTAGTTATTTTTTTGTTATTTTGTTCTTTTATGTTAATTTTTTGTGTTGTGAATTTGTTGATTGATTCATTATCTTGTGCTGCTTTAAGCAGGCACCAGGTGATGCTACAGGCCCCAATGGAGTGAAAGAGGAAGAGGAAGAGGAGCCTCAACCCCCACCGAATACCACCAACTAAGCACTCTTGATGTGGACTTGTTATTGGGCAATTTTGCATTTTTGGCCATTTTTGTTGTACAGTCATGCCATGTATTTTGCTAATGGATTAATGAAAATGCATTAATGATAAGCTATCTTTGCTATGTGGATTGCATATTATGTAAAGTTTTACATTTATCTTACTAAGTATTACGTACTAGTGATGCAATTGATTAATGCAATTAGACCCTTTACGGATACCATGCTAGTTTAAGGCCATGGTAGGAGGGCCATTGCATAGTTTAAGGCCATTTTGGGTTGTAACGATTGCTAGTTTAAGGCCATTTCAAGTTGTGACAATTGTTAGTTTAAGGCCATTTCGAGCCACAAATAAAAAGACAAGGTGTTCCTAGTTTTAGGCCATGGTGTCCATGGCAATAGTTTTAGGCCATTCCGGGCCAATGCGATGAAAGAAAAAGGATTGTCAGTTTTAGGCCATGGAAAGTAATATGCTAGTTTAAGGCCTTTTCAGGCCATGGCAATGCAAAAAAGATGGCTAGTTTTAGGCTATGGTAGACCATGAAATTTTTTGCAATTTTAAAATTTTATCTATTTTAGTGTTTTTCAATGTGTAAGAAAGCTAAACAAAAATGCATAAACAAAAGGAATGAATGCGTAATAGAATAGATTATGCAAAAAACACAAACAACATTGCAAAATGTAATTGTGCAAGAAAAAGGAAAAAAAAGTAGGCATCTAACACATGTTGAACTAAGGGGATACCGTAGTCATGTAGTTGCTTCCTAATCCAATGTGGGTTAGAAGGTGTGTAGGGCCTAGGCAGTGTGAGGCAATATTCAGCTAAACCTTCTTCCATGTTGCTAAAGGGCAACTCTACCCATAGAGCTTCCTCGAGGAGGTTGTCAGCCTCTTTTCGTTCTTCAAGTGGGTCTGCTGGACAAGGTTGACCCTTGTCCTTCATGGACAGTGTGTCATCAAGGAACTCTACCTCTGACCCTTCTTTTGTGTCAAGGTTGTTAATGATCATAGGGGCTACATTTTTACCATGTATAATCACTTCTCCACCTTTGTACAGAAGGTGGGTTTCTTGGTGGATGGATGATGAGACAACTCATAATTGGGCTAATTAGGGCCTTCCTAGGATCAGGTTGAACTTGGGCATCTCCTTAATGACAATGAATTCAATTGTTGTGGGGAACTGCTCCCCTACCATGAAAGCTATCATGATCATCCCCCTTACAACAATGCATGATCCATTAAAGGATTTCAAGCACATTGTCTTCATGGATTTGATTTAATCGACAAGACCAAGTTAGTCAATGACTAGGAATGGGATAACATTAGTTGTCACCCCATTGTCAACATGCACCTTGTGAATCTTGCATTACCCTATGTGAATTGTTATGAACATTGGTGCTATGATCACTTGACCCTTTTCAAAGTCAAAATTAATCACTTCATCGCAAAATGCTAGGAATGTTGAACCCAATTCTTATGGTGTAGGGGGAAAACATCATAGCATGGATGCCTTGTTCATCTTCTAGGATGTCCTCCTTAATAGGAATGAAGGTCAACATGTGAACTAATGCTTCGTAGTGAGTATAGGAGGTCATGACCAAGTTGTACAGGATCAGGGTCGTGTTCTTTTGTTTCAGAGCTTGTTTGACTTGTGCCAACACATCTAGGAAATCCTTACACTATTAGTTACTTTTTTGGCCTTAATCTCCTCCATGCAACGAGATGAATCTCTTGGGGAGGAGATTTGGGCTTGGCTTGCTTTGTCTACTTTTGACCCTCAATGCTTGGTTGTTGATTGCTTGTAATGGCTGTTCTGACTGACATGGCCATGGGAATTGAATAGAAGGAAGTGGGCTTAAGTGGACCTAGTGCCAGGAATTACCTAATCATTTGTCAACAAGGTACTCATTGGGCCTCCCAGGTTATCACCTAGACTACCTATTATTATATGCAGGATGATGCCTTAGGTCAGTAGGGCTTGATGCAATCCCCACCACTAGACTCTAAGTAGGCGAAGAGTCCACATGTTGATGCACCTTAATAACAAAGGATGTCTAGGTTGCTATTGCCACAACATACTATAAGGATCAAACCACAAAGGATGTCATGGGTGCCCAAGGTGGTGCTTTGATGACAAAAGGGGACCTCAAACTAGTTGATGCTGAGGAGGCCCCAGTGTTACTAGAGGGCATGTGAATCACAAATGGTTCAGTTCTGAGTCATTATCAATGCTAATGGCATTAATAACATAGCCTGCACCACTTGCATTGAGAGGGTCTTTGTAGACCTTCATTGATTGCTTTTTTAGGTGAATTGGGTTGGTTGCATCAAAGACTAGTTGGCCTTGGTTAATCATGCATTGTATGTCATCCCATAGGGCCATGCAAAAGTCTATGTCATGGCCAAGTAGTTAATGGTAATGGTAGAATTAGTTCAACCTAAAATGTTTAGGGACCAAAGGGTTGTTTGGTGCTGCTGCTAATGGGTTTCTAAGGAGCTCATAGTAGTGATCATGACACTTGCAAGCATCCTCAAACATTTGCTTATATTGGATGGACTCAATGTTAAGCAGTTGACCCAAGAGCTTTGATGACTTGATGTGCAATAGTGTGTACTTTGAGTGGTCCTTGTGCTCAAAGTTTGGCCTTGAGGCAACTTTCCCCATGATCACCAATGGTGCAGACTAGTTGGTCATCGCAGTGCCAAAGCCAAATGCCTTATTATTGGCTAGGAACTTAGGTGTCTTGGCTATTGATTTGGCATTGGTTGGCTTGGCCTCATTGGCAATCATTGTAATAGTTGTGGTTGCCTTGCCCTTTTCCTTATCCTTCTTTACATGTGTGTTTTTTTAGGCCATGTAAGCCAAGTCCTTACTAGCCTTTGTTGCATCCTAAATGCTCTTTTTTTGAGCAAACACTTAGCTCAAGGAGTGTAGGATGAGGTAATATAGCTTTGACTTGATGAAGTCATTCACTACACCTTTAAAAATCACTAGTAGGTTTGCGATGGGCTGGCAAATTTTGTTAAGTGTGGCACTCTAGCACTAGATGAATTTTTGTATAGGCTCTAAGTGGCCTTACTTGATTTGCATTGATTGATCCAAGGTCACCTTGGGCTTCAAGTTGTACTTGAAGTGATGAATTGACTAAGCAATTCCTCCAAGGAAGATATAGAGGCCTTGGGAAGTGCATGGTACTAGTCCAGTGCCTTGCTAGTCAAAGACATGGTGAACACATGGATGATTTCATGTGGCCATGCTTGCAATAAAAGGCATTCAGAATGGAAGGTTGCTAGATGGGCATTAGGATTCCCTTCACTATTGTATTTAATGAACTATGAAAGTTGGACTCTAGGAGGTAGCGTTAGTGATGGAACCATAGGACTAATTAGGTCATCTTGCTAGAAGTCCATCTCATGGACCATTTTGAAGGAGGAGGCTTTGAGCCACTTAACCTCCTCAATAAGTATCTAGATGATTTGGAACACTTAGTCTAAGCTCAAGGTGGGTGCAATAGGTTGCATTGGTTGTGTTGCCTGCTATGCTACTTGAGTGGCCCATAGCCGCACTGCGGGCTACATGACCATGTGATATGCATATTGCACATGTTGTTGCACGTACTGCTATGTGTGTTGTGCCATGGGCATAGAGGTTGGGGCCCACCAAGCAATTTTGGCTTACACCATTAAAGGGGATGCTAATGGAATAGGTCGAACATACGATGCCTAAGTCGGTGGTGGCTAAGAAATCTACAGAGTGTGCACACAATGTTGCATTGGCATGATGGATGCTAGCAAAAAGGATTTCACAGATTGTGTAGTCATCACAAAGGGGAGGGTGGCAGATGGTCCTACATTTTGATGCATGTGATGTATGAAGTTTGGAATGATAAATGGTCCTACACCCTGATGCACATGTACTTGATGACTTGCCACCATAGGGGTTGACCTAGGAGGTGACAAGGGGGATGTAATTGCCTAACAAAAGGCAGATGGCTAGGACTATTGAGGGATGAAACTAGAGGTAGCCTACTAGAAGAAAGCATAAAAGGGGTTCTCATTCTCTGAATGAGCCTCAAAGTCATCTTGCCCATCTTTCAGGGGCTCCTTGTAATTGGTTGTCATGTCATGCTCATTTGACCTACTTAGTCAAATGAGTTGGTTGAGCAACCACTAAAAGGTCTCGGTGAGCAAAATGCAATTGTTGGGGGCAAGGAAGTACTCCCTCCTATTCCAGTGTAAAATTTCATAACCCCATTTAGCATCCATTTCTTAGCAATCTAGAGATAGACCTACTTGGAGTTTCATGCAAAGGAAGTTATATTTTTCATCATTGAGTATCATGTACTCAAGTGGTTAGTTGCGTATTTTGAGCAATTTCCTCTCCACCAAAGTAGATCCCCTAGCCCTAGAAAGATCAATTATGACCTCCCGTTGACTAGGTCAAACAACAACCATGCTTTGCAGGGAGGTTAAGGGTTGCTTAGGATTCATAATGCTTCACAAAAGATGTAAACATTGTGAAAGTTATAGATGCTAAATGGCTAAGTATAGAAATGTTGAAAAATGGCTAAGTAAGAGAATGCTAAAAAATGCTAAGAAAATGACTAAGTCTAAAAATGCTACTGAAGAAAAACTCACTCTAGTATGCTATGCTTTCTACACTAAGGTCTACTACGCTCTCACATTGAGAGCCAACTACGCTCTTCTGAGCACATAGAGTTTTGGCTAACTGCCAAACATACGCTTTAGCTTTCATCCAACAAGGTTCCAAGGGAACTGATAGCTTGGTCCAATCTACACCAACCAACTTGTAAACAACTCCTACTCTAGCCTATGATCTAGCTATTTCCATGGAAAGTCCATATGGGTGTTGAGTCTACACTAGCTTGAAGTTAGTGATAGATGTGTAGAGAGCATGTGGAACTACCATTGAATGAAAACAAAAATCCCATGGCCCTCCTAGCGCCAAAAAATTATAGCAACCAAAAATGTCTGTGGTTGAAATGGTCATGCTAAGAGGTCCGCCACCGTGGTGTAGTCCTAACCCTACCCCCATCTAAAGGGCCATCATTGGAGGGGAAAAACAAAGGCAAAGCACCCAGGATGGTCTTGTCGATCAAACCAAGACTTATGAAGTGTTTGACAAATAGGTGCTAGGGGTTCACACAATGTTTTCAATGGTATTGAGGCCAACTAAGCCAGAGCATAACAGGGTTTTCCAATGTAAAAATAATAGTGCAAACATGAAAATGCATGAAAAATAGAGAAACAATGCAAGTGCAATGGTAAATGCCAAAGAAAATGCTTAAAAATGCAAAGGATTTTGAGAAAGAAAGAATACTACTCCAAATGAGGGAGTGTAGCAATTGCAAAAGAGAGGTGGGGAGGTACATGATGTATAGATGACTATAATAGGTAGCGTAGTCACAATCTCTAGGGTGTCTAGACTGTGAAACTAACATCCATCGTGAAGTTTGAGCTTGCCAGGTTGGCTGCTGTAATGTCCTATGAGCTATGATGTGTTGTGGTATCCAAAGGTGATGTCCCAAAGTTTTGCTAATGCGTTAAGTATGTTTGAGTGCAAGGGTACTAGTGCTAAAGTTCCAACCACTAAGATGAAATTTCCAACCAACTGTTTCAAAATGCCAACCCCTAAAATGTGAAATGCAATGGTATTTATAAGGTTAGGGTTGACATGAAGTGCAGATTGGGTGCCACATGGCAAATGGGGTAATTGAGGCTATGTTGACACCAACTACACTCCCACTGGAGCAAAAATGGTGCTATGTTCTGCTCTACTTCAATGGACCCCAAGAGACTGCCAAAGCATGACTACACTACCAAGATTGCATGTGCCAAAGCTAAAGAGATAGCAATGTACCTACAAACAATGCAAAATAGTGCAATTTGGAGGCTATGCTCAAGGACTATGCTCTCTTGTCTTTCAAGTGGGATTGAGTGTAGGGACAATCTTGGGGCAAATGGGGGGTGTAAAAGAAATGAAAATTGTTGATCTTGCTTACCAAAGAAGTGCTGGAGTTAAGATGGAGGCTTGTGCTAAGCTCTGGAAGCTTTTGAGGTTGTTCTACATGGCTAGGTTAGCTATGCTCTGGAGCATAATCCAATGATTTGGCAAATTTTGCAAAAAATAGGGTCTAGTGTTGGCTACACTAACTACGCTCTAAAGCATAACAAAAAGAGTGAAAGTGTAGCACAATCCTTAGAAAAAATTAGCAAAACTTGTAATCTTCATCCAGGCTATGTTGACTACAAAAAATTGGCAAAACTTGTAATCTTCATCCAGGCTATGTGGACTGCACTTTAGAGCATAGTAGGAAGGGTAGCTTCAGGAGTTAGAAAATCTACCAAAATGCTTCTTTTCATACTAAGCTAGCTTGATAGCTTTTGCCTTGACACCTAAGCAAAACTGATCACTAAAGTGCATACTACACTAGCTATGCTCTGGAGCATAGCAAGGAGAATGAGAGTGTAGCACAACACTTGGAAAAATTTTCCAACTGTTGTCAACACTTGGAAAATTTTACAAATTTAGTTTTGTGCTACATGCTACACTAACTACACTCTAGAGCATAGTCCTTGTAGTGGGAGCATGGGCCAAACACTTGGAAACAATTTACCTTATGTTGAAACTTAGACAAATTTGTCGTTGATGTGCTATTGCCCAAATTTGATGGTGTTTCAAGTGTATATATCCTATCATTTCTCCTATGAGTTTTCTCATCACACAATGCATTATTGGTCCTATGTGAAGAAGACATGGTTTTGTTTAACAATGTCTGTGACTTAAAATATTAATGTTTTTTAAGAGATAGATTGTTAATACCTTTACAACAATTGTGTATAATATAACTAATCTAGATAACTAACACCATCCTCAACAACGATGCCAATGATGAGCGGTAAGGTATCCATACACTCAACCATATAAATCACAAGTGTTCACGCATGATCCACTTAAATTCTGTAGATGGGACTAGCTATGGCATCTTGATCACTATGCCTTGATTGCAACTTGCTATCTTCCCACTTGGATTAGTGGTAGCTTGGTCACATATGGTTTAGTTTAGAGTGAGGCATATGATTTTTATTATTTTATATTTTATTATTCTACGATTAACAGTAGGTTGAAACTAAATTTATAATCAATTCAACTAATCGAATTGTTAATTAATAATTAACTACCCTAACATAAGTATCCAGTCCGACTTCCCATGCACATCCTGAACACATATAACGTTGTTGCATTACCAAACATTAAGCATTGCTAAAATTACTAAGAGTCATACACATGCTTGAAGTAATCGTATTTATGTTCTTAATTAATTAACATGCATGAAAATGTAAATATTAACTAAGTACATGAAAAGTAAATTGCATGGAAAGTAAATCTAATTTAAGTCAAAGTGCTGCAATGAGTAAGAATCAATCTCAATCTTATTGCTATTCATGAAATATGTCTAGGTACATTGCTAGTTGAATAAGACTTTGTACAATTGACTCAGATCCACTATGTGGGCACTCACTAAATATTCTCTAAGATTATGGAAAAAAACTACAAGAATTTGGCTACTCTATTAACAAAACTATGAAAAATCTCTTGAAACTATTACCCAAACCATGTGCCCTAAGCACTATATATAGAGGTTGGTTCATATGCCCAGACATCAGATATCCAACATCATGTTCTAGGCTCCAATGTTGAGGCTTTGATGTTGGATACCCAAAATTGGGGCCTTGTTATTGGAGCCCTATTATCGGAGTCCTATTGTCGAAGCCAGGATATAAGAGCCTTGTTATCGAAGCCCTATTATTAGAGCCTTGTTATCAGAGCCAACCAAAAAGTTGAATTTTTATTAGATAACCCAACCAACTAATGATTTATCACAAGGCAAGGCTACCATTTCAATGTATTTCATTGGAAATTATGAAATACATACCCATTGATCAAACACGAATAGTTCATCAAAATTTATTGAAATCACGAATCATAGACATCCATGGAATTAGACCAAGCCATGTGTTTGATGACAAGACAAAACATTTCTCTCAATTTTATATAATTAATACTATTGATGAATAAATGCCTATTGGTAAAGATAGTAGACTAATAGGACTTTTTAATTTTTAGGGTATTCTAATGTATCTAAACATGGCCCCATGCCTAGCATGGGTGAGGTTGACATTAACACTTAGCCTCCAAACATAATTGCATGCAAGTGCAAGGAGAAACAACACCATAGAAATTTCAAAATGATGCAACAAATAGAGAATTAAAAACATCATAAACCCAGATAAATCAAAACTTGAAAGCAAACTATACTAATATAAACATGATTAAAACAACCATATAATCAAAAGAGACCTAGACGTGGGCCATCCAAACCACACTATCTTATTTAATCAAAATCTAAATATATAATTTTATTATTTTAACTACATAGATCTATATATATGATTAAATGTATATAAATAATTAAGATCTCATTCTCAATCTTCTCACAAGGTAAAAGTAAAAAGTATGCAAACTACTTTGAGCATGAGACTTTTACAAAACTTAATGAGGAGGATAAGCTCAAGTTAGATCATAGTAAGCCACAACTTTTGGATTTTTCTTTATTTTTTTTTTGAAAGGGAATTGGTGAAAATGGATAATTTACTTCTCTCTCTCTCTCTCTCTCTCTCTCTCTCTCTCTCTCTNTTGGGAAATAGATCCATAAGGGGGAAATGGAGGTTAGGGTGAGAATTGTTGTCGAACCCCATCCAACTCAAGAACTAATTACACTACCAATGAACATGGTCCTCATTTATTTTTATTTATTTATTTATTTATTTTTGAGGAAACTTTGCTCATGGTATACTTCATTCTTGAGGTAGGAATTCCGACATGAGCCTGGTCGATTAGTGGCACTGCTAAAGAACATGGCCTTTTTGGAAACTTTGCCCATGGTGCAGTTCAACCCTCGTGTATGTCCCTTTTATTACAATGTAATTGCATCATAGTAGGTCTTTTTGGTGGCTAAGGGTTCTTAAGTGGAAATGAACACACTTCATCATGTTGCTCATAGGATAGCCATGGATCATCACACCTGAGGGCTAGAGCTTATGAGAGGGGAGAATAGAGTTTTCCAAGGTCACCTAGTGATTATGATTAACCATTCTCCAACATCACATGTCCTACACTCACATGATCATGATGATTACATGATAAGTTAGTAAAAATACCATGCTTCATAATCCAATATAATAAATAAACTAAAACATTGGAATCTATTGGGAAGAATCATATCATTATTAAGATATATAATACAAAGTAGACTTTATATAACATTATTAAAATATAACATTATAGTAATAGTACATATTATATTATACTTACATTATTTTCAAATGGTGTTAAGATGACCCAATGTCTAGTAACTCAAATGACCATTATAATTATTAAAATCATATGAAAGAAAAAAATCAAATCAATATGCTAAAAAAGAAATGATGAAAATGCAAAGAAGATATGCAAATGCAACTATATACAAATGAAATGCAAAGAAAAGGATAAGAAAACATGCAACTAAGAATCTACCAGGTGTCCAGGTGGGGCACCTAAGTAGAAATGCTTCAAATGAAATGTATTAAAATTCCTATGTAACCTATGTCCTTGCAAATCAGCAATTTTGTTCACATTGGAGGCAATGATGTCTACAATTTGGAATGGACTTGACCACATAGGGGAAAACTTTGTTTGAGGGCCAGTCTAACCAAATGCTTTATCTCTCTTAAGGACAAGGCCACCTACTTGAAAAATTTTAGCTGCATATTTCTTATCAAACCATCTCTTGATATTTGTTGATGACTACACATATTTTCAATCGCTTTAACCCTTTTAAGCTCTAGATTCCAAATGTCATATGTTCATGATATTAGATGCTCATCGGTTGGTAAGTAGTCTAAGAAGAACTGATATGTAGGAATCTGTAAATTTATTGGTAATATGGGTTCTTGTCTGGACACTAAATCATATGGTGTAGTCTTGATCAATTCTTTGTAACAAACCCTATTGGCCCAAACTACCCATTTTAGTTGTTCAAGCCAAGTTCATAGGTTTTGGGCTATCATTTTATTAATTCCATCTAATATAATTTTGTTGGAAGATTCAGCCAAACTATTACCCTATGGATAATATTTAGTTACTACATTGATAATGATGTTATGGTCTCTAGACCAATTTGTAAACTCTATGGAGATGAAGGCAGGCCCATTGTCGAGTATTAAAGCATAAGGATATCCATACCTAGAGATTGTACTATTTTCTAAGAAGCGAATGGCCTCATGAGATGATGCGATTTTAGTTGCTTTCACTTCTAACCAATATGTGCAATAATTAGTGGCTATCAAAATAAATTTATGTAGGGCAGTAGACAAAGGATTGATCACTTCAATAAAATCTAAAGCCAATTGGGCAAATGATCTTGTTTTTATTATAGGTTGTAAAGGGGCCGAACTCCTGGGATCTTTACCTTTAAATATTTGATTTTAGACACAAGTTCTAACTAAGTTGTGAGCATCATTAATCATAGTAGGCCAATAATAACCAGCTCTCAAAATTTTATGAACTAACAAGTGGTATCCTATATGTCCTTCATCGTGAAGCTATTTTAAAGTGTTGTTAATCCTTTTCTTGGTCCAAGCACTTAAGGTATATCTCTTGGAAGTTCTTTCTAAACAGTTCACCACTTATTAGAGTGAATTTAGAACATTTTGATATTAAGAGCTTTCATATCTAGGTAAATCTGAGGGACAATGATGGAAGGTTAAATAAAATTTGATATCCCCATACCATGGATCATACAATAGATTGGGAGAAAATGGGATATTATTTTCCTTATTGATGGATAATACATGAAGAGGAATTGGTTCTTTATCTTTCGGTGCATTAGAACTTTCCAAAGTTGAAGCTTTAGCACTTAATTTGGCAAGACCAATCCCTCTAACTATCTTTCCTACCTTCCATTGAATATCCTATTTTTGGAGTTTCATAACCCATTTAGCACATTTTTCACTAGGGTCTTGTAATTTAGCTAAAGTAATGATGGCTAGGTCAAGGACAATGACAAAGACTTTTGCATTTAACAAGTAGTAGCAAAATTTCTTCAACGCTTTTATTACAGCATACAATTGATTCTCTATGGGTGACTATCTTAATTCTACATCCTTTAAAGGTGTATACATGAAAGCTATGGGTCTTTCACCTTGATTGTTGATGTCTTGGATCAAGATAGTAGGGGCGGTAACATCGCTAGAAAAGGCATATAAGTAGAAATCATTATCATACCAAGGAGAAGCTAGGATATGGGCATCTATAATGGCTTCCTTAATAGCAAGGAAAGCATTCTTTCTGTTGTCAGTCTAGTTCATGTTACTATCTTTCTTAAGAATATCATTTAATGGTCTAACTAATTTAGCATAAATAGGGATAAATTTTCTAACAAAGTTAATCTTTTAAAAGATAGCCATTAGATCAATCTTGGATAAAGGGTAAGGTACTTCTAAAATTGCATTTACCCACTCGAGATCAATTGTAATCCCTTCATTAGTCACTATATGACCCAGAGATTTACCACTCTAAACATGGAAGATAAGTTTCTCTACATTCAAGGTGATGCCAAATCGTCTACATCTCATAAAAACATTTCTAAGGTCTCTAACATGCATACTTCAATCTTTGGAGAAGAAAATTAAGTCATCTAGGTAGATGATAATGCACTTTCTAATTAACCCCTAAAAGTCTTATTCGTAGCTCTTTGAAAGGTAGAGCTACTGTTTATGAGGCCAAAGGGCATTTTAGCGAATTGAAAGGTTCCCCATTTTTTTGTAAAAGTTGTCTTGTATTGGTCTTTCTTATTTACTAAAATTTGATTATATCCTGAATACCTATCCAAAAAGGAATACATTCATGCACTGTCCATGATTTGCAATAGCTCCTCCATAAGAGGAAATGGATAATTATCCTTGATGTAAGAAGTATTAACGTTATGAAAATCAATACATAACCTTAACTCCCCAATTCATTTCCTAATGGGCACTAAGTTTGAGATCCAACTAGAGTGTCTTACAAGGTAAATTATTTTCGATTCTAGGAGTTTGTTGATTTCTACTTTCATAAGGATCTTAATCTTTGGATTCATGGGTCTGAGCTTTTGCTTGAATGGCTTTGTTTCTAGCCTAAGGGGAATAGTATGTGTCATTACTAATGGATTAAAAGCTCTATGGTCTTCGTAATTCCAAGCTAGAACATCATTAAATTCATGTTGTAAGTCAACTAGGCTTTGTATTTCATCTGGGTGTAAACAAGCTCTTATCTTGACAAGGTATTGGTTTCCTCTCTTTTGAATCTGAATTATTTCAGTTTGAGCTAATGTTTGCCAATTACTATTTTTAGATAAGTTTATGATCTTGGTGTGTAGGTCATCAAATAAGGCTTCCCTAATTCTGATTTCAGGAGATATCTTATTTAAGAACACAACATCCTTGGATATATCTCCTTGATCACTAAGTCCTCCTTTAGAAAATAGAAATTTACAAACATGGTGATGAGGGGTGAGGTACCGCTATGTCCAACCATACGAATATGAGCATTCATGCATGATCTCGTCAAATTCCAAGGATTAAGTGCTTATGCGCTTACACAAAACAAGGATGGGTTATGTGATTGTTGTCTTTCCAAGCTTACTTATAAGACACAATTGTATGGTTACGTAAACTTGAGGTATATGATTTTTATTCTTTTTTATGTTTTATGTTCCTGGTGCTTAAAATGGAGAAAGGAAATAATTGAGTAACTAATTTGATTTAACTAATCAACTATGCTCTAACTAGTCCTAACACCAGCATCTGTTCCCACTTGTCAGATACATCATGAACCAGTGTAACACTACTAGGATTACCAAATGCTAGTCATTACTGGGTTACCAAGTGTTCCACATATTCTTGAAGTGGTCGTACTAAGTGTGCTAATTCATTGATAATTAACAATTCAATAAAAATAACTTTAATTAACTAATGAGAGTAGCACATGATAGTAAATAACACTTAAATGAAATAATTAAGCTATTCTAAATGTTGCAAGGTTTATCACAAAGTTCGTCTTTATTTCCGAACACAAGGTATGCTCAAGTACACAATGCTCAAATAAAGATCCATTCACTTTATGACTCCTACTGTGAACACTCAGAAATAATTCTAACTTTGGGAAGGAAAAATTGCAAGAGTTTGACTAAGGGGCTAAGAAACTAACTACAAAATCAAGTCCCCTCATCTCTTATTTATAGGTGACAAGACAAGTTTCGATATCACATTCCCAATATTGCTTTGGCATCTTCAATATCGTGTATCCAATATCGAGGGTCCGATATCAGGGATCTGATATCGGGGGTCTGATATCATGACTCATCACATGGTGATCATCATCAAAAACTTGGAAAGAAAAGACATTATCAGAGATAGAACATCAATTCACCTTTTTGATAATAATTTTTGAATCCCAAGCATTATGCTTAAAAAGGACATCCAAAGTGGTGGCCATTTGGGCTAGTGCATTGGGAATGTAATTTTCTTTCATAGGCACATGTTCAATGGTTACGCATTTGAATTCTTTAAAAAGCTTAAGAATGTAATCTTTGTATGTTTTCATGGTGACATCTTTATCGTCAAAGATACCATTAGCTTAGTTCACTATTAGTTGGAAGTCATTATAGATTTTAAGTTTGGAAAAATTCTAGTATTTAGCTAGCTTAGTCCCATGCATAAGTGCTTCATACTCAACCATGTTATTAGTCCTAGGTTGAGTGAAATTGATAGCTTTAAGAACAAGAGCTTTGCCAAGAGGTATAAGCATTATTCTTGCTCCACATCCTTTCTTAGAAGAAGCACCATCTACTCCTAGTATCCAAGTATTCAAGTTAGTGAAATGTGAAAAATTAGCCCTTTGATCGAGATAATAGTGATCATCATCAAATTTTGGTCCATCTTCTGATATTTGATTAGTTAGAATCTCACTTATGTCCTTATCATTTCCTAATGGTGGTGGGTCACTAAAAAGAAAGGTTATTCCATCATGTTGGTGGTATGGCAAAGTATCTTCATACACCTTCTCATACTTCCTAAAAGCTTGATAATATTGAGTAGAATATGTGTACAAAAAAGGGTTTATGCCTAGAGCCTCATTTATATCATTATTCAACAAATATTCACCGAGTCCTAGCTCAACCACTCTGACAAAGTGATTGTTTTTTTGATTTTCTAGAGATCTATTTTGTTGATCAAAAGTCGTTACCATTTGCTTATAAAAGGGTTCCCTAGGTATAATCATATACTCAAATTTTCCTTAAGGATCAACAATTTCAAGAAATCCAACCTAAAGAAGCCCCCAAACTTGGCTCCAAAAGTCCTAGATAAGAGCACACCACAAGTGGCTGACATGTCAACTACTAGGATATCCGTATAACATGTAAATGTAGGGTATTATTTAAGTTGTATCTTTACACCTTTTAATAACCCTCCTATAGGTACATTAGATCCATCAAGTTGAATCACATTTTTCATTTGTTGTATCATTTGTGCTCCTAAAGCCTTACATACATCAAAAGGCATGACACTAATAGTTGCTCCAGAATCCATTAAATAGTTGTGGACATTCTTTCCTAAAATAATCAAAGTGGTTAGGAAAGGGAGCTTGTCCTTCTTGCTTGACATGGAATTGTTCATGCTTTGTATTGATAGTGTATCAAGACTTTCCACAAAATGAACTTGCCTTTTAGGGATTGGGGATTTTTCTCTTTGGGCTTCAAGTATATGAACTATATCACGAATCACCTCTTTTATTTTGTTAAAGTGTAGGAGTTCATGCATCAAAATGTTGGCTTTAACTCTTTTTAGATCCTCAACTCTATCATAATTCCTAAGTTCATCTTTGGCTTCTTGTTGAGGTGGGGCTCTTCTAAGTATGGAAGGGAGGTTTGATCATTCTGGGGTGATTACTTGGGATGCCTCGAATTGGTTGTTTGCATTGTTTTGACTAGGAACTCTTCTGTTTAGGGGTGTGTAGGAATTGTTCCTAGTTTGTTGCTATGTGCTGTTCACAATGTTACTAAGTCTATGATAGTGAGTGTTATGTGGGTTAGGGTCACCTACCATAACTTGTTCTAATGAGGAAACCTCTTCATTTTCTATTTCATGAGGTACATCAAGGACCATAATAAGGGTTTTTCCATTTTGTTGCCTTTGGATATTATCACCATATAATGCCAAGAATTGAGGACAAGTCTTCTTAGAATGTTGCCTTGTGTTATGAAGATGACAATAATCATCATTAATTGATGCACTTGGCTTTTTCAGTTGTATAAGACCTTTGTTATTATTTCACTTTAGCTCAACCACTTCATTGGAAAGTTTCTATAGTGAGGTTAGTATCTGGGTCATCTAGTTCTGGGTTTGAGTTGGGGTTTCAATAGAATTTGATATCTCATTTGGTTTTATGATGGATTGGATCAAGGCTTTTGATTAGTCATCATTCAAACCAGTGTTGGATGGTAGGATTGAAGAGGACGTGGGGCTTTGAGAGTAATTGCTTGAAGGTTAAGATGGTTGAAAGGGGGAAAGCATCTAAGGCATAGCATTATCAATACTCATCATCCCAAATTGGGTTTGGATGCTATTCATAAGGGTTATTTGTTCTAACTCAACAACTTTAGCCATTGCTCCCTATATTTCTGTTATATTGGGATTAGATTTGATGGCATAAGCAAAGGATGGGTCGATGGTAGAGAGATAGAAGCTGAGGATACCATCAGGTTGTTGACACATCTCACTTGGCACATAGGCAAGCTGATGAAGGAATCTAAGGTTGTAATGTCTAAAAGTTTCCCTAGGTAGCTTTCTTAAGATAGTAAAGTTTCTTGATGCAATGGCAAGAGTTGTGAATTTTTCAAACTAAATAAAAAATTATTTTAAAATTTTTTCCATGAGTTAATGCAGTCATTGAGAAGTGTCAAGAACCATTTGGTTGCTTTAGTCCTTAACGTTATCACAAACACCCTACATGCCACATCATTTTGTACAATGTAGTGGATTCCTAGTAAGGTTTCGAAACACTATATGTGTTGGCAGACATCACTCGTAGGGGTTATGGGATCAAAGAACAAGTTTATGTTCTAGAGAGATTTCAGGATGTTATGGTAGTTAGTAATGTTAAAGGGATTGCTCACCAAGGGAGTCAGGGGTTGATGGGCTACCATTCTAGTCCGAGTTCTCCTAGAAATAGAACTTGGAAAACGTGAAGCATCTTATTTCTTTAACATGAAGGGGCAGATGACTAGTCAGTTTGGGGCAAGGATAAGTGATTCTTGTTGGAGGGGTGTGCTCATAAAATGAGAACTATAAAATTGAGTGCAAGAACTAAATATTGGAATACTAAAATATATTTTTAAAATAACACTAAAATGTGCTATGTTTAAAAAAGGAATTTTTTTGACAAGAAAGAAAACACTATGCTATTAAAAATGATTTTTTTAAAGAAGAAAAATAAATGCTTAAAATTTAAAAGGAAAACAATTATAGAAAAAAAAAATTAAAAGTTGAATAATTCAAAACTACCTTACCAAAGTTAGGACTTAGGTAAGAACTACCAAAAATCATAATTTGAAAATGGAGCTGGAAAGAAAAAGATTTGGGTAAAAACAATTTTCAAAAAATGGGAAGCATAAAAATTAAAGGTCTAAAGACAGATTTTTAGAAAAAAATTTGACAGGTTTGAAAACTATATTGAGAAAAGAAATGCCCACAACAAAATAGCAAGAAGAGCTAAAATCAAAAGGCAAGAGAAGGTCCTCCTTTTAGCACCAAAAAGGTGTTGATGCGTAAATTTTGATCACATTAACACCTAGGAAAAACTTGTTTTAGGAGACTATCACCTAGGGCACCTCCTGTATAGGTACAGAAACCTAGGAATAGTCTCAATTGGAGAGGGCTATGTGATGTTTTGAAAATAATAAATAAAATAAAATAAAATAATTAAAAATTTAAATTGAATTTTTTTACAATTTTAGAGTACAATAAGTAATCCAAAAAATAATTCAAATTTTCCCTAGTCTTATTGCTACTACCTGTTCATTATCAGCTTATTGTGGATGTTGTCGCAATGGTGCCCATAGTTGTTGCTAGATGAAGGATAGGGAAGAAACGTGATCGCTAGCATCACCTTTTGTTTTCATGTCTCCATGCACAAGAGAGAGAAAATAGAAAGTTGCCTGCCACTTTGATGTGGCCACCACTACTGCTTGACCACTATCATCTAGTGTGCTATGTGTATATGTGTCAGAGAAGAAAGGTTGCCACCATCAATTGCTAACTATGGAGGCCATCGTTTGCGTGTCTAGCTGTGCGTGTTGGCTGCAATGCCACTACAATTAGCAGAGAGAGAAAAATAGAAAACCACTATGCATGTTGGCTGCAACATCAGACATCATCTACCATTATGCTTCTCGTAGTCTACTACTGTTTCCTTCACTATTGTCTTCCCATCGTCACATGCCACTGACATGTCACATGCCAAGAGAGAGAGAAAATGATTATGCACAATGTTTGCATAGATCACAAGATTGCCACTGCCCATTGCCATTGCTATCCTGCTCATCTAGAGCCACTACAGTAGAGGAGAGAGAGTGAGGCTACCTGATGAGTCACCAAATAAGTGACCCGATATTGGACCCATAATATTGGACCCTCAATATCGGATATGCGATATCGGATGGGCCAAGTGATATCAGGCACACAATGTCAGAAGTTGACTCGTTGGCTATAAATAGGAGATAGGGGCACTTGGTTTGACATTAGCTTTTTTTAGTCCCTTAGTCAAACTCTTCTAGTTTTTCTATTCCAGAGTTAGAATTATTTCTAAGTGCCCACAGTAGGAGTCATAGAGTGAAAAGATCTTTATTCAAACATTGTGTACCTAAGCATACCTTGTGTTTAGAAATAAAGATGAACTTTGGGAATCTTGCAACATTCGGAATAGCTTAATTATTACATTCAATGTTATTTACTGTTATTTGATGCTTTCATTAGTTAATTAATGTTATTTCTATCGAATTAATAATTATCAATTATCTATATATTACCACACTCACCACGACCACTTCGAGCATATGTGGAACACTTGGTAACCCAGTAATGACTAGTGTTTGGTAATCCCAGGAGTGTTGCATTGGTTCAGGATGTGTCCGGAGAGTGTGAACAAATGCTGGTGTTACGACTAGTTAGAGAATAGTTAATTAGTTAAATCAAATTAGCTATTAAATTGCTTTATTTCTCTTTTTTAAGCATCAAGAACATAAAACATAAAATAATAAAAATCACATACCTTGAGTTTACTTAACCATACAATTGTGCCTTACAAGTAAGCTTGGGAAGATAATGATCACATAACTCATCCTTGTTCTACGTAGGTGCATAAGTACTTAATCCTTGAAGTTTGACTAGATCGTGCGTGAACAATCTTATTGATATGGTTGGGTGTAGGGGTACCTCTTCACTCATCATTAGCATCATTGTTGGGGATTTTTTTGTTTGTGCACAGATTAGAACTTGGAAATTCTTCCATTGTTGGAATGAACCCTTAGAGTTAGCTATCCTACAATCACCAAAAAGAGTACTGCATAGTGAGTAATCAATCATGTCTCCTTCTTCTTATGAGATTGCTTCACCAACTAGGTCTAATACCATGAACAATCAGAGGCGGGGTGCACATGATGATCCACTGGTGCCCCAATAGTTTCACATGGTATACGCTGATGAATGGCGAGGTACCCCTACACTCAACCATACAAATACGAGCGTTCTCATGTGCGATTCGGTTGAACTCCACAGACAGACTAGTTGTGACACCTAGACAATTATCCTTAGGTCGTAGTTCACTGTCTTCCCACCTAGACTAGTATTATAATTGTCACGTATGGTTTAGTCCAGAGTGAGATGTATGATGTGTTCCTAATCTAACCGCTACTCCTGAAGGCAATGAAAAGTAATATTAACTAAGCTAAGCTAGGAGGGAAAGGGTAAGAATATCTAATCTAGCCTAAGTGTGATGAGCAATCGTTCCTTGATCGACCGTACACATCTTGGACCTTGTGCATGACTACCACTAGGATTACCAAGCACAGATCCTAGGTACGCCATTGGGATACCAAGTAGTCACACTTAAATGCTCGTAATCAAGTCATACTCATTCCGCATTACTAGGAGATAATGGTGAGAGGAAAAAGTAGTAAATAACAATTAAATAAACAAATAAATAACAAAGTGAATGCTGTAATGATGAAGTAATCTTGATCTTTATTATCGATCATGTGCGCATCCAAGTACGTCACACTCGAATAAAGAATGTCATACAATTACATTCACCGCACTACAGGTAGACACTAGAAAAAATAATCTAACTATGGAGGGATCAAACTGCCAGAGCTTCGCTACTTCTAACTCCTAATTATTAAACAAGGAGGAGCCACTTCTTATTTATAGACATTGCAGCGCACTGTGATATTGCGTAAGCGATATCATAAGGAAGACGCGATATTGCGTACACGATATTGCGGGGGATGCGATATCTCGACGGACACAATATCACATCCCATCATACCCCCACAATTGAATAAAAACTCATCCTTGAGTTACAAAGAGAACAAGCTCCATTGATTACACAATGAATAGGTATGGGGTTATTAACTAGAAAAGGAAATGAAATAATGCCGCAGAGTGTGAGAAGACATAACACAGGAATATACTACAACTACAAAAATGGAAACTCATGTAGTTCCTGGTGGCGGTGGCTCCTCCATGGGCACTTTTCCTTTTTCTTGTGCTTCAGGCTTTGAAGCTTAATGGCGTTGAAGTATGGCCTAGAGCTTCTCCTCTTCGATCCAAGGATCTTGTGCCATCCATGTAAGTGTTTCGATGTTTGATGAAGTTGGCACCTCCAACGGACAGGGTAGTTGTGGGAACATCTAGTTGGCTTTGACATACCATGTAGCAAACACCCATCGTTCCTCTTCATAGGCTCTAGCTTTGTCCTTGTATTCATGAAGATCTGTTACCCATCGATCCAAGTCAATTGCAACTTCTTTCTATCCCTGGTAGCTTGCTTTTACCACGTCAAGTTCAGAATTTTCAACATCTAATTTTTCTATCAACTTCTTGCATTCTACAAATTCTGCTTCATATTTGATGTCGGTGGAAGCTACCTACTACTTGAGCTCTAACCTCGAGCATCCTTTTCTTAACATACCAAGGTTTGCATATCTAAGGTTTTCCAAGTCCATGTATTCCGTCAAGTCCTGGATCTGTAGGTCCTGATTTTTAACTTCTGCTTGGTGGGCGAAGGCATATGTGTCCAATATGATGCACCAATCAGTGTGTTGAGCACTGATATTGTTAATTTAAGCATTTTCCATATGGATCTCCTTCTCCAAGATTTGTTTATACATCCCCACCTGATCACAGAAGTGCTCCTTCAGCTTCTCATGTCATTTAGCCTCATTCTGCCACGCGCTTATCTCAATTGCTGACTTTTGGAAAATTGCGCATACCTCCTCCATTGAGAGGGTTTGATTTTCTCTGGCTAAACGGCTCACATCTCAGTTGACCTGGATAAATTATTCTCGTAACTAATGGAAGTGTTCATCGAGAACATTCTTTTGCTTCTATATAGTGGTCAACCGAAGATTGTCTGCAACCAACTGCTTATTTTCTTCTTCTAAGGCCTTGAGTGCCTTAAGATGAGCATGGGTTTATGCCTATGATGCAGAGGCATCCCAAATAGCCATCTTCTTTTCTCCTATCACCTTCTTATTCTCTGCTATTAATTTTGTTATCTGCTCCATTATAAAATTTTCTAGCTGGTCTGCAAGAACAAATTGTAGAGGATCTCGTTGTGCTGCTTGTAAGGCCACGAGCTGCTCTTGTAATTTCTGCACTTCAGCTTCAGCATGCTCAGCCCTTACTTCGAATATGACTAGCTTCTCCTTTGTAGAAATGAGGTCTGATTGAATTGTTGTTACATCCTGAGGGATGTCAAACAGGGATGCCATTACTTGTCCTATTTGAAGTAATCTATCAAGCACATCCTCATGTTTTGAAGGAGTCATTGAGGTTCCGGCCAGAGTTTGAGCATCCCGTGCTCCTGAGAGATCTGCCGGTGGCACAACAGGTACATTGAAAGATTCTTTGATGTGGTCTATGACCACTTCTGCAGATCCCATGGCATTCTGGTGTTGCATGCCCACCACAGTGGCCGCTTCACCAGTCTCTAACTACACCTAGAAAGATGCCGCGTTTCCTAAGATCTGCTGTGACCATCTACTTTTCCCTCCTCCTATTTAAATGGATAATTCACCCCTTGTGTGATCTAATGAAATTGTAGGCTGATTGGCATCACTGATGACGAGGAAGAGGTTTGTGTCATCACGACTTCCCCAACTGACCATCTCAGTGATCGCCCTCAGATGGCTCATCGACGGTCTATAGTCTTGCGACAGCATTGGCTGATCCTAGCCTGTGTTGGGCTCTGCTTCTTGTTGTTGGCTGGGACCTATGGCTGGAGGTTAACTGGTTCCAACCCCCTATTATTCTTCTTGTTCTTCTTGTTCTAGTCTCAGCTCGTCGCCAGTGCTCTTTCTTGGAGCTAGTGCCTTTAGCAATTCAGCGTATGAAGCGTTTTGAGCTTTTTAGAGGATGTCATTAGTGTACCCCCAAATACCAACACATCAGCAAAGCTTTCTGATAAGACAGGGAAAAGGCAGCACCATTTTTCCTATCTTCTGTTCTTCGAACCACCTCAGGATCTCCGTCAAATATAGATGGAGTAGGTTAGTGTTAACCTTTCCCATCAACACTGCACATCCTCTAGCCGCATATGTGGATATTCTTTTCAAGCCTTTTGTGGGGAAGAGATGATAGGTTCCAATTTTGAAATAAACTCTCTCTTTCGTTGTCAACTCACCAAATGCTTTATCTCTACCATGAGCCTTTTCTAACCAATCCTTTTGCACATCGAGGTCTAAACGAGTGGATAACCGAGCAACGTGGGGCCCTGAATTCGGAAGGTTTAACACTTATAAAATAGCCTATGTAGAGAAATCGATTGTCACACCACAAATGTTAACCATGGTGCCTTGCTCCCTATTGTGCCAGAACTAGTATGTTTCACCTAAGTACCAGGCACCACTTTCAGAGAGGGCAAGCCATAAGGGAGACCCTTTGAGGTGATCCCTAATAGCCTCAGGAGCGAACTCTACAAAAGATTCGAAGTTTAGCTCCATAATCACTGCAGTGAATGTGGACTTCTCTTGAATAGCCTGAACACATTCCAGCGGCAATGTGAGTTGTTGTCCTGGTTCAGGCACAGTAGCAGCTCCTTCTTTTGCTTACCTAGACAGTCTGATAGGAGGTTCTTCTTGATGGATGTTGAATGATTTCACCTCCTATTCTGTATGTTTTCCGGAAGGGCCTTTTCTTCCACCTCTCTGAGATTGTTTCGTTCCACCTTGAACAAGACCCTCCTGTTGTGCATGTTTTGGGGCCATCTGCAATCACATGAGTCAAGCGTTAGTAAGGTTGTTTTTAAAGTCAAGTTATACATTACTGCTTACTTTAATTAAAGATCTTATGTTATAACGTGTGATCGTGCCCAGAAATTGTAATAATGGGTCTTGTAACTTAGGTGGTTTCCATTTTAATCTCCCAGTGTATCTAAGGTCATATGATTTTTGGCACAATTATTCTAAGTATTAGTGTTGATTACCCTAATTGATGTCCTTTGGGCGATGATAAATTTCAAAAAATTTAGGCACTTTTCTGTAAGTGTCTCTCCCCCATGACTGAACTGAACACTCCGGGTTCTAACAGGTTCAAACAGAATTAAAATCAGAGCACCAATGAGCGAGATATGAGTGAAAAAACAAGGGTCACATAATCGTAAGTCATAGAGAAAAATTTCAACAACTTCCCCCACGTGAATGGAAAAATGATGCTAAGTTTTGCAGCGGAGGTACCTATTTATAGGAAAATAGGATGCGATATCTTGTCCCTAGTGATGTGAAAATGATTTTTCTTGAAATTAATGTTGAAAATTGAGGACATTGTCAAGTATTAAGATGTCCTAGGTTAATTTCATTGATTCGAGAGGCACTCTTAATGATAATGATGTGAACTTTAGCAATAAAAATTTGGCGGTTACAAAAAAAGGGAATGTAATGGTACATTGGAATGTTAAAGTGATAGAGGGATAATAATAGGGAAAGAAAATTATGAGAAATTAAGCTGAGGGTAAGAAATTGTCTGTTTGAGCTAGAGAATCAGTGAAGATTGCGAAAAATTACACAAGTGCGTCCTCCCCAAAGTAGGTTCCAACCTATAATGCCCTTGTGTAACCACACTTAAAGTGTCCATGGTTACTAAAAGGGTTAAATGTAATCCGCACTAACTCCACAAAACATACACATGTAAATATCACCGGAATGAGATGAAAATTCTAAGCTACACGGAACACGAGCTACAATTACACGAACAGTGAGATGAGATGAACTATAGAAAGGGATTGTAGAGATTGGGACATGAGGTAATTGACCCAGGGCACAATGAATCCTACGTGTAAAGCATGATTAATATGTCATTAACCCATCGTTTCAAGATCAAGACCAAGTCCATCCTTCTAATCAGTGACACCACATTGTTTCATCCCATGATGAACAACTATGAGACTACCATAACAACAAGGCGTATGATCCTTGGCATTTAGTTACAAGGGAGGAGTGATTTTTGTTTTATGGCACTTTGTTTTTCTTTTCTTTTCTTCTTTCTTCTCTTTCTTTTTCACTTTGAATACTGAATCCAGAGAAATCGCCAACCTTCAGGCATGGGTGCATGTCTTTCCAGTGGGACCCCCTAGAATAGCATTTGATTTTTGAGTGCCCTTTTGATTACTCTTACTCCCATTTCATTAGATCTACAAGAATCTTAGTACAACCACGTTGCATGATAACTCCCACAGACGTCACCAAAGAGAATCCACAAGTCCCCTTGATGTCACACCCTAATCATTCCCTCTTGGTCCATCCTTCTTCATCCTGGGTACAATGAACACAAAATTAATTTTTAAGTTTTAAAAATGTCAAGAATATCACTATACCCCAAAACAGACCCTCTTATTTGTAGAGTGGATGAGTGGGTGTAATGAGCTTACTATTCCAAATAATTGATCACTCATGACTTAATAACATAAAACACACCTCAACCAACGATCCACATGAGTGTTTTATTCGTAGATCAGATTACTTACAAAAATGTAAAAAGACAAAAAGACAAAAACACAAAAAGATAAAAAAAAAGTTGAAAAATGAAAAACTGGAAAACAAAAAGTTGTAAAATAAAGAAAATAAAAATGGTTATTAATCCTACTTGTTATTTAGAATGGGGGTATCCCCCATAACTAGACAGTTGAGTATGACAAGGATTAATAAATGAAAGATGGGGATCCTTGCATGTTGGAAGTATTGGAACTGGTCTATACTTATCCCCTCAGGGTTCACACACTTGATTATAATAAGCATAGTGTGGCACTTTATATGATGTAGTTCCCAGATAATGAGTTGACCCACTATGATGTTTGTGACCGTTAAATGGTATGCAAGGATTAAGATGATGCCTCCCATAGTTGTGTTCATTGGGCTGTATAGTTGTTGGAGTGTAAGTTGGTGGCCCTGTTGAAGTAACATGAGGCGTTGGATTCGAAGGTAAGGGTGCACCACAGTGTGGGACTTGTGCTAAGTTGGAAGATGCAGTGGCCTCTGAATTATGTTGTCCCTTCTTACGGTCGTGTTTAAAGAAGGGACACTTTGGATGTTGAGGAGGTTTCTCACTGCTGTTGGTAGTAGTAGCACAAGTGTTGTTCATGGGTTGTTGTCATGGTGCAAGCACCTTAGGAGCGGTTGGTGGCACTGTGGAAGGAGGGAAAGGATGAGAATGTTGAAAATTAGGAGGAGTATAAGGTGCACAAGGTGGTGGTTGTGTTGGAGGCATGGGATGATAGTATTGAGGATAATGGTACTGTGGTGAGATAAAGTGTGTTGGCCTAGTTGGGAAAATAGGATGTTGAACTTGATAAGCATTTGGATTCAGACAATATGAAGAGTGCCTCCAATCTAAGGGTGGTCTCCCCCACGACTGGGATTGTTGCCACTGTGATCGAACATAGTATCTATGTATGAACTCTGGATGTAACGTGCTTCCCCAATGCTCCTGTAAATGTAACAATATTAGGCATTGGCCCTTGGGGTGATCGTACAGGCATATGTTGCATTCATATGTATGATTAGTAGTTGAGCGCTTATTCCCTTCATTCTTTTTTTCCGAATGTCTAATGTTTTTTCCTACTTCTTGGGTTGTCAAAATTCTATCTCTAATGGTGTTGGTATATTCTCCACACTTTTGATACATCCATTCCAACATCTTGTTGATCTTTGCCTTGGCTTCTTCTAACAATCATTGTATTGGCGAAGATGATGTTTCCACCTTGAGATTGGTTGATTTCTCCTTTGTACGATCATGGACCTTTGTTAAGTTGAGCTTTTGATCCTATTGATGTTTTTCAACACTCTCCCATCTAGCCATATCTCCTTCTTCTTTTACTACCTGCTTAATAAGCTCTTGGACTTGATGGGTTTGTAATTTGTATAGTTGACCTCTAGCATACATTCCTAAGGTCTCTCTTGTTTCATTACGTAGCCCATCAACAATATGGTATATTAGCCTTTCCTCAGAAAACCCATGGCTTGGACAATTCTTTAATAGTGCATAATATCTTTCTAAGGCCATGTCCAAGGGTTCATGTTTTTCTTGATTCCACTCTTGGATTTGTTTCCTCAAGGCTGACACTCTTGCGTAGGTTTGATATTTTTCATTAAATACTTCGACCATTGTTGACCAGCATCATATTGAACTTGGTTTTAATGATCTATACCATACTTTTGCTTGGTCAACGAGTGTCATGGGAAAGAGCTTAAGTTTTTTCCACTCATTATCAATGTTATTCCATCTACAGGCATCGTAGAAGGCTTGTAAATGTTGATGCGGATCTAAGTCATAGCCTCTTGAAAATTTAGGAAAGTTGTTTAAATTGAGCCTAGGTAGATGGCTCTCTTTACGATGCCTACATGAGATTCGAACAACCTCTTGTATTTGCGTTAGGCTTGTAGTGGCTAGTGGGGGTTCATCGTCATTGGGTAAGTTATGCTTTCGTGTGTTGGGATGACACTGTTTTTGTTCATGTTTATAAGAAACTCCCACTTCAGGTTGTATACTCCAATCTTCATTGTCATATAGTTCTTTGGTCCTCCAATGAACTTCGTCACTAAGTGTGGCATTATTATTATCTTGTAGGAGAGGCATTGTTGTGAAACTGTGTGAATTTAGGTGTGACTTTTTATAATTACTTCTTCCTCGTAAGAGATATATCATTAAATCCTATATAGCAACCTTGTATGATATAACTAAT
>MNCI01025357.1:777136-819328 GCA_015680685.1 Gnetum montanum
GATATCGCGGGGATGTGATATCGCAACAAACACGATATCACATATACGATATCATGGCCCATGCGATATCACATCCCATCATACGATCATCCTGATGAGTATGTACTAGACTTTACCTTTATCCTCCACCAGGATGAACAGCTGTGATGGCATGATTTAGAAGGTAACATAGTGTTACCCCTTGATCGCTCAATCCCAAGCATGCTTCTTCATGCTCTCAAACGAATTAGTATGCAGCACTTACAGTTAAAGTACATTGTGCATGAATAAGATTCGAGAGATTATCAACCCATGAAGGCACAACACTAGAGAGATCTATAACAGAAGAGACATTATGAATCTATGAAGGGGAAGTGGTCTCAGGATGTTCTATATGTCCTAAGTGAAAATGATTGTGGTGAACCTATCTCGGGAGGTTTTCCACAAAGCGATGTTCCTCTCTTTGACTTTGATCAAGTAGCTGAGTAGCAAAATCTTCACTCAACTATTCATCATCCTGGTTCTGGTACCAAAGGACACAAAGGGTCCAGAAAAGGAACACGAACACATAACAATGATGGACATTTCGATCATGACCACGACCACCAAAAAGAAGGTGATAGGCACTATCATGATACCAGTTCTCCTTCCTCTTTACCTTCATCATCTTCTTCCCCCTCTCCTTCGAGATCTAAATGTATTTGCAAAGGGCAAGACCATGAGGACAAGGATAAGCAAAATAGAAATCATAGATAAAATAGTAGAGAAAGAGGACAAAGGCATTCCAAAGAGACATATCATGAAAGAAGGGAGAGTAGGGAACACTATAGGCATCATAGAAACCATAGACAACATGATTACAATGAACCCCTACTCGCCACTCAAAGTACGTTAGATATAATAGAGGTTGTTAGGATCCCAACAAGGCACCAAAAAGATAGTAGGATCAACAAACTAGACATGAATAACATCCCATGATTTGAAGGGGGATATAATGCTAATCCTCAAAACCATTTATAAGTAGTCCATGATGCATGTGCCTTGCAAAATATAGAAAATGAGTGGTAACAGCTAAAGTTGTTTACACGGACACTGATCAAGGAAGCAAAAAGTTGGTATTGATCCTTAGAACCGAAATCCATTCGTCAATGGAGTACCATGTTGGAGCTATTCAACAATAAGTATCAAACGTACACCTGAGTGTTCAACTTTTGTAAGCAAATCCAAGTATGAAAATAAGGAGGACACAAACCCTTAGATGTTGCATTGGTTGATATTATTTATTATTACATCGTTGCCCTCGCCATGGTTACTTACAAAAGGAACAACTATGTCATCTCGTAGATGGGATTAGGTACGAACTGCAAAGAACCCTTGGGACTTACACCCAAGGAAGGCTAACCAAGCTCAGAGCCCAACGAATACAAAGATTGTTAGAGCAAGTTACCAAGGAGGAAGGTGGGTTGACGAAAAGAAAAAGTGTAGAGGAGTACAATAGAGATTCTTCCCTCTGAAAGAAGGAAATTAGATTTTGTGAAGATGAAGAAGAGTCATCACTTGAAGAGATGATGAGTAAAAAGACTTTACCCATTCAAAAATTTGCATTAGAAGTATCACCAAAGGTGGATCAAATGTGAAACTCCCTAGATGACAAATTTCAAACTATCCTAAAAATAGTAGAGGAGTCTAGAGAACAAAGTAGTGACTAAGAGAGAAGGAAAAAGAAAGAAGCTGAGTATGCACATAACAAGGGTAAGGGCAAAGTTGTCGTCATTGAAGAGGTTGTGAATTCAAACACAGACAATGATGCCAGAGGTGAGATTTGCCAATGCAACCATCCTAAGGGATCTTGCCCAATGATGTCACATCTACAAGAGTCTAGGGTGTAAGCACTAAAACCACAATTAAACAAATGGAAAACGCCTAAAAGGTTACCTTATCCTCAAGGTAACCCACGGTAGTTTCACCAACCCTTAACATATTATCCAAGTGAAGCTCCACCACAACTGAATGAATAGTATCAACAATGGTAACATCCACAATCATGGGGAAAGCCACCACCACATCAATAGTACCCTTACCATCAACATGATCCATATGGGTATTACATTCAGCAGCCAATCTCTCCACGTGACTCTACTAGTCATGTTGCTTTTCAGCCTCACTACCAGACCCTCGAGTACTATAGAACTTCTTCTTCTCAGGGTGATGCTCCATATACATACTATCCTTCTCATTTGTCTACACCTCTTCCACCCTTGGATCCATTACCACTTGCTCCAACTATGTAGTGTGAGCTCCCTACCTAGCCACAACAACATAATGCTACAAGGGCTTTCAATCTTCAACCTACTATTTATTCAGACAATCGATCAAAGAAGAGATCTTTCTTTAGAACCAACAGTCCAACCAAGTCCTTATAACCACAAGAAGCTAATTATATAAATGCCTCATCATCATTTGAATTTTTGGAGCTTCCTTCTAACCAAAAACCACACTCAACACACATTGTCATGTTAACCCATGTCATCACTGATTGGATTAAAGCTAGTCATCTTCCTAGGAAGTTTTCTGATCTGGGAAGTCCTCTTATTTATTTGCAAATCATTGGAAATGAGCCTTGTAAAGCTCTTTTGGATTCAAGTTCTGGTGTTAATTTAATCTCCCAAGAAATGTATAAAGCCTAGAACCTACCTCCGCTAAAGAAAAGTAATATTTGTTTAGAGTTGGCCGACCAGTCCATCACTGTTCCATTGGGACTAGTGGAGGACATTGTCACCACTATTTATGGGTGGTTGTATAAGCTAATTTCCTAGTGATCCAAGTTAGCAACTGTAAGGGGGACTTCCTAATCGTAATGGAAAGATCATGGCTAAGTACGATTGATGCACACCTATGAATACGTGATCTTTCCCTAGAGATATCAAAAGAAAATGCGTTTGGGAAGATCGAGAAGAAGAAAGTTCCATGTATCGCATGCAGTGACACAAGGTGCAACTACGTGTAGAAGTCCTGGTTTGTACAATGCTTAACATTGCCTACATGCAACTAATGTGCACAAGTATCTGACATACAAAAATGCTTATATGTGGTAGCCATAAGACAAGAAGGCACCTAGTGGCTGACAGGTGACCTAGAGAGCAATTCAACTTTATACATGAAACCAACTGAGAGCTTGACTTGTGCCTGTATCAATAGCATAGATGCATTAGAGCAAGTCCATCGCCAGCTTCAAAGTATTAACACCAAAGATATCAACTAGGGGAAGTTGAAAATACCTGACAAGTTTAAGCAAGAGCCCCTTGAATGAAAAACATTACCCACTGGTATAGAGTATGCATTGCTCAAGAATGAAAAATTGGTAATCATTAATGCTAAGCTCACTCCTCAACAAAAAGAAAGACTACTAAAGATGGTAAACAAATAGTCAAAAGCCTTTACTTGGTCATATCCTGAATTAATTGGGATAGATCCTAGGATATGCCAACATAGAATTTACAGTAACCCCTCTATGAAGCCTCAATGACAACTGCAAAGATGACTGAACCCAAAGCTTAAGCAAGTAGTTAAGGAAGAAACTGAATAACTTCTAAAGGCTGGGTTCATCTACCCCATTGCTAATAGTGAATGGGTAAGTCCATTGGTCATTGTGCCTAAAAAGGTGGTAAATGGAGGGTGTGTATAAACTTTAGGCTACTGAACATGAAAACATTTAAAGATCATTTTCCATTATCATTCATTGACCAAGTCTTAGATACCATTGCAGGGCATTGTTATTATAGTTTTCTAGATCATTACAATGGGTAAAATCAAATCCAAATAGCACTAGAAGATCAAGCCAAAACTACATTCATAAGTCCTTAGGGGACATTTGCATATAGGAATATGCCTTTGGCTTGTGCAATGCTCCAGCAACGTTTCAACGTCTAGTTCTTAGTATATTTCAGCAGCAAATAAGGAATGGTGTGGAGGTTTTTATGGATGATTTCTTGACTTGTGGAGCAAACTTTGAACAAGCATTCGACCAATTAGAGCAAGTATTGAAACAATGTATTGAAACCAACCTAAGGCTCAATTGGCAGAAAATCCACTTAATGGTCCAAGAGGGCATTATATTAGGGCATAAAATTTCACAAACATGGATGGAGGAAGATCCTAAAAAAATTAAGTCATCTAAGGAATCACTCATCAACCTGAAACTATAAAAGATGTTTAATCATTCCTTGGACATACTAGCGATTATAGACGTTTCATCAAGAACTTTTTGAAGATTACAAAACCATTAGTAGAATTAACGAAGAAGGATGTACCCTTTGAATGGACTAAGGAATGTGAGCTAGCTTTCCAAACCTTGAAGTAGAAGCTCGTAGAAACACCCATTCTACAAGCTCTTGACTAGTCCAAACCATTCCATATAATGACTAACACATCCAATTTTTCTTTAGGAGCCGTACTTACATAGTTAGATGACCAAAAGCGTCCCTATTACATTCATTGTGTAAGTCAAAGTATTTCTGATGCACAACTCAACTATACCACAATAGAAAAAGAGTTAATGGCTATGGTGTTTGCATTAGAAAAATTTAGGCACTATGTATTAGGCTATAGGGTATTTGTACACATGGATCATAGTGCAATTCTATTCCTTATGAATACACCAACGGTAAGCCCTCGCATCATATGATGGCTCATGATCTTACAAGAGTTCGATCTTACGATTGTTGATCGCAAAGGCATCAAGAATGTTGTTGCCAATAATCTATCTTGGTTGCGATGGGACAACAAAGAGGATGAATACCCAATTTCTGATCACTTCCCTGATGAACTCCTCTTTGGAAGTATAATAAACAATTAATCACCCATAAATACAAATTGGTATAGTATCATTGTTACTTATCTCCTCACACAAGAAGCACCACAAGGGCTAGATGTTAGAAAGAAACAATAGTTTCTCCACCAAGTCAAACATTTCATAGAAATTAATAGATACATTTACAAGGTGTGTTCTAATGGCTTGGTTTGATGGTGTGTTCCCGATGCAGATCAATTGCAAGTTCTCCAAGATGCTCATGAGGGCTCTTGTGGAGGTCATTATGATGGAAGACAAACAACCATTAAAATCTTGCTTGTAGGATATTATATGCCTACATTATTTTAGGATGTCCATCATTTTGTACAATCTTGTGAGTGCTGCTAACGTGATGGGGAAATGACTGCTAGAATAGAGGGTTCACAATAATGGATTCAACCCTTAGAACCCTTTGACATATGGGGTATTGATTTTATGGGGCCTATTACACAAATGTCTAATGGAAAAGCATACATTATTGTTGTTGTTGACTATTTTACAAAATGGGCAAAAGTAGCCGCCATTACTAACTATACATCATCTATCACTACATGATTTGTTCAATGACAAATCATAAATAGCTTTGGCGTACCTCCTACACTTATTTCTAATAATGGCACACATTTTATAGGTGTGACTTTTTGGAAGTTGATGCAACGCTTAGGAGTTGATCATAAACTGACTACACCATATCATCCTCAAGCGAATGGTTAAGTCGAAGTCACCAATAGGGAAATCACGAAAATTTTGACATGAACCATTAGCAAATATAGGCGAGACTGGAGTACCAAACTAAATAATGATCTTTGGGCCTACCACTCCACATGGAAACTCCCTAGAGGCTATTCTCCCTATGAGTTAGTGTACGATAAACTTCCAACACTTCCTATCCAAGCTGAGCTCCGTACACTATCTACAACATGTGACCTTAACCTTGACCTTAGTCTAGCATAGAAAGAATGGTTAATGAACCTTAACTTGCTAGATGAAAATTGATTACCTACCCTGTCATCTAACGAACTACACAAGGCCTTCAACAAAAAATGTCATGACCTTAGAATTAGAAAAGTAAAATACCAACCAAGAGATAGGGTTCTTTATTGGAACCCCGCACATGCATCATAATGAAGTAAATTTCAAACGTTGTGGAAAGGACCTTATATCATTCATAACACTTTTCCTTCAGGGGAAATGATGATCTATAAACTTGGAAGCCCGGATAAGAAATTATTGGTCAACATCCAGCAAACTAAGCCTTTCCATGAGCCTAAAACAGCTAGTACTAATACTACCTCTATTGATGGACAACCTTGCTCATTATTTCGGATCTCCTCCTTCTCACTCAATCATGGGGGAGATGGCCACCAATGCTAGTCATTTTAAGCCCTTAATTTCTTTTATCTTTTTGTTTTACACATTTTTCATCTTTACTTGTTTTTGTTTTACACCATTGTTAACATTTTTGCTATTTCTTTCTCTATTACATTTTGTTTGATTTATTCTCGCTTGTCATATAATAAGTGCTCATGATGGTGAATTGTACTATAATCATGTTTCTTACTAATGTTTGGTTTTTACCTTTGACTTTTAATGTTGATGCTAAGATATGGTTTCTTTTGATAAAATAGGCAATGAGTCCATGTCATCGATTCATCCATTTAATTCTATGGTCTCCCTTTATTTTGAAAATGTATTGTCCCTTTTTCTAATCTAACATATTAATGAATTTGTGGCATGGTATTCTTCAGACCAAAGGAAGATTCAAATGGATTGAAAAGTATGTGACTTCAAGGGGATTCGATGCATTTGTGTTGGCTATTCTCTTAGGTACTTGGATGTTTTTCATAAATTTTCTACCATTCTGCTATTGACTAATATCAAGAAGTTGAATAAATCAAATAAGTCTTTACGTGGTGTGGTTCTTACAAAAAAAAAAAACTGGTGAGAATTCAAAGCACACCCCTTAGACATAATAAAGGAACATGGGCTACAAACACTGGTTATGGCATAGGAAATATATGTTACCCATGCCTGAAGGTTCCCTCTAACTAAGGCCCTTTCTCACTTTTTGCTTCTCTATTCTTCTTTTTTTGGGATGGCGGTTGCTCTGTGGAAGCATTCTTGTTGCTTTAGGAGGATGGGTTGTTCAAGTGTGTTGATGCAATGTCACTAGATGTGGTTAGTTTTAATCTAGATTTAGGCTGAATTTTATTAAGTCACATAAACCACATAATACACAAGGGACTTTACACAACCTTGATTTCAGGATTTCATTCCATTCTTTCTTCTCTTTTCATATTGCTTCTTGTATTCTACCTCATTCCCGATTTTATGATTAGTCTATATCTTGGTTGACGTATTGTTATTATTTGGTAAATTCTTGTGGGTGAATTCTTAACTATTATCTCCATATGTCATTCCTAGAGACTATGGACTCTTTGGTTTGTGGGTTTGTCAGGGCATAAAGAGCTTGAGCCTACTTTGGGGAGGATCCACTGGCATTCCTTTTTGGAGCAATTGTTAAGTTTTTTCCCTTAAACATTTCTTGCAATCAACTGTTTCTTGTTTCATCCCATTCATGACATCCGTTTTGTTTTTCTCTTTCCTTCTATGCATTGTTATTGGCTTCACCATTGTTATTCCTCTTATCTTCCTTTTTCTTTCATTTTCCATCCTATTGCTACTGGAGGTTCACTCTTAGTTGTGGGCGCCTGTTGCAAATTTTTCCATTCCATTACTTATCTCACCCCTACACCTTTGGTAGTTATCACTTACAAACCTCTAACCTAGTATCTGCCATACCCACAACCTAGCCAATGTGTTTCATATTGAGGCAAGGTATCAACTACATTATATCTTATATATCCTTGCTAATTTATGATTGTGTTGCCTGTGCAGATGACGATCACATGAACAATGGACTAGGATGGGAGGGGGCACCCAGGATGGACTGGAGTAATAGCATTTACGAAAGAAAAAAGCTAAGTCATGTGGCTATGGATGAACAACAATGTGCACATTTTTGACATTGGCAGCAACACATCTCATTTTTTTTCTCTCTCTCTCTTCAAGCTGTCAAATAAGGGATTGGATGTCATCTATGTACAATGTTCACCACAATGGTTATGAACACCAACACTGTAATACGTTTGTGAATCCGTTCACCGGGCACTTTAAGTATGTCATTCCATGTCATCGTCAGTTGTCATTTAGTCAATAATCTCATACCTTTCCAATATTTTATAAAGAACTCGAGGACGAATTTTCATTTAGTTGTGGGGGTATGATGAGTCACCAAATAAGTGACTTGGTATCAAACCCACAATATTGGACCCTCGATATCAGATACACGATATTGGATGGGCCAAGCGATATTAGGCACGTGATGTCGGAACTTGTCTCGTTGGCTATAAATAAGAGACAGGGACACTTGGTTTGGCATTAGTTTTTTTAGTCTCTTAGCCGAACTCTTGTAGTTTTTCTATTTTAGAGTTAGAATTATTTCCGAGTGCCTACAGTAGGAGTCATAGAGTGAACATATCTTTATTCGAGCATTGTGTACCTAAGCACGCCTTGTGTCCGGAAATAAAGATGAACTTTGTGATAAACCTTGCAACATTCATAATAGCTTAATTATTGCATTCAATGTTATTTACTGTTATTTGATGCTTTCATTAGTTAATTAATGTTATTTCTATCGAATTATTAATTATCAATTATCTATGAATTAGCACACTCAACACGATCACTTCGAGCATACGTGGAACACTTGGTAACCCAGTAACGACTACGATTTGGTAATCCCAGTAGTGTTGCACTAGTTCAGGATGTGTCTGGAGAGTGGGAACGGATGCTAGTGTTAGGACTAGTTAGAGAATAGTTAATTAGTTAAATCAAATTAGTTATTAAATTACTTCATTTCTTTTTTTTCAGCATCAAGAATATAAAACATAAAATAATAAAAATCACATACCTTGAGTTTACTTAACCATACAATTGTGCCTTACAAGTAAGCTTGGGAAGACAATGATCGCATAACTCATCCTTGTTCTACATAGGTGCATAAGCACTTAATCCTTAGAGTTCAACCAGATCGCGCGTGAACACTCGTATTCATATAGTTGGGCGTAGGGGTACCTCGCCGCTCATCCCTACCCAATGTGTTGTCTGCTGCTAGAGACTTGTGCACCTGCCATCACCTATAGGTAGAAGGAAGATAAAAGGCTGCTATAGTCACTGTCAAAGAAAAAGACTACACGTCTCATGTCCTATGCATGCACACTATGCTATCTACACATGCTTGCCTTGACTTTCGCACTCTGTCACACTACTGAGAGAAGAACGAAAAGAGAGAGAGAGCCTTGCTATTGATTACTACCAATAGACGTGTTGCCTGCCTATTGGTATGCCACTTTGAGAGAAGAAGGAGAAAAGAGGTCGTTGTACTTATCGGGAGGCTCACCATAGACTATCATGCACCTCACTATCACCTAACATGGCACTGTTTGCCAAGAAAATTGCTATCAATCTGTTTCCCGACTACTGCTCCACAGATCTCATGCCCTCTTTCGCTACTGCTCCCATGTCTTTCTAATCGTTGCAAGAGTAGGTTATGGCCACTCTTGTAACACCCATCAACTCTTGTTGTTACACCACCCATGTTCGATCCATCCGAAACAACTCATTGTCATTGTGTTTATCCTAAAATACCAATAAGAGCAGTTATTACTAGGGCAATTAAGCTTTGACAAAGGCACTACCTCCACATGAGAAAACACTTAATCTTATATGTATAACATTCACCATGGAGAGCACTAAAAATAGGCAACGCAGCACAGATCCCACGGTAGATGCAACATTCCAAGCCGATGGCCAATTTAAGGACCTATGCAATGAGGCTGGGAAAAAAACAAAGAGCTGAAAGACAACCTCAAATACAACGAGGTTCTTAGCAATATCTTCACCTACATCAGAAGCCGTGTGTGGCCAATGACAGACCCACAAACACAGCCACAGTGAATAGAGAATTCATGTTCACTGGTTGGTCCAGTACTGCCACGTGGATGCCTTTAGCATCCCGGTTCAGGTTTTGTCGATTTCGTTTAACGGGCCTTCCCTGCTGCAACGTACAAAATGTGAAGTAAAAAATGACAGATGACCCTGTTGTTTTATCTTTTTTAGCGGAGAGACGAGCAATGAACAATAAACACGCGTAAACTGTGAATCATGGCGGAAGCTTTGACGCTCCCAAAGGCAGACAATGTTTGCCTCGCACGCCCTGTCACCAAAGCAGCCCTTTCGTGATTTCCGAATGTTTGTTTATTCATTCGTACTCCCTTGTATTCTGTGGTCTGTGTCATGCCGATGCCATGAATCTTGATTGTTTGCTTGCCACTTAACAATGAAATGAAGTTTCTGGTAAGATTCACGTCTTAATAATGAAATGAAGTTTCTGGTAAGATCCATGGGAGAAGATAGGTAATATTTTAACGCAGGTAATATTTTAAAGCACAATGCATAAGAAAAAGGCAAGAACCAATTCAATGAAGTTTCTGGTAAGATTCATGGGAGAAGATAGGTAATATTTTAACGCACAAAAGGTAATATTTTAAAGCACAATGCATACATCAATGAGAAAAAGGCAAGAACCAATTCAACACAAACCGTTAAATTGAGAAAATAATATGAGGCAGAGGCAAGGCAAGGATACCATTTCAATGTATTTCATTGGAAATTATGAAATACGTAACCATTGCTCAAACACTAATAGTTCATCAAAATTTATCGGAATCATGAATCATAGACATCCGCCGAATTGGACCAAGGCAGCGGAGACAACTTTTTTCTCAATTTTATATAATGAATAAATGCTTATTTAATAAAGATAGCAGGGACTTTTTAATTTTCATGGTACTAGAACATATCTAAACATAGCCGGGTGCCTAGCATGGACAAGGTTGACATCCTCATCTATCAAAGGCGCATATCTTCGTTGTTTCACTGAGGCATTTCATTTAAGACGGCAATGCCTTACTGAGCTTAATTGAGGTCCCAGAGGCATTTCATTTAAGACGGCAATGCCTTCCACAGAAAGATAAAAAACCATAGACGCGACTTGCTGAGCTTATGAAATAATCGAGATCCTGGAGCACATTGGCTTAAAGTAAACCAAAAGCACGATAAGCATGCTGCGGTAAGTAATTGCTGTAGCGGAAAGGATGTGCCCTTTCAACGCCGATTGCGATGAAAAGGTTTTCTTACGCAAGATATATGGCACTTTTATTTTTTCTGAGCATTAAGGTAATTATGGTATTTCATAGGTAGATTTTGACAGATTAAAATATCGTTAGAAGTTAGTTATGCAGTCCCTCCGAATGAATAAGTCGATCAAATTTTGAAGTCATCCTCGTTGGCGTAGGAATAAAACAAAATAAAATGATTCCAAGAGATAACAGCCATAGAAAATGTTTCAAACATAAATAAGACAATGAAAGTGACGAGAACAAGGAAACACAGCCTCTGGCTGTAAATAAAATATCTGGAAATAACCTCAATCAAGTACAGTCAACATGAAGCCAACAACACATGCAGGCAATCCATGGAGGCTGTGGGTTTACTTTTGGATTGTCAACTGCATCTTAACATAACCTGGAAATGAGGTGTTCATATCTGGTTAGTAGGCCGTAAACTTCAAAGGAAGTCGGTGCCAGCAATGACAGATGTGCCTTCACTCCTACCAATGAAGATTAATTTCTTTTTCTGCTTCACTCAGAATCTTGATAGGTTGTCCAACTCCTGCACGCAGAATTCAATCTTTAAATAATTTAACCTGACGCAAGAAATGACGATTAATCTGATACAAATTGGGCATCACCTGTGAATATTCCAGTTTTAGAATTCAGACCGCCCGTTCTACGTTCAGGTATTTTTATTACGTTAAGAAAAAAAATGTCGTTCCTGGGCAAAATGTTTGCTTCTTTAGCACGTATCAATGAAATTGTCAGTGAACAAGCAGAATCAATGGATACCCTGCGACGACTTCACGAATGTAAACATGTTGTATACTTACAGTTTGAAAAAGTCAACCAACGATTTTGCGGGGTCACTGTGTTTGGGTTTGCCACAGGAGAGACATGATAAGCGTTCTCGTTCGCTTAAATTATTTCGTTATTAACCATTTTTGGTTCGAGTATGACGGTTGGACTGACGAGGAATGGGCTTGATTCTATCCCTTCTGAATTCTTGCTCCCCAAGTGAAGGCAGAGCAGAGCGCCTTTAAAAGCTTTGTGAATTCAAACAATGGGGTTTAAGCTTGAAGAATCAGTACAAAGAGCTTGTGGAAAAACAGCAGAGAGCTCATGTCGAAAGAGAAACATATGGTGGTTGAAATTACTGAAGGAGAGATCTCAGCGACAATGGATGCAGAGACCAGTGCACAAGAAAATAGCAAGGTCGAGAGCTCTAAGAAGGCGGAAAACAAAAGTGGGGATAGCAGAAAGACCGTTCCTTTGTATAAGCTCTTTGCTTTTGCAGATGGAATCGACGTCTCACTTATGATTATGGGCACGATCGGAGCCATTGTTACGGGTCTAGGCATGCCTGCCATGACTGTGTTTTTTGGATCACTAATTGATTCCTTTGGCCAAAACTCTGATGCTAGCCAAATCTCCTCATTGGTGGATCATGTGTTCACGGTAATTTTTGTTTTTTTGCTTTCTTTTCTTTCAAGATCCAAGTATTTTCAGTCGCTTTTGCTGTTGCTTTAACATTCATTAGGGCTGGATTTATGGAGCTCCATGTAAAATGTGTTAGGAGAAATGTTGTTTGCTTACTTCTTAACAGACTATCTATTGTGTACATAATTCTAGAAACTAAGTTAAAAATTTGACTAGCAAGCAACTGATACTGGCTCTTCTCCGTGATTTTGTTGAATTGTAAATATGGGGCAAACCATTGAGACAAATTAAAGACTAAAATGATTCTGTTGTTCGTATTGAATCAGACAAGCATCCGGTTTGTGTACCTTGGCATTGTCATTGGAGTTGGTTCTTTCTTTGGTAATCTATAAATAAACCTTCTGCAGCAGTTTTTAAATGTGAGAGACTCTCTACATCTCCCGTTTTGCCTTTGACATTTATTTCTCAAGTTTATTTGTTCACCCGTTTCAGAGGTATCATGCTGGATGTGCACCGGAGAAAGACAAGCAGCAAGAATAAGGAGCCTCTATTTAGAAACAATTTTAAGGCAAGACATCAAATTTTTTGACACGCAAACCTCAACCGGAGAAGTTGTTGCAACGTTGGCAGGAGATACAGCACTTATTCAAGATGCCATGGGCGACAAGGTTAGTGTAACTTGACAGAAGAAGAAACAATTGTGGTTTACTGCTAGCAGCATTTTCACGTTATCTAGATTGCAGCATTTCTTGACACATGGATATCAATAATTAAGGGCAATTTTATAAAAACTTCTGCTAAAAGTTTCAAGATCTTATTAAGCAAAGATTCAAGCTAAAGAATATGTACATAAGCTGCATTATTTTAACCCTTTATGCTTTATACAATCAGGTGGGCACCTTCCTTCAATTGATGACAACATTCTTCGGTGGCTTGATTGTAGCATTGGTAAGAGGATGGAAACTTGCCCTAGTGCTCGTAGCAACCACCCCACTTTTAATTTGTGGGGGCACTATCCTGGCCATGGTAATGACAAAGGCATCAAGTCGAGGTCAACAAGCATTTGAAGCAGCAGGAAATATAATTGAACAAACGATTAGTGCGATTAGGACGGTAAGCATAATTTATCTCTTTCATTCTTCATGTCAAAAATGAAGTCTATGCCTATTTGTATACAGCATAAAAGACTTTTGGTTTGCTTGCCTAGTTTGCATTGTGTCATTAGATGCCAAAAGAATTTAGTTTTCACGTATTTCTTATGAAAGTCAGTACAATTTTGCAATTTAGGTTGCTTCCTTTGGTGGAGAGAAGAAAGCTATTAAAGGATATGATTCTTCCCTCAAGCCTGCATACATAACTGCTGTTCAGACTGGTTTAGCTGCTGGCTTTGGTCTAGGATTTCTCCTATCTGCTATGTATTCAAGCTATGCTTTGGCATTGTGGTATGGATCTAGGTTGATCATCAATGAAGGATATACAGGGGGAAGAGTTATAAATGTTATATTTTCAGTTTTGACAGGGGGCATGTAAGTTGTTCCTCAATGTGAAAAAAAATAAGGTAAATTTATCATGGATGGTTTCTTATTTTAGTTTTTCTGAAATCCCTGCAGGTCTCTTAGTCAGGCATCACCATCTGTGGATGCCTTTGCGAAAGGACAAGCAGCTGCATACAAAATGTTTCAGACATTCAAAAGAAAACCAGAAATTGATGCATTTGATAAAAACGGATTAGTTATGGAAAATATCCAGGGTGACATTGAATTCAAAGATGTATATTTTAGCTATCCAGCACGTCCGGATGTCCAAATATTTTCCAACTTTTCATTGTCCATTTTGAAAGGATCTACTACAGCTATAGTTGGAGAGAGTGGAAGTGGCAAATCTACTGTTATAAATCTTATAGAAAGGTTCTATGATCCACAAGCAGGTGAAGTTCTAATAGATGGGATTGATATCAAGAACTTTCAGCTCATATGGATCAGAGAGAAAATTGGACTAGTAAGTCAAGAACCTGTACTGTTTGCCACAACTATTAAAGATAACATTGCATATGGCAAAGAAGGAGCAACACTGGAGGAGATCCAACTTGCTGCTGAGATTGCTAATGCAGCGAAGTTTATAAGAAAGATGCCATTGGTATGTGTGGAACAGTAGGGTTTTCCATTTTTTTATTTTTTTTCTCTTTTAATTTTAAAATTGTCTGTGATGCATTTACCTGTATCCAAATGTAACATGAATGTGATTCCGATTTGCAGGGTTTTGAGACACTAGTTGGAGAGCATGGTTCACAGCTATCTGGGGGACAAAAGCAACGGATTGCCATTGCAAGAGCAATATTGAAAGACCCTAGAATTCTTCTTCTTGATGAAGCAACAAGCGCCTTAGATGCTGAATCTGAAAGAAAAGTACAAAATGCACTAGATAGAATTATGTTGAACAGAACCACGGTGGTGGTTGCTCACCGTCTAACAACGGTAAAAAATGCAGACACTATAGTCGTGGTTCAACGTGGAACGATTGTTGAAAAAGGTATCAGACATCTCAAGCTCTTCAATTACTAAATACCTCCAACAACTCTGGATTATGCTTTATGTTGTCTTACCAGCATTAACATTAAATGCCCAGCTGAATTTTTTGTCAAAAAAATTTTCTTATGTTTTTGGTGCCTCCTGAAATCTTATTCCTCAGGTTCCCATTCCCAGCTAATGTCAAATCCCCTGGGGGCATACTTCCAACTCATGAGTCTTCAAGAGATGAACGAATCAAAAGAACAGGTGGAAAGGGGTTCTGACCATATAGATATGCCTTTGGATGAAGCTGGGATTTTAGATTCAGATCAGAAACCATCTTCTAGAGCACTGTCATTTCGAAAATCTCAAAGTAGTAGATCATCCAGGACCAGTGGCAATCAACCCTATGATGGATTAGAAGATGTAGCTCATGGAAATAGAACCTTCAAGGGGGACACAAAGCAAGCAAATATATTCAGATGGTTTGCAAGGACAAAAATGGAAGATATGGAGACTGGCAGGTCAGAACATGCTAGAAATGTTCCTTTGTTAAGACTGGCAGCCTTGAATCAGCCAGAAATCCCTGTCTTGTTAGCCGGTTCTATCTCAGCAGCTATTGTTGGGCTTTCATTTCCGTTCTTTGGCCTTTTGTTTTCACATGTTATCTACAGCTTCTTTGAACCCCCAAAAAAGCTTACCAAACATGTCCGTTTTTGGTCATTTATGTTTTTGGTTTTGGCAAGTACTATGTTTGTCATGGCACCTATACAGAAATTGTGCTTTGCGATTGCTGGCGGGAAACTTGTGGAACGCATTCGATCTATAACATTCAAAAATCTTATTTACCAAGAAATTGCATGGTTTGATGACAATCAAAATTCGAGGTGAGTACCAATGGAAACTCAGTGAAATATTGAATCTATTTCAACTCAGATGCACCTTCTTGAATAATATCATGTTTTCTTGTACCAAATATATATGTCCAGTGGTGCCCTAGTAGCCAGATTGTCAACGGATGCTACAATTGTCCGTGCTGCTGTAGGAGATGCTTTATCACTTCTTGTACAGAATATTGCAGCAATTACTGCCGGCATCATCATAAGCTTTACAGCAAGCTGGAAGTTGGCTCTCTTGATTCTAGCTCTAGTTCCACTTTTTGGTCTTCATGGTTGGATACAAGTAAAGTACTTAAAAGGGTTTTCTGAGGATGCAAAGGTTTGATTCACAGCTACAGTAGTGTTTTTATAAGTAAAACTTTCAGTCATGTCATAGTTCACTGCCAGGGTAACTTTACATTTTGTTCAGTCTAGAGACCCAGTAAAGTCTTCATCTAAACAAATTTTAAGATATGATAAAAGTAAATAGACGGTTTGTTGCCTTTACACATTTAGTTTAGATCAGTAAAAGATATTTTACGTATTATCATCATTTTCATTTACTATATTTACATGGAATATTAATTTTCAGATGAAGTACGAACAAGCCAGTCACGTTGCAAGTGAGGCAGTAGGGAGCATACGAACTGTTGCTTCATTTTGTGCAGAGGAGAAGGTGTTAAAGCTTTACAACGAGAAATGTAAAGCTCCCGTTAAAAAAGGAACCCAAATGGGAACTCTGAGCGGAGCTGGTCTAGGGTTTTCTAATTTTGCAATGTATTCCTCATACACCTTGATGTTTTGGGCGGGCTCCCGAATGGTGAAAGGGGGAGAAACCACCTTCGGAGACGTTTTCCGGATAAGAACGCTTAAAATCGCTTTTCACATTGTTATAAATCCTTTTTCACTCATTATATTCCCAGATACGTCAATCCATATTGGCAAACAAACAGATTCAACCCATACTGTCAAACTCATTCATTTCAAGATAAACTACGAAAACTTGTTGAAAAAATATACTTTTTCTCACTTCGCTGAAATTCAACTATTTCATAACTGTTATCAAATGCCGATCCACTCTAACCAAGAGCATTGCTACAGGTGTTTTTTGCTATAACAATGACTGCTCTGGCAGTATCAAGATCCATGGGAATGGCCCCTGATTTTGGCAAAGTCCAAACTTCCGTTAATTCAGTATTTAATATTCTTGATCGCAAATCAAAAATTGATGCAAGTGATGATGCTGGAGAAAAAATAGGAAACGTTAAAGGAGATGTACAAGTCTGCCATGTTAACTTCAGTTATCCCAGTAGAAAGGATGTTCAAGTATTCAGAGACTTGAACATCTTCTTTCCTTGTGGCAAGGTGCAATGCAACATATTTTTCCTAGTCTCTTATCATTTTCTTAGCCAGCTAAATAACTGAATATGTTGGCTTGAATTTATCAGACTGTTGCATTAGTTGGAGAAAGCGGAAGTGGAAAATCTACCGTAATTGCGCTTTTGCAGAGATTCTATGATCCAGATTCTGGAAGCATTTTGCTTGATGGAATAGACATAAAAAAGCTGCAAGTTAAATGGCTGAGAGAGCAGATGGGCCTTGTGAGTCAAGAGCCAGTTTTGTTCAATGACACGATTCGAGCAAATATTGCTTATGGCAAGGATGGGCTAGTTACAGAGGAGCAAATCATAGAAGCAGCGAAGGCTTCCAATGCTCATCAATTCATATCTGCACTTCCCCAGGGCTACGATACGCTGGTCGGTGAGCGTGGAATCCAATTGTCAGGTGGTCAGAAACAGCGTATAGCAATTGCTAGAGCGATCGTCAAGGATCCTACAATTCTGTTACTGGATGAAGCCACGAGTGCCCTGGATGCTGAATCTGAAAGACTAGTTCAAGATGCGCTAGATCATGTGAAACTGAACAGAACCACCATCGTGGTAGCACATCGCCTGTCAACCATTAAAGATGCAGATGTGATTGCTGTAGTAAAAAATGGAGCTATAGCAGAACAAGGTAGTCATGATGAGCTTCTAGCTATAAAACATGGGGCATATTCCTCACTGGTTAAGCTTCATATGTCTTCCTCATAGTCACACCTAACATCATCACCATATACGGTACCCACCTTGATTATACTGTTTCAGCGTGCACCCAAAAATCGGTTCAGCTATATGACTTTCTTCTCTTTCACCATTTGACTTTAGCCAGAGCTAAAACTATCTATTGGCAATTCGTGTGCATCCAAAATATCAATGTATATTTACTACCAATGTTTACTAAATCTTGTGTTTATAGCAATGATAAGACGTAAAACTCTTTGAACAATGATGATATTCAAATTCGGCTGGCATGATATGGCAAGGCATGAGTTAGTATCCGCAAGAACCAACCACTTATTGTGCAAGAAAACTGAATTGGATAGATACAGCCCCACACATAAACATAAAAAGTACTCTTCATCATCATTTAAGTCTTGTCCTAACAAAAATTCCTAGAAATATGATGTAGCAATCTTTTCTTTAAAATTCATCATCTTATCTTCTTTAGACATGACTAAACCATCTAATATGTCATTTCTATAGCTTATGTGCAATAAAAGCCACTTCACACTTTCCTCTAATATTTAGATTATACAAGTTATCTCTTTTGATAACATTGAATATCCATTAAGGATTTACATTTCTATCATTTGCATTTTAAAACCATTAGCAATTTTTACTGCACTGATTTATTATGTATGATGCTTTTTTACTGTCCAATGTTCAACACTATATAAGGCTTGATCATTGTCATGTAAAAGTTTTGCTTTAGCTTTATTGGAACCCTTTTATTGCATAAAACAACACTAGCCTTTCTCCATTTTGATCATCCTACCTCAAACTTATTTGTTATATCTAATCAATTTCATTATTTGCTTATAGCATTGCTCCTATTAAGCAAAACTATTTACAATGAGATACTGTTTACTTTAAATTAATACTTCTATTATAGTACTGTTTAAATTTCTACTTAAAAGTACATTCCTAAGCTCAAGCCTCAATGCCTAAGGAAGAGGGTGTGTGATGAGCAACGAAGTACCCCTATGCTCAACCATACGAATCACAAGCGTTCATGCACAATCCAATCGAATTCCGTAGACCTTAAGTCTTCAAGTACACTGGTTCTAAGAAGTGAAATCTAATTGTTACAATCATTGTCTTTCCAATTACACTTGTGAAATGCAAAGGTATAGTTAAGTGCAACTAAGGCATTTAATTTTTATCATTTTTTATGTTTTATGTTCTTGGTGCTTAAAATAAAGAAATGAAGTAATTTTTAATAGCTGACTTAATCTAACTAATTAATCTCTAACTAATCCTAACATAAGTATCATGTCCCACTTTCTGTACACATCTTAAACACGTACAACACTACTGGGTTACCAAATGTTAAGCGTTGCTGGGATTACCAAGCCTCATGCACATGCTCAAAGCAATTGTACTTTTGTTCTTAATTAATTACCATTTAACTTAGTGAATTTAGCTTAATTTACCTTAATTACTTGGAAGCATTAAATAAAGTTATATAAAATATTAAATGCATAAATAAAATATTTAATCTAGCCAAGGTGCTACAAGGTTTATTAGAAAGCTTGTCTTTATTACCGCACACACTGCCATGCTTAAGTACAACAATGCTTGAATAAAGATCCATACATTCAATAACTCCTGTTGTAGGCACTTTGGAAAATATTTTAATTCTGGAGAAAAGAAACTACAAGAGCTTTGCTATGCTATGACAAAACTATATTCCCAAACCATGCACCCAATTGCTATATGTATAGGTCGGCACACATCCCATGATATCAGATATCCAACATCACTTCTTGGTCCCCCGATATCAGGTATCTGATGTCAGAGTGGAACAAAATACACTTCATCATACCTTCACAACTGAATGAAAACTCACCCTCGAGTGAACAAAAGGAGGAATAAGTCTCTTGCAAAATATTGAGAAGGTATTGGATTATTGACTGATATGCAAACTAACTCAAATGAAATAGACAGACTTTAAGTGCCCAACTATACAGATTTACAATCTTTTACAAAATTGGGTGTTCATGACAACAGAATTAAACACCATGGCCAAATTTGACATCCAACTCCTCTAGTAGTTAAAAAGTGAGGAAGAAGATTCAATGATCATGAAAGGTCCTGGTCACATGGTGGTGTTGTTTATTCTTTGGTGAAGACAGTCCCGCTTCTAATCCACGTTTCCCACTACAATCACAACAAAATCATAGATTAGTGTGCAATGTGTAACATATAGCTTTTAGGTACCTTGTCTCATCAGTAGTTCCACTTGGCTAGGTTGTAATTATGATGGATTGATTCCTTTGATAGTGTTAGTAAGAAGACTTAAAAATGGGGTGAAATGGATAAGCAGTCCATTACTAAATTTTGAAAAGCCCATATGTGATGAAATACTTGAAGAGGGTTAAACAATTCACAACAACAAAAAAGATAATTTCATTGAAAAACCTTGTAAAGATGCACACAATTGGATGTCATTGATGGGGCACACAAAAAGATTTGATTGTGAGAATGTCTAAGGGTAAAGAACTTAACCAACCCAACCAAAAGGTATGCAAGTGAGCCCTCTTCAAAGTAAGTAAATGCCCTTTATTGCCCTTGCATAACCTCAAACCAAGGAGTCTATGGACCCCATGGATGATTAATGGTTATAGAAAGTTAAGTATGAAAACCCAAAAGAAACTGCCTAAGAATTTTGACACATCAAACCAAGACATCGATCAAGAACATGTACACTAACAATGAGGTAAGGCATGGAAAACATAGATGGATGAGAGAAAAAGTTGAATGGAGTTCCTAATTAAGGTCACATGAAGTCTGTTGCAAATGTTGTGGTTAAGTGACTTAATAAAACCCATCATTAGTCCAAACCAAAACCAACCATGTTCAGTGACTTCACATTATCACTTTAAGACTGGTCCACTCCCTTGAGATACAAGAGTGCTCCCACAAAACAACCACTACTTATTTAAGAAGAAAAAAAAAGCAGGAAGTGAGAAGGGCCTTAGTTAGAGGGGACCTTCAGGCATGGGTAACATGTCTTTCTAGTCCCATAACCAATGCTTATAGCTTGTTTATTTTGTCTAAGGGATGCGCTTTGAATTCCCATCGTTTTTTTTTTTTTTGGAAATGGAAACCATACCATGTAAAGAATTATTCAACTTCTTGTTATTGGTCAACATGGAATGATTAGAAATCAGTGAAAACACACATGCATCTAAGTAAGCAAAAAGGCACAAAGAGTATTGAGTCACCTTAAAGTCACACCCTATTCAATCCTTTCAAAGTTCAAAAACTACCAAGGTCACAAGTTTATTAAAGTTTTATTAATGAAAAAGGGATCTTGTACTTCCAGAAAAAAGAAAACCATAGAGTCTATGGTTGGGTGGATGTCGTGGACTCACTGCCTATTTCATGAAAAAGAAACCATGTCCTAGTTATCAGTAACAAAATTTAAAGCTAGAATCTAGACACTAATAATCAAATAACCGGATAGCACATGCCCACATCAAACAAATCACACTATACCTAGTTGGTAATAAGGCACATTATTATTAAAAAACAATAAGAAAATCACACCAAAATAAAGAAAAATATACAAGAAGTTGTAAAATATTTAAGAAAAATAAAACCTACTAATGATGTTGTAAAACAAAAAATTGGAAAAAAAATTAATAACATAAAAAACAAAAAGGTGTAAGTTAAAGAAGGTGTAAAACGAAAAATTGTAAAAATAACAAGGTGTAAAATAAAAAGATGAAAAACTAAGGAGCCACTTATATAGTTAGCATAGATGGCCACCTCCCCCACAACTAGGTTGAAAGGAGGAGATCCAAAAAATCAAGCATGGTTGACCACTGAGTTCCTTATAATTATGGAAAGGTTTGATTTGTTGCATGTTGACCAGTTGTTTTTTATCTGGGCTCTTAGGTTTGTAGATTAACATGGCCCTAAAAGGAAAGGTTTCATAAATGATATAAAGCCCTTCCCACAACATCTGGAATTTAGTTCATTGAGGTATGTGCGTGGGGTTCAAGTAGAGAACCTTATCTCTAGGTTGAAATTTTACTTTCTGTATTCTAAGTTCATGGAATTTTTTATTAAATGCCTTGTGCAACTTGTTAGATGATAGGGCCATCAATCGATTTTCATCTAACAGGTTGAGATTCATTAATCTTTCTTTTTTTGCTAGACTTAAGTAGTCAAGGTCAAGGTATAGGTTGTTGAAAGTGTACAAATCTTGGATTGAATAGGAAGAGTTGGAAAATTTCCATACACAAGCTTATAGGAAGAGTAGCCTATAGGAAGCTTCCAAGTGAAGTAGTAGGCCCAAAGGACATCATTGAGTTTTGTGCTCCAATCCCTCCTATATTTGCTAACTTTTCTCATTAAGATCTTAGTGATTTCCCTATTTGTAACCTTAACTTGACCATTGGCTTGAGAATGAGGAGGTGTTGTTAATTTATGCTCAAACGCCAAGCATTGCATGAGCTTCTAAAAGGTAGTGCCTATAGAGTGGGTTCCACTATTAGAAATTAATGCATGTGGCACACCAAACCTATTTACAACATTCTATTATACAAACTAAGAAATAGTAGAAGATGTATAGTCGGTGATAGCTACTACTTCTACCCATTTCATATAATAGTTAACAATGACTATGATGTATGCCTTTCCATTTGACATGGGCATGATGGAACCCATGAAGTTAATGCCCCAAATGTCAAAGGATTCTAGTGCTTGGATCCATTGTTGGGGTTTCTCCATTTGAGCAATCATTCCACCATTGTGTTGGCAACATTCACAAGAATGGACAAACTAGTGAGCATCCCTAAAAAGTGTTGGCCAATAATACCTTGCCATCGAGATCTTAATGGTTGTGCATCTCCCAACATAGTGGCCCTACCATATGAATCACAACCCTTTACACACAATTTGGTTGAACTTCGTAGACCTTAAGTTCCTCAGTACATTGGTTCTAAGAAGTGAAATCTAATTGGTACGATCATTGTCTTCTTAGTTCCACCTGTGAGGTACAAGTGTATGGTTAAGTGCAACTAATTAATCTAGAACAAGAATGAAAGGTAGAGGAATTTAATATCTAATTAATCTACTACCTAGCTAGCCTAACACAAATACTCATTCCCACTCTGTAGACACATCTTGAATGCATATAACGCTACTAGGTTATCAAACGTTAAGCATTTTTGGGTTACCAAGCACTACACATGTGCTAATTACTTAATTAAAGTGCCTTAAAGTAAAGTGCATGAATATTAAATGCATTAAAAGAAACATTAATCTATTCTTAGTGCTACATGAATATTTCTATCACACTGTTGTACTCAAGTACATCAATGCTCAAACAAAGATATGTACACACTCAGACTCCTATTGTGGGCACTCAAACATATTCTAACTTTGGAATGGCTAAAATGTAAAAACTTTGTTATTCTATGCAAAAACTAATTGTGAAATCATGTGCCCAAGTGCTATATTTATAGGTCAACATATATCTTGCAACATCATATATTCAACATCACATCTTGGAGCTCAATATCAGGTATTCAATATCGGAGCACATCAAAACATGATTCATCAATGTGGCACACCAAACCTATTTACAACATTCTGTTGTACAAACTAAGCAAAAGTAGAAGATGTGTAGTCAGTGATAGTTGCTGCTTCTACCCATTTTGTACAATAGTGAACAATGACTATGATGTACACCTTTTCATTTGACATAGGCATGATAGGATCCATGAAGTTAATGCCCCAAATTTTGAAGGGTTCTAGTGGTTGGATCCACTATTGAGGTCTCTCCATTTGAGTGATCATTCCACCATTTCATTGGCAACACTCACAAGAACAGATAAATTAGTAAGCATCCTTGAAAAGTGTTTGCCAATAATACCCTACCATCAGGACCTTAATGATCATGCATCTCCTAGCATAGTGGCCCCCACAAGGACCCTCATGAGCATCTTGGAAAATGCGTAGTTGATCAACATTAGGGACACACCAATGAACTAGGACATCAACACACACCTTGTAGAGGTGCCTATTGATCTTCATGAAGTGTTTCACCTAGTGAAGAAACTATTGTTTCTTCTAATGATCCAACTCTTATGACATCTCTTGAGTGACAAGATAGGTGAGAATTCCATCGTACTATTTAGGCTTAGTGGGCAATTGTTTAGTTATGGCCCCCGTGAAGAGGAGTTCATTAGGAAACTGATCAGACAAATGACTTTCCTCCTCTTTATTATCCCATCGTAACCAAGATAAGTGGTCAGTGATCACATTCTAAATTCCCTTCTAATCTACCATCATAAGATTGAACTCCTGCAAGATCACCAGTCACCATATGACATGGGGGCTCACCATTGGCTTGTTCATCAAGAAGCGAATTACACTATGATCCATATGCATAGATACTTTGTATCCAAGCACATAGTGCCTGAATTTCTCTAAGACAAAAACCACTACCATCAATTCTTTTTTTGTGGTGATGTAGTTTGGCTATGAACCCATAATGCTTTGACTTGCACAATGGGTGTAATATGAACACTTCTTGTCATCCAACTATGTAAGCATAACCCCCAAGGCATAATTTGATATATCCATCATGATGTGAAATGGTGTGGACTAATCAGGTTTCTATAGAATTGGAGTTTCTACACGTCTTTTCTTCAGTTATTGGAATGCATTTTTACATTCCTTGGTCCAAACAAATGGACCATATTCTCTGTTAGCTTGACCAAAAATTTTACGATCTTAGATAAATTCTCTATAAATTGTCAATAGTAGCTAGTGTGTCCAAGGAATGATTGGACATCTTTTACAATTTCTAGTTCACAAGTAATTCCTTTGATGACCCTAATCTTTTCAGGGTTGACCTCAATCCCTGCTTGTGAGATTCTATGCCCCAATACAATGCCTTCCTAGACCATTAGATGACTCTTCTACTAATTGAGCTGAAGATTGATCTTTGTACATCTTTTGAGCATTTGCTCAAGATAGTTCAAGGCTTGCTCAACTGTAGCCCCATAGGTGGAGAATTCATCCATGAATAATTCCATCTTGCTACCTACATATTGTTGAAAAATACTTAAGACCAGGTGTTGGAATGTGGCTGAGGCATTGCATAGGCCAAATGGCAACTTTTGATATGCAAAAGTATCCTAGGGACTTGTAAATGTTGTTTTTGCCTAATCCTCTAGCACAATCTTGATTTGGTTATAGCTACTATAACCATTCAAAAAATTGTAATAACAATGCCCAAATATAGTGTCTAACACTTGATCCACAAATGAAAATGGAATGTGATCTTTCAATGTTGCCATATTCAATAGTCAAAACTTGATGCAACCTGCCACTTGCAACCTTTCTTTAGCATAATCACGAGTGGGCTAACCCACTCACTATCCATAATAGGATAGATAAACCTCACCTTGAGTAGTTGTTCAATTTCCTTTTTGATGATTTGTTTCAATTTGGGATTTAACCACTGCTGTGGCTACCTCTTTGGCTTCATGGCCAAATCAGTGTAGATACAATGCTGGCATATCCTAGGATTAATCCCTATGAGTTTAGGATATGACCAAGCAAAGGTTGTTGGCCATTTGTTAATCACATTTAACGGCCTCTGTTTCTATTCAATAGTAAGATTTGCATTAATTATTACCAAATTTCCANATTTCTATTCAATAGTAAGATTTGCATTAATTATTACCAAATTTCCATTTTTCAAAAATGCATATTCCATGTTGATAAGTAGAGGTTTTTAGCTTAATGAGCTCTTATTTAAAATTTTTAGGAACTTCTAACTCTTCCTAATAGGTATCATCATTTGCATTATCAAATAGTTCGTGATGAACTTGCTCCAATTCATCCATGTCTTCTACGTAAGCACATGTTAAGCTCTCAGTAAGTTCCATGCAAAGTGTGTTACTTCCAAGATCAACTATCAACCACTGGGTGCCCTCCGATTTTGTGGCTGTTGTGTACAAGCACCTTTGAATTTCAAATATGTCAACACACTGATTGCATGCTTTGATAGATACACTATTAATGATCCATAGTTCTTGCACATAGTTGCACCTTGTATCACTATATACGATGGATGAAACTTTCTACCTCTTGATCTTTTTAAATGCATTTTCTTTAGAGATTTCAAAGGAAAGATCTCATATCCCTAATCATGCATCAAGAGTGGCTAGCCAAGTCCTTCCCATAATGATTGGGAAGTCCCCCTTGAAATTGCACAGTTAAATCACCAGGAAATTGATGGAGTAGGACCACTGAAAAATGCTGGTCACAATGTCCTCCACCAATCCTAAAGAAATAGTGATGGATTAATTAGCCAACTTGAGATGAATGTTGCTTTTCTTAAGTGGAGGTAGGTTCTGGGCCTTATACATCTCATGGGAAATTAGATTAATATTAGAACCTAAATCCAAAAGAGCCTTGTAAGGCTCATTCCCAATGATTTAAAAGTAAATGAGGAGACTTCCAATATCAAATAGTTTCCTGAGAAGGTGGGTAGCCTTTATCCAATCAGTTACCACATGAGTTAACAAGACGATATGCGCTTTGGAAGGTGTTTGATTTAAAGAGAACTCAAATGGATTAGATGTAGAGGGAGATGGAGAAGTAGGGTTGCCAACCACAGGTGCATGTGAGGGTTTAGTTGGGTTCTTGGATCAAAAGAAAGGTCTCTTTCATGATCTAGTTTCTAAACCACTTGACTAAGGAGCCAACTACAAGTTAACAACCTTTGTTGCATTACGTTGTTACAATTGAGGTAGAATTTCTCCTTGCATTAATAGAGCAAGCAATAACTAGGTTAAGGGTGGAGGAACATATGCAAAAGGATGAGGAGGGTAATATGGATGTGGGATTTCCCCTCTAGTAGATGTAGATGAGTTCTATAATACTGTAGAGGGTAGTAGTGATGTTGGAAGGTGGTGTGACTTGAAGAGTCACGCAAAGAAATGGGTTGTTGAACATAGTACTCATATAGATCTAGTTGCTTACAAGGGTACTACTACCTTAGTGGTGGAATCCCCCACGACTATGAGTGCTACCACTACCAGTACTGCTCATACGATTCTGGCAAAGCTCTCCCCTTGGATAATAGGCTTGTTGTTGGTGGTGGAACTACCTTGGATTATCTAGAAGATAAGGCAATCTTATGGGTGCTTACCTTCTTGCCAATTTAAAATTCAAAGCATACACCCTAGATTCCTACAAGTGTGACACGATAGGGCAACATCCCTTAGGATGTTCATATTAGCATATGTCACACCCACCATCATCATCTATTTATTTTTTCCACATCTTCTTCTACTACAACAACTTTACCCTTACCCCTTTGGTAGGCACATTTAGCTTCTTTTTTTCTCCTACAATCATGATCACTACTCTACTCTCATGATTCTTTTGCCATTTTTAAAGCAATTTGGAATGTTTCATCCAACGAATCCCACACTTTATCTACCTTGGCTAAAATTTTAGACATAGATTTTTGAATCAACAAGGTCTTTCTGTTCACCGCCTCATCAAGTGGTGACTCCTTCTCACTATCACAAAAGTGAACCTCCCTCTTTCTGATGGAAGGATTTCTATTATATTCTTTTGCACTTTCTCAATTTCTCAACTCACCTTCTTCATTTGCTACTAGCTAAATTAGCCTTTGAATCTAATAGACTCTTAGTTCTAACAATTGTCCTTAGGCGTAGACTCCAAGAGTTCTTCTCGTTTATGATCAGAGCCCATCTATGATATAGTGAAGTTGTTCCTATTGCGAATAACCATGGCCAAGACATCTATGCAACAGAGAATAGTATCAGCCCATGGCTATGTCCAAGGATTCATGCATCCCTTGTTTTCATCCTTAGATCTGCCTCCTCAAGTTGGAGACTTGGGAGTACATCTAATATTTGTCATTGAATAGTTCAAGCATTGTACTCCATGGTCTAATGGATTCTAGTTTTGGGGACTAGTACCAACTTTCTACTTCCTTAATGAGTGTCCTTGGGAATAGCTTAAGCTTTTTCCAGTTGTTCTCCACATTTTACAAGACACATGCATCATGAAAGGCCTAAAGATGGTTCTACAAATTTGATTTATATCCCCTTGTGAACTTGGGGATATTTTTCATGTCTAGACTCTTTATCATAACCATGGCCTCTATGGTGCCCATGGTGCCTATGATGCCCTCTACTACCCCTTCTTTTGTGACAATGGACCTCCCTTGAATGTTTGCACCCCGGATCTTGACTTACCTGATGGGCCTTATGATCATTTCAATTTCATGAGTCACCTCCATCACGATCACACCCTTTGTGGTTGCATTCAGAGCCAAAAGAGGAAGAAGATGATGATGAAGGTAAAGAGGAAGGAGGACTAGCACCACCACGATGCCTGCTACCCCCTCTTTGGTAGTCACGACCACACTCACAATCACGATTCTTTTCCTTATCCTTGCCATGACCCTCCTCTCCAAATTCCTTTTCATCATGGGATTCATTTTTTCCTAAGCCAAGATTGTGGATAGTAGACTACAATTTTTGGTTTTGGCCTTCTTGGTTGAAGTCAATGAGAGGATTTTCATTGAATGGATATCCCTTAGAAAAGAAGCCCTCACCATCTATTTTGTACAGTAGAATGGAAGCCATTGAATTTTTTCCATCTACACTTTGGTAATTTTTCTCTTGCTATTGATCCTTTTTACATTGTGCATCTATGGGAGGGTACTCCCTAGCATCACTGTCCTACCCAACATATTCAAAATGAAGTCCCTATAGACCCAACCTCATAAGATTGCATTGGAGCATGGCAAGAATAGATCGATCGGGCAACAACACAATGTTGCCCTTTAGGTTCCACCACCACATCAATTCATCCTAATGTAAGATAAAGGTGAAATTGGGTACATACTCAACAAGATGAGCAGATACCACCTTGTATTGGTGGGGCACTTGCTAATTTGATTGTTCAATTCTTTGCCAATTGGATGGTTGCTCAAATTTAGATGGAGAATCACTCCTGTGAGAAGAACGATGAGCAGTGATGTACCTGTACACCTAACCATACAAATTGCAAGTGTTCAAGCATGATCTGATTGAATTCCATGGATGAAACTAGTTATGCATCTAAATCATTATGCTTTGATCACAGTTTACTATCTTCCCACTTCGAGTAGTGGTAGCTTTGTCATGTATGGTTTAGTCCAATGTGAGGTATATGATGTTCTCTAATTCTATGTTGCTTCTAATGACAATAAAGAGATGAATTAACTAAGCTAATAAACAATGGAAAATAAGATCTAAACTAGCCTATGTATGATGAGTATCCATCCCCAATCATTTGTACATGCCTTGGACTTCATATAACTACCATTGAAATTGCTAAGCATACATCACTAGGTGTGCCAAACGATACACTACTAAATTACCAAGTACTTACACTTAATCACTCATGATTAAGTCATACTCATTCTACTTAATAATAGGAATAGTAAATAGCAATAAATGAAAACATTAACCAAAGAAAATAGCAAATAATTAAATAATTAAAGTAATAATAAACTTAAGTGAATGTGGCAATGATGGAAGTGAAATCGATCTTTATTTCTAGTCATGTAACGTATTGAAGTATGTCACACTGAAACAAAGGTGTTGTATGATTACAAGCATCACACTGTGAGCATGCATTGGGAATAACAAAACTTAAATGTAGAAATCTAAGAAAGACTATAAAAAACTGAAAACTAAAACTATCCCGCAACCGTGCACATATCTATTGCATTTATAGGCTAGCATAAAAGAGACGATATCAGATATCTGGCATCATTTCTTGGGACTCAATATCACATATCTGATATTAAAGCCTCGATATCATGTATCAAATATTGGGATTGACACATTGATGACTCATCATACCCTCACAACTGAATGAAAACTCATCCTCGACTTAAACAAAATGAGGAATAATTTCTTTACAAAAATTGGTGAAAAGGTATGGAATTATTAGCTGACTTAGACAAACAAAAAATGGACTTATACATGCCACAATGGTTTTTACAAAAATTATAACAAAAAATTATAAAACACAACTTAAAGAAGCTCATGTGGTTCCTGGAGGTGGTGGCTCTTCCATCAGGTGCTTCCCTTTGTTGCCAAGCTTGTGAAATTTGTAGGGATCAAGCAACACCTATAATTTTTCCTCTTCCATCATTGGGTCATGTACCATCCAAGCTGCTGAACTGATGTATGCTAGCGTAGGTACGTCCCAAGGGCATGGTAGTTGCGAGAACATCTTATTAGCGTTCACATACTAGGTCGTAAACTACCATCGTTCTTCCTTAAAGGCCATAGCTTTTTCTCTTATTTCTTGATAATTTGTTAATCTCCTAGCTAGGTCTGAGGTGACATCCTTCTATCCATGGTAGTTGGCTTTAACCACCTTCAATTCTGAGTTTACCACATGAAGCTTTTGCAAAGCATCTATTTTATCTACAAACTCTTTTTCATATAATGCATAAGTGGTTGCTACCTATTTTTCTAGCTTGTTCCTAGGCCAACCTACTACTAACATGGCAAGGTTGGCATATCTAAGGTTAGCCAATGCCATGTATTCTTTTAAATCTTTGATCTACAAGTCTTTATTTTTCACTTCCACATGATGGACTAGTGCATAACTATCCAAGATGGGTTGCCAATTGGGATTTCGTGCTGACATGGCTACAATACTAGCTTTAGCCATCTAAATTTCCTTTTCATTTATTTTCTTATACATGCTTACTTGGTTGCAAAAGTGTTCCTTCAACTTTTCATGTTTCTTGGCTTCATTTTGCCACGCATTGATTTCAATTGCTAACTTCTGTCAAATAATGTAAACCTCCTTCATTAAGAGGGTTCTATTTTCCTTGGCCAATCTACTAATATCCTAGTTAACCCTTATTAGTTGTTCCCTCAACTAATGGACACTTTCTTCTAGAATATTATTTTGTATTAACTTGGAGTTTTCTACAGCGAGTTATTTATTCTCCTCCTAAGTGGTGATTAATGCCTTTTTGTAAGCATGGGATTATGCATCAGCAATAGAGGAATTCCAAACCACCTTCTCTTTTTTTTTCTCTTAACAACTTTATTTTCTTCAGTCCACTTGATTAGTTGCTCTTTTCTAAATTGCTCCAGTTGGTCAAATGCGATAAATTGAGTAAGATNTATTAAACAATCATTTAATGTGCATGTCATGCCCCCTAGTAGATTTGATGGGGACCAGATATGTGCAAATGCTCGTTGGAACTTCAATGATTCCTACGACACATGATAATGTATTAGATCAATTGCTATAGACAGGGCAAGTGATGACTACTTTGTTTAGCATCCCCAGTGATGTCACTATAGCATAGTCGGACCTTATAGCCACTAAAGGAAAATTGGTTATGACAAAGACTAGGGTAGAGCACATAGAAGCAGAAGTGCAACAATTACAACAAGAGTTGGCTGTCCTAAGAGTCAGAAGATGGGATCTTACTCAATTTATCGCATTTGACCAACTAGAGCAATTTAGAAAAGAGCAACTAATCAAGTGGACTGAAGAAAATNCAATGGTGTTGGTGGAGCTTATGTTTCAAGGCATTTTTCAGGCTCTTGTTTTGCTTCTTTTTCTAGTTTAGCTTCCTTCTCTAGTTCTTGCTCTTCACCAAGGTCTTTCCTTGGTGCTTCAAGTTTGAGGAGCTCAGCAAAGGAAGCATTTAAGCCTTCCTAGGGATGTCATTTGTCTACCTCAAGATTCTAGCATGTTCACATAACTTTCTGATTAGGCAAAGGAATGGAAGCATTGGCTTCCCTACCTTTTTCTCCTTGAATCTCCTTTAGATCTTTGTACGATATAACTGGGGAATGTTGGTTGTGTCCTTGCCCATTAGGATGACACTTCCCCTAGATGCATAGATGGAGATTCAGTTGAGCCCTTTGGTGAGAAACAAATGATATGTCCCTATTCTGAAATAGGTTTTCTCTTCTAGAGTTAATTCATGATATGCTTTGTCATCCTTGCCGTATGCTTGCCTCAGCCATAGCTTTCTTGTGTTAGGGTCAAATCTTATAGATAGATGGACTAACTTAGCCCCTTCATTTGGTAGATTTAGAGCTTCAATGATTACTTTAACAAAGAAGCCAACATTGACTTTGCAAATGCTAATTGTGGTGCGTTCCTCCTTATTATGCTAGAATTGGTATGTTTCCCTAAGATACCACTCATCACTGTATAAAAGAATAGGCCACAAAGGTGATGCCTAAAGTTGTGTCCAAACTACTCCTAGAGAAAACTCCATAAATGGGCCAAATTTCATCTCCACGATGACTATGATCAACATGGATTTTTTTTTTTTGAATTGCCTCAAGGCATTCTAGGGACAACATGAGACATTGTCCTTGCACTAGGGCCTATGATTCTACAACTTCTTCTTAGACCGACTATCCTATGACAAGAGCCTCTTGATGAATGCTGAATGAATGGGCTTCCTACTCCTCATGCTTTACACATTCACCTTGTTGGCCTCAGCCACCTCATAGACACTTGGTTGCTCACTACGAAAGTTCTCCTTGTGCTTCTCTTTTTGGGACCATCTACAATCAAGAAAAGATTGGGTGTTACTAAGGTTGTGTTCTTTATCATTAATCAGTTTATACCTTACTTGTTACCTTATTTCATTAAGTTCTTAGTTCATATGATTGAAAAGTTAGAAAAATTGTCAGGAAAAATCCTCAAAAAGTGTTTATTGTCTTTTTACAACCCTTTGTAATTGGTTCCTTTTTCTTTATGTGTGGCTTATTATAACAGTTATGGTTCCTTGGGTGGAAGAATTAATGTTTTTGGCATTACCATGATTGATTTTTCAATATAAAACTTACGGTTTTTAACATTCTTACCCTTAAAATATCGTTCGAGTGATAGCAAATTTTAAAAAAGTGACATAAGTTTCTCACATAAGCATCCCACCCTGCCACCTCACCCCCCTCCCCCACGACTAACTTGAACACTCCTGGGTCAAATAAGTTCAAATGGTATGAGAATCGGAGCGATAAAGAGTTAAATATTGTAAGTGGTAGCTGGTTGCATAAGGCTTTGAATCACAAGAAAAAATTTGAAAAACTCCCCTATCTACAAATGATGAGAATGAAGTTTGGACACCGTGGGGGTCATATATATAAGCTTTGTGCTACCCAATATTGGGTATCCGATGTCACATCCACCTTGATATTAGGGTCCATGAATAAGCATCACATGGGGATACTGAGCACAAGAAATGAAGCCCTAGGGTTGATTGGAAGGCTTCAGGTTAGGTCCATAGTTTTGGGGTAAGTAGGAAATCATATGAAGGCACCGAAAGTATGAGAAGGTGGAGTTGTCAACGTGAAAAGCTTTAGAAGAATCAAGAAAAAGGGTGTTGAAATCGAGGTTGTGGACGAATCAAGGTACATGAAAAGGAAAACTACAAAATTTAACAATTATGCACTTGGAAGGTTAAGAATGATGTGGTTGTGCCAAACAAGTACAAGTTACAAAAGTTACATAGGTGGATCCTCCCCAAAGCAGGCTCTAGCCCATAATGCCCTTGTGTAACCACACTTAAAAATTTCTATAGGCACTAAAGGAGTTAAATGCAACACATACTTGTGTAACAAAACACACACGTTAAAACCACCAATTTGAGATAATAACTCTATGTTACACAAAACCACAAGTTAGGATCAAATAGATAGCGAGATGAGATGGAATATAGAAAGGATTACAGAAAGTGAAACATGAGGTGCCTTACTATGGGCACAATGAATCCTTGTGTGTTATTAATAGTTAAATAATCATGAGTCCTTCTTTCCAAGATTCAAACCAAGTCCAAACCACATTTTAGTGACATTGCATTGTTTCATCACATCGGTAGACAATCATAAGACTATCATAGTTGCAAGGAGTAACATCACTTGGTGTTTTGTCCAAGGGATAAGCTTATTTATGGCACACATGTGTTCTTTTTTAAGTTCTAAGAGGTCACCAACCTTCAGGCACGGGTACATGTCTTTCTAGTGGGACCTGTAGAATTTATTCAATGCCTTTTTATGGTACTTCCATTTTTCGCTAGATCTACAAGGATATAACTACAACTTCAGCAACATGATAGAACATATAGAAGTGGCTAAAGAGAATTCATAAATCCCCTTGATGTCACACCTCTTACATTTTTTCTTGGTTTTTCACTCTCCTACCCAGACATAATGATTATGGATTTATTTTTAGGTTGGTTGATGAAAAAGAATATCATTATGACCAAAGCATGAACCTCTTATTAATGGAATGAGTAGATGGGTGATGTGGTCTCACTATTCGAATAATCAATCCCTTATGACTTGACAACATAGAGAAAACCTCACCTCAATGGGCAACATGATCGTTTTATTCACAAGTGAGATTACTAACAAGAAGATGAAAACAACAAACAGAAAAAGTTGGAAGAAATAAGGAAAATTGTATCAAGAAATTAGAAATGACAAAAAATTGTAAAATAAAAATATGGAAAACCCTTATGAATCTTGAAGATTAGAATGGGGGGTGTCCCCCATGACTAAACATTTGGTTGTAATAAGGATTAATAAGTGAATAGATAGGATCCATGCATGTATGAAACATTGGTAACCATACATTCCCTAGCCATTGGGTGTCTATTGGTGTTGTGGTGGCTAGGTAGATAAATTATTGGTCACACACTTAATTGTTAAATGTATGGTGGGTCAAGGTATGAGAGGTGTTAATGTTATGGATGTCTAGCCCACAATTGCATCCTTGATCATGATATTGTATGCATGGATTTTTTGGTCTCCCTATGCTTGTAGATTCATTGCTTGGGTTTGGAATTAGAGTAATGATGGATGGTGGTCCTTGTGTATGATTAGAGGACGATGGTGGTGAAAATGAAGGCATTGCATCAAATTGGCATTGTGCTAGTTCAAATTATGTGGTAGGTCCATGGGTGGTTTGCTTTAGGTTACAGCCTTTCCTCCAAAAGGGATCTTTCTGACATGGTAGTTGAGATTTATTGGTGTCAATATGTCTATGTACATTTGCAACACAAGTGGGATTCATTTGTTGATACTGTGGTGAGAAACCTTCCTATATCCTTGGTGGTGGCATGTGATGAGGTAGAGTATGAGAATATCGAGGGTAGGATGGATGGTAAGAGGTGTGAGGTGGTGATCCCTCTAGGGATGTCATGGGTTGATGGTACTTGGGAGAGTACTAGTGGCGATTTAAAGTAGAGGACATAGAACTAGTTGGAAAAATAGGGTGTTGAACATAATATCCATGCAATTTTGGAAAATAGGAATGATAGCGTTGATTTGGTAGTGGCCTCCCCCATGACTGTGGTAGTTTCCACTATTGTTGATGATAGTGTTGAGGTTGGTAATAAGTCCTCCTAGGATATGGTTGGTTGTGGAGCCGTCTATAATTACCTTGTGGAAGAGGAAATCTCTCAAGCATGTGCTTCTGTACAAACTTCGGATTTAAGGCACCTACCCAATACTCATGTAGATGTAATAAGACTAGGCAATGGCCCTTCTGATGGTCATATATGCATATGTCACATCCATTATCTTCATCTGTGGTTTTGAGTCTATAGCCTCACTTTCTTTAGCCATTTTTCTTATTTACCAAAAAGTGTTCCTAGCTATTTCTTAGTTCTATATCCTTTGTTTACTATGATTTCCTAGCTTACTATGCATGATCCTCTCCTTGACCATCTCAACGAAAGCTGTAGTACTTTCATATATCCATTTGGACATCCTATTAAACTTTGCTTTAAGTTCATTAATAAACTTCTCTATTAGCATGGTTTGTTGCAGGATCACTTTATTGAGAGTTGTCTCTTTCTTCTTACCATAGATATGGACCTCCTTCTATTGAACAATTGGGTCCCAATGATTTTTTTCAACATTCTCCCATTTACATATCTCTCCTTATTCTTTTGCCACATGTTTGATTAGTTCTCAAATTTGATGGGTTTGTAGTTCGTATAATTGACCTGGGGCATACATCCCAAGGGTCTCTCTTGTTTCATTACGAAGCCCATCTATGATGTGAAAAAGTTTCCTTTCCTCGAAGAAACCATGGCTTGGGCATCTATTCAATAGGGAATAATATCTAAGGCCATGTCCAAGGGTTCATGTTGTTCTTACTTCCATTCTTAGATCTATCTCCTCAAACACCCTCGCATAGGTTTGGTATTTCTTGTTGAAGAATTCCAACATTATGGACCACTGTCGAATTGAATTTGGTTTTAATAATCTATACCACACTTTGGCTCTATCAATTAGTGTCCTAGGAAAGAGCTTAAGCTTTTACCACTCACTTTCAATGTTGTACTAGGTACAAGCATCATTGAAGGCTTGTAAATAATGTTGTGGGTCTGAATTGTAGCCTCCTACAAATTTAGGAATGTCATTCATATCAAGCCTAGGTAGGTGACTCTCTTTACGATGCCTGTGAGATATCTTAACTACCTCTGTTATCTTCATCATGCTCTTAGTGGCCAACAAGGGTTCATCATCATTGATCATGTTGTAATAAGAGTTTCTATTTGGTTGATTGTGACAATTTTGCTTGTGCTCATGTTGATGACCTTGAGTGTTTCCATGGGTTTGATTTTTATTTTTATTCCAACCCTTTACTAGATCTTTATCTCTATACATCAGTTCATTTTTGTTAGAACTAGACATTGAAGGGGAAGAGGAAGATGAGAAATTGAAAGGATTGCCATGGCTTCTATGGTGTTCCCCATGGTCCCTTAATTTATCATTGCTTGGTTTCAAGGAGCTCTTAGGCCTTGAGGCCTCCCCTAGTCCAAGACTTACTTCATCCTCTCTTAGGTTGTTTACTTTAGGTAAATGTAGTCTTTGAGTAGTATTAGGATAGTCATGAACATATGAAACCCCTACATAATTTTGGTCACTCCAATTTTCTTCATCATATATCTTGTCACTTCTCCAATGAATACTTTCGTTATATGGTGCATTATCACTTCCTTGTGAGAGAGACATTGTTGTTGGTTTCTGATGTGTGTGATTTAATATTTTAAAAGATATATCATTAATACCTTTATAATGATCATGTATAATATAACTAATCTAGATAACTAGAACCATCCCCAACAGTGGTGCTAATGATGACCGACAAGGTACCCCTACGTCCAACCATACGAATCACAAGCGTTAACACATGATTCAGTCGAATTCCATGGATGGAACTAGTTGTGCATCTATATCGTTATGCTTTGATCATAGTTCGCTGTCTTCCCACTTGGACTAGTGGTAGCTTTGTCATGTATGGTTTAGTCTAAAGTGAGGTATATGATGTTGTCTAATTCTATGTTGCTCCTAATGGCGATAAAGAGATGAGTTAACTAAGCTAATGAACAATGGAAGATAAGATCTAAAATAGCCTATGTGCGATGAGTATCTATCCCCAATCATCTGTACACACCTTGGACTTCATATAACTACCACTAAGATTGCCAAGTGTACGTCATTGGGTATGCCAAACAATACACTATTGGATTACCAAGTACTTACACTTAAGCACTCCTAATTAAGTTGTACTCATTCTACTTAATAACAAGAATAGTAAATAGCAATAAATGGAAACATTAACTAAAGAAAACAATAAATAATTGAATAATTAAATAATTAAAGAAATAATAAATCTAAGTGAATATGGCAATGATGGAAGTAATATTGATCTTTATTTCTAGTTATGTAACATGTCCAAGTACGTCACACTCGAACAAAGCTGTCATATGATTACAAACATCACACTGTGAGCATGCACTAGGAATAACAAAACTTGAATGTAGAAATCTCAAAAAGACTATAAAAAATTGAAAACTAAAACTATCCCCCAACTGTGCACCCAAAGTGTTGTATTTATAGGCTAACATGGAAGATACAATATTGGATATTCAACATCATTTCTTGAGACCTAATATCGCATATCCAATATCAAAGCCTCGATATCAGGGCTAACACAATGATGACTCATCAAAGAAGAAGACATTTTAAGATTAGAAAACATAAAACTTTGAGTGCTTTATTATGATTATTTTTGTTATTTTGGCATAGCATGTTACCTTAGGGTTCATTCCAACAATGTTAAATGGTTTTCACTAAGTTCCTAAATAGTGCACGTATTAAACAAAGGGTCCCCAACAATAGCACCAATGATGAACGACAAAGTACCCCTATGCTCAACTATACGAATCACAAGCGTTTATGCACGATCTAATCAAATTCTGTAGACCTTAAGTCTTCAAGTACACTGGTTCTAAAAAGTGAAATCTAATCATTACAATCATTGTCTTCCCAGTTACACTTGTGAAATGCAAAAGTATAGTTAAGTGCAACTAAGGCATCTGATTTTTATCATTTTTTATGTTTTATGTTCTTGATGCTTCAAATAAAGAAATGAAGTAATTTTTAATGGCTAATTTAATCTAACTAATTAATCTCTAATTAATCCTAACATAAGTATCTGGTCCCACTTTTCATACACATCCTAAACATGTACAACACTGCTGGGTTACCAAATGTTAAGTGTTGTTGAGATTATCAAGCATCATGTGCAAGCTTGAAGCAATCGTACTTATGTGCTTATTTTATTGGTGTTTAACTTAGCTAACTTAGCTTAGCTTAATTTAGCTTAATTACTTGGAATCATTAAATAAAATTGCACAAAACATTAAATGCATAAATAAAATAATTAACTTAGCTAAGGTGTTGCAAGGTTTATCAGAAAGCTCATCTTTATTGTCACACACACTGCCATGCTTAGATACAACAATGCTCGAATAAAAACCCATATACTTAATAACTCCTATTGTAGGCACTTTGGAAAATATTCTAACTTTGAAGAAAAGAAACTACAAGAGCTCTACTATGCTATGACAAAACTATATCCGCAAACCATGCACCCAAACACTATATTTATAGGCCGACACACATCCTATGATATCGAATATTCAACATCGCTTTTTAGCCCTCGATATCATAGCAAAACAAAATACACTTCATTAGTGTGTATCAAGTTGACAACAATATTAAAAACTATCGCAAATCCCATGGAGGAGTGGAGATTGAAAGTCATAAATAAAAAAAAAATCCAAAACTTTAAAAATCTATTGAACCAAACAATACTTGCAATTGTCAAATAATAAGCCTATAAACAAAGATTGCTATATCGCTATTTTAGGAAAGCCATCAAAAGGAAGACCAAAGAAGATATGGAAAAAAAATGATCAAAGATAATTTGAAGAAACTACAAATAAATAAGGATCTAGTCCTTTATAGAGGTGAATAGCGAAAAAGAACTCATGAAACTAACCCCATTTTGTTGAAACAAAGCTAGGATGATGATGATGCTTGCAATTGTCAAAACAGTAGCCAACATTAAGGGCTTTTATACCAAAATTGTTAGTTTGTAAATTAGATTATCCGGCTAAAGCAAAAGAAAAATACATTAAAGAAATTTTTAAAAATATGAGAAGTAATTAATGAATACATTAAAGAAATTTTTAAAAGTATGAAAAGTAATTAATGTATTTTTTATGGCATTAATTGCATCAGTAAACTTTGAACCGAGAAATTCCATAATGCAGAAAAGCGAAAGGTATAAATTGCAGCTAAAATGATGTCTATGATTAATAAAGTCATGTCGAATTTTTTTAAAAAAATGATCAAACGGATACCTGCTGCCAACATTGCCTTTTGTGCCCGGCAAGTGTCCATTTATTCTATCGTACCCATTACACAAAACATCTGTTTTGGAAGCACATCCTATATTTTATCTGCCAATTATTCGTACTACGTCACCATTTTTGAAAAGAGACATATGGTATCATTCAGCTCAACCTAGCTTTGTCCATGCTGTCATCTCAATCTTCTACACTCCATCAGTCTCCGGTAGCATCAGTCTCGGCTAATTGGATGCCTCGATAAAATTTTTCCTGCCAAAATTAATTGGTTCCAATACCAGAAATTTTTCTTGACATCATATGCATCAAGATCAAAGCTGGAATGAATTACACAAATCTCCAAAGACACAAGCTACATAACATGATCATGAAGAATGGGCATACTATTGCTAAATTCAAAGAACCCAACAGGATCAAGAAGAGCAACAATGCGTGCATAATGTTGAGCACTGAGTTATGCCAAAGTCTTGGGTCATAGACCCCAGAATATTGCCACCCTTCATCTGTTATATGCCACAAAGGCGCTTACCGTGGTAACCCTATTGGGTTTCTGGCCGGCCTCTAACATCCTGTAGAAATGCCTTAAAGCTCGTTTGGGATTTTGGAAACCACATTTTTCCCAGGCATTTCATCAAACACATGCCTGAAATCTGACAAGAGCGGCGTATGTTTTAAGAAACTTCTACATCACGGAAGTTATCTGTGAATGACCATGCGCAACTATCCCGGCCTGAAGAAGCTTCTTAATAGTATCGATTTATCTGCAATCTTCCAAAAGTGAAGCATTTTTCTCTTTGCAAAAGGCGGACTCTTAGTTATTCTAAAAACTATGAGACAGGTGCCATTACTGCCTAACGTGACGAAGTTGCGGAAAGTCATGAATCGCCGTGCTTAAGGAAAACTGGAACTGATGTCAATTTGAGGTTTTCATCAAAGAAAAAGCGGATGAAAAGCTTTGCCTAGAAAATATGTTATACAGCATTCTATTGTTGCTAACTTGATCCACACCATTTTGAGGCCCGAAAACTGAAAACCACATCGCTCTGTTGTACAGGCAGGTCGTAAAGACAAATGGGTTTCGTAAAATTCCTGCAATTTAATGCGGAAACAAGCAAACGAATTCTTTTTTAATCCTCTGGCATGGGGCTTTGTTTTTGGCTTTACTTATCCTGTAAACGAGAGCGCGACCTGGTACGACCGCGACAAGTATGTTTAGGTTTCCAACGCTGGATGGTGAACTTACCTAGTTAGCTTTTATTTGCAAGGTTCATATTTATCGATTTTTTTTAAAAGTCGGATTATTCCTTCCAGGCAAAGTTAGTCAGGCCTAATATTCAAGCTTCCTCAATATCTTTGCTTCGGTGGTATTTATCTTCGAGGCTTGGAGTGGTTACATACCTTTATTCACTTTCATTAATGGCTTATGTAGCGTAGCTTTAATTCTCGGAAGCAAGTAATCTTCTGTTCTAAATAGGATTATGCATTCAATTTAAAGTGTAGATTGATCGAAGGATATTCCACATCCAATGGGAAATGCTATTATGATTTTGTTATGTTGTTTGAAAGTTCTTGTGAATTGTACAATATTATATGTATATACGATATGCATGTAAGTGGTTGTGAAGTAATTATATTCCAGAATGATTATATATCCTGAGAATTCATCTAGTCATTTAAAGCATGGTGAAGTAATTGGACCGTTACAAAGTCTAAATATATTTTTGAAATGCTCTAAGAAATCAAAAAGGATTTATTGGATAGTTACAAAGTCTAAACATATTTGTAAAGAAAATTGAAAACATTATTGATGTAATGCCCTAAGCAAATAAGGTTAATTTGAAAGAAAACAATCAAGAGCTTACAATTAATATTATAATTCATTCAAATGTAAGCCAAAAAATGGTAAAATAAAAAAAAAATGTTTTTCATCTTCTATGCTTTGTTTACATAGTCTACAAATATGCTTTTCTCTCATTGTTGCCTATCTCAACAAGGAGATGATGAGAGCTCATTCTTGCTCTAGTAATTTAATTCCTTAAATGAATAGGAATAGCTAAAAATAGATACTTCTTAGTACTAGATAACAAACCTCCTTTAATAGAATGTAAATAAACATGGTTTTTTCCTAATATGTTTAACCAAACTTTAGCCAACACTTTTTCTTTTAGTCTTCTAAAAGAGCCTTTTGTTTAAACAAAGATCCTCTATTACAATATTGCATGACTAAAGTCATACTTTTCCTTAATGCAACCATTCATTTTCTTGAGTAGCATTCATTATCTCCTTATCATAATTGACTTCCTCCATGTGACTTAACTTCTAGTATAATCAATAAATTGTCAAAAGGCTTCAACATCAAGAGGAAGTAAATGTGCTTGTAAAAGTAAGATATCATAAGACAATAAATTGTTTTT
>MNCI01025357.1:824719-839939 GCA_015680685.1 Gnetum montanum
CTAAGGACCTAGAATGGTTGGCATAGGTGGACATCTCCCCCACAACTGAGTTGGAAGGAGGAGATCCGAAATAGCGAGCAAGGTTTTCCACCAATAATGGTAGTATGAGTACTGGCTATCCTAAGCTCATGGAAAGGTTTGGTTTGTTGGATGTTGAGCAACAGTTTCTTATCTGGGCTCTTGGGTTTGTATATCATCATGGCCCCTAAAGGAAAAGTTGCATGAAATTTGATACATTGTGGCACATGTGTGGGATTCTAGTAGAGAACATTATCTCTCAGTTGATATTTAACTTTCCTAATCCTTAGGTCATGACATTGTTTATTGAAGGCCTTGTGCAATTCATTAGATGACAGGGCAACCAATCGGTTTTCATCTAGCAGGTTAAGGGTCATCAACCATTGTTTTTGTGCTAGATCAAGGTCAAGGTTGAGGTCACATGCCGTGGATAGTGTACGGAGTTCAGTTTGAATGGAAAGCATTGGTAATTTACCGTACACTAATTCATAGGGAGAGTAGCCTATAAGGAGTTACCATGTGGACCGGTATGCCCAAAGAGCATCATTCAGTTTAGTGCTCTAGTCTCGCCTAAACTTGCTAATGGTTCTTATCAATATCTTCGTACTCTCTCTATTGGTGACTTCGGCTTGATCGTTCGCTTAAGGGATGATATGGTGTATTCACTTTGTGCTCAACCCCTAAGCATTGCATTAATTTTCGGAAAGTCGCACTTGTGAAGTGTGTACCATTGTCGAAAATAACTGCACAAGGCACACCAAACCTGTTTATGATTTTTTGTTGAACAAATCATGCAACTGTAGATGATGTACAATCCTTAACAACAACTGCTTCTACCCATTTTGTAAGGTAATTAATGGAAACAATAATATAAGCTTTTCCATTGAACATTGGCGTAATCAGCTCCATAAAATCAATTCCCCAAATGTTGAAGGGTTCTAAAGGTTTGATCCATTATTGTGAACCCTCCATTCTAGTAGTGATCCCCCCATCACGTTGACAACACTCACAAGATTGGATGAATTGATGGACGTCCTAAAACAATGTAGGCCAATAATATCTTGCAAGTAAGATCTTAATGGTTTTTTATCTTTCGGTGTAATGACACCCACAAGGACCCTCGTGAGCATCTTGGAGAACTCGTAGTTGATATTCATCGGGAACACACCATCAAACCAAGTCATCAGAACATATTTTGTAAAGTTTTTCATTGATTTCCATAAAATACTTGGCTCGATGAAAAAACTGTTGTTTCTTTTGAGCGTCAAACGCTTGTGATGTTTGTTGTGTAAGGAGATAGGTAAGAATGCTACTATACCAATTTGTCTCCATGGTTAATTGATCATTCACTACACTTGCAAAGAAGAGTTCATTTGGGAAATAATCAAAAATTGGATACTCATCCTCTTTGTTGTCCCATCACAACCGAGATAAATGATCAGTAACTACATTCTCAGTGCCTTTATGATCAATCATCGTAAAATCGAAATCTTGTAAGATTACAAGCCATCGTATGGTGTGAGGGCTTACCATTGGCTTATTCATTAGGAACCTTATTGCACCATGATCCGTGTGTACTAATACCTTATAGCCCAAGACATAGTACCTAAATTTTTCTAGTGCAAACACTATAGCCATTAATTCTTTCTCTGTTGTAGTGTAGTTAATTTGTGCACCAGCCATACTTCTACTTGCACAGTGGATGTAATAAGGATGTTTTTGGTCATTTAATTGTGTAAATACAGCTCCTAAGACAAAGTTGGACACATCAGTCATTATGTGGAATGGCTTAGACTAGTTAGGAGCTTGTAAAATAGGTGTTTCTACTAGCTTCTATTTTAAAGATTGGAAAGGTAGTTCGCATTCCCTGGTCCATTCGAAAGGTACATCCTTTTTTGTTAATTCAACCAATGGTTTTGCAACCTTTGAAAAGTTCTCAAATAACCTTCTGTAGTAGCCAGTGTGTCTAAGGAATGACCAAATATCTTTTACAGTTTCTAGTTGATAGGTAATTCCTTGGATAACTTTGATCTTTTCGAGGTCTACCTCTATCCCTGTTTATGAGATTTTATGCCCTAGTACAATGCCTTCTTGGACCATCAAATGGATTTTCTGCTAGTTGAGCCTTAAATTGGTTTCTACACATCATTTTAATACTTGCTCTAACTAGTCCAAGGCTTGATCAAATTTTGCTCCGTAGGTGGAGAATTTGTCCATGAAGACCTCCACACCATTTCCTATCTGCCATTAGAATATGCTTAGAACTAATCGTTGAAAAGTTGTAGGGGCATTGCACAAGCCAAACGACATCTTTTTGTATGAAAATGTTCCCCAAGGACTAGTGAACATAGTCTTGGCTTGGTCTTCTGGGGCTATTTGTACTTGGTTGTACCTACTATACCTATCTAGAAAACTATAGTAGTAATGCCCTGTAATGGTGTCTAAGACTTGGTCAACGAATGACAACAGAAAGTTGTCCTTGAACGTTGCCATGTTTAGTAGCCTGAAATATATGCATACCCTCCATTTGCCTTCCTTTTTGGGCATGATAACTAAGGGACCAACCCATTTGCTATTAGCAATGGGGTAGATGAACCCAGCTTTTAGAAGCTATTCAATTTCTTCCTTAACTACTTGCTTTAGCTTTAGGTTCAATCACCTTTGCAGTTTTCTTTGAGTCTTCATGGAGGGGTTGGTGTAAATTCTATGGTGGCATATTCTAGGATCTATTCCAGTTAATTTAGGACATGAACAAGCAAAGTTTTTCAACCATTTTTTTATTACCTTCAACATTCTCTCTTTTTGTTGCGAAGTGAGCTTAGCATTAATAATTACCGATTTTCCATTTTTAAGAAACATGTATTCCATACCAGTGGGCAATGGTTTTAGCTCAAGGGGCTCTTGCTTAAACTTATCAAGGATTTCCAACTTCCCCTACTTGATATTTTCAAGGTCAAGGATTGGAAGTTGGCAATGGACTTTCTCTAATGTGTCTATGCTATCGATGTAAGCGCAAGTCAAACCCTCAATTGGTTCCATGCATATAGTTGAACTACTCTCTTAACCAGCTGTCAGCCACTGGTTGCCTTCATGTCTTATGGCTATTGCATACAGGCATCTTTGTATATCAAGAACATTGATTGCATGCAGACAATGTTAAATGTTGCACAAACCATAACTTCTGCATGTAATTACACCTTAAGTCACTATATGCAAGGCATGGAACTTTCTTCTTCTTGATCTTTTCAAATGTATTTTCCTTTGATATTTCTAGGGAAAGATCACGGATTCCTAGGTGTGCATCAACTATGCTTAGCCATGCTCTTCCCATTATGATTGGGAAGTCCCCCTTACCGTTATTTACTTGAATCACTAGGAAGTCATCTAGATACAACCATCCACAAACAGTGGTGACAATATCCTCCACTAGTCCCAACGGGATAGTGATGGACTAGTTGGCCAACTCTAAATGAATGTTACTCTTTTTGAGTGGAGGTAGGTTCGAGGCTTTGTACATTTCTTGAGAAATAAAGTTGACACTAGAACCTAAATCCAAAATAGCCTTGCAAGGTTCATTTCTAGCAATTTGTAGATATATCATAGGACTCCTAGGATCAGAGAATTTCCTAGGAAGATGACTAGCTTTTATCCACTTAGTGACGACATGAGTTAACATGATCCTATGCATTGAGCATGGTTTTTTGGTTGAAGGGAGCTCTGAAGCTTCAAGTGATAGTGAGATGGTTGAAGAATCAGCCACTTGTGGTTGCAAGGGCTTAGTTGGACTATTGGTTCTAAAGAAAGGTCTTTTCTTGATGCGGTTGTCAGAACCAACAATAGGTTGAGGGTTAATAGCCCTTGTGGCATTACGTTGCTATAGCTAGGTAGGGATTTCATCTTGCATGGCTGGAGTAGGTGGTAATGGAGTTAAGGGTGGAAGAGGTGCAACCAGATGAGAAGGATGGTATGTTTGTGGAACATCACCTCTAGGAGAAGGAGTCCTATAATACTCATAGGCTTGGTAGTGAGGTTGGGGAGTGACATAACCAATAGAGTCACGTGGAGAGATTGACTGCTGCATATAATATCCATATGGGTTAGGTTGATGGTAAGGATATTGTTGCCTTGGTGCTGGCATTTCCCATGATTGTGGGTATTACCACTATTGATACTGCTCGATTGGTTGTGGTGAAGTTCCACTTGGATAATATGTTGGTGGAACTGTCTTGAGTTACCTTGAGGTTAAGGTAACCTTCAAGGTGTTTACCTTTTGTTTAATTGTGGGTTGGGTGCATACACCCTAGACTCCTGCAAATGTAAGATTATAGGACAAAATCCCTTAGGATGGTCATATTGGCATATCTCGCATCCACTATCATTGTCTGCACCCAAATCCACAACTTCTTCAATGATGGCAACTTTGCCCTTACCCTTGTTATGTGCATGTTCAGTTTCTCTTTTTTTTTTCATGGTCACTACCTTGCTCTCTAGACTCCTCTACTATTTTAAGAACGACTTGAAATCTATCATCTAGGAAATCCCACATTTGGTCTACCTTTGCCAATACTTTCGATGCTAATTTTTGGATAGGAAAGGTTTTCTTATTCATCATCTCTGCGAGTAATGACTCTTCTTCATCCTCACTGAATCTTACTATCCTCTTTTGGAGGGAAGGATCTTTGCTATATTCCTCTACACTATCTCTTTTCCTTAGCTCACCTTCTTCTTTAGCAACTTGCTCCAATAATCTTCGAACTTGATGGGTCCTAAGCTCAGATATCCTCCCTTGGGCATATGTCCCAAGGGTTCTTCACGTGTCATGCCTAAGCCCATCTATGAGATGGCCTAGTTCATCCCTTTGTGAATAATCATGGTCGTGAAAATGATGTAACAGTGTATAATATTGGCCCATGGCAACATCTAGGGGTTCATGTCCTCCTTATTTCTAGCCTTGAATTTGTTTTCGCAAATTGAACACTTGGGAGCACGTTTGGTACTTATCATTAAACAACTCTAACATGGTACTCCACCTACGAATGGATTCCGATTATAAGAACCAGTACCAACTCTCTGCTTCTTTGACTAGTGCCCATGGGAACAACTTAAGATTTTTCCATCCACTTTCTATGTTTTTTAAGGCACATGCATCATGAAATGCTTGCAGATGATTTTGAGGATTAGCGTTGTACCTCCCTTCAAATCATGGGATGTTTTTTATGTCTAATCTCTTGATCCTACTATCCTTTTGGTGCCTTGTTGGGATCCTAATAGCCTCATTTATGGCTAGCATACTTTAAGTAGCGAGTAGGGGTTCATCATGAGCATCCCTTCTGTGGTGTCTATGATGCCTATGTTGTTCCCTACTCTCCCTTCTTTTATGGTGTGTTTCTCTAGAGTGCCCTCGTCCCCTTTCTCGACTGTTTCATCTATGACTCTCATTTCACTTACACTTATCGTCATGGTATTTTTCCTTATGACTGCGTCCAAATCCTGAAGGAGAGGGTGAAGGAGATGCTAAAGGTGAAGAAAAAGGAGGACCGTCACCATGATGCTACCTACTTCCTTCTCTTTGGTGGTCATGGCCTCAATCACAATTACGATCGAAATGTCCATCTTTTTCATGTGCTTGTGTTTCTTTTTTAGACCCTTTGTGTCTGTCGGTACTAGAATTTGGGTTATGGATAGTTGAGTAAAGATTCTGATACACAACTCCTTGACCGAAGTCAATGAGAGGAACATCATTATGTGGGTGACTACTTGAGGCAAGTTCACCATCCTCATTTTTACTTAGGACATGTGGGACATTTTGCAACAACTTTCCCTTCATGGATTCATGATGTCTCTCTTGTTGCAAATCCCTTTGACGTTGTGCCTTCATGGGTCAGTACTCTCTCGAGTCATGATCATGCACAACATACTCTGCCTATAAGTGCTACATACCAATTCGTGTGAGATCACAAAGAAGCATGCATGGGATAGAGTGATCAGGAGGTAACACTATGTTACCTTCTAAGTATTGCCAACACATTTGTTCATCCTGGTGGAGCATAAAGGTAAATTTTGGTACATATTCATTATGATGAACATATACCACATGAAACTGTTGAGGGACTGGCAGATTATCATGTGTACTACACCTCTGATTGTTACCTGTATCAGACCTAGGTAGTGAAATACTTTCATATAAAGAAGGAGACATGATTGTCTATTCAGTGTGCAATGTATTATATATTATTATTTTTCTTTAAACAACCCTACGGATTCATTCCAATAATGTGAAAAATTTCCTATGTTCTAGTTAATGCACAAATAACAAAGTTTCTCGGCAACGGTGCCAATGATGAGCAGTGAGGTATCCCTATGCTCAACCATATGAATATGAGCATCCACGCACGATCCAGTCGAATTCCAAGAACTAAGTGCTTATGCACCTTTGTGGAACAAGAATGGGTTGATCAATCATTGTCTTGCCAAGCTTACTTGTATGTCACAATTGTATGGTTAAGTAAACTTGAGGCATATGATGTTTATACTTTTTATGTGTTTTTATGTCGTATTGCTAATAAGGAAGGAGAGAGAGATAACTAAGTAACTAATTTAATTTGACTACTGATTAACTAGGCTTTAACTAATCCTCACACTAGTATCCATTCTCACTTGCCATACACATCTTGAACCAGTGAAACACTATTGGGATTACCAAACGCTAATCATTACTAGGTTACCAAGTGTTACACACATGCTCAAAGTGATTGTACTGCGTGTGCCTAATTAGGATAGTTGTAGGGTGAGAGAGAATCTTTAATTAACTAAGGAAAGCATTAAATAACAACAATTAACATTAATTAATCTATTCTGAATGTTGCAAGGTTTATCACAAAGTTCTTCTTTATTGCCATACATAAGATGTGCTCAGGTACACAATGCTCGAATAAATATCCGTTCACTTTATGACTCCTATTACAAGCACACAAAAATAATTGTAACTCTGAGAGGGAGAAAAAGCAAGAGTTTGGGTAAAAAAATAAAATTAACTATGCAAACCAAGTGCGCCCACCTCTTATTTATAAGCAATCAGGTAGGATGCAATATCAGGTATCCAACATTGCATGGCAAGCTCTAATATCGTAGACCTAATATCGAAGTTCATCATTGATGATATAAAAGGGATGTACAAAAAATCCTCAAGTGCAGTTAAAATTACCAAGCTATCATATGCATGTGACGCATAACAAAAATGATTAATTTTATAAACAATACCAAACCATGATAATTGTAACTTATGTTTGGACTTTTGATGAAGTGCTCAGTAGTCGATGCATCAGCTGGGCCACGTATACGGGGTCTCGTATACGCAACCTTGTTGATGTGGCCTCGTTAATCCATCTTTTCATGCATCTACATTGCCTTATTTACGTAGCATCTATTCTAGCCTATAAATCAGTGTGCTTCTACCACACTTAGGCATCTTTGGTAGTTGTAGCGAAGCTCTTGCAATTTGTTCCCATGAGAGTTAGAATATTTTCTTAGTGCCTGCAATAGGTGTGAGAAAGGTGTCTAGCTCTTTATTCGAGCACTAATGTACCTGAGCCCATTGGCATGACTGGCAATAAAGATGATCTTTTCAAGCATTCCTTGCAAGAATTTGATTTATTCATTTAAGCATTTAGTAGTTTAATATTTCTATGCTTTAATAATTCCTTAAGTTTTCATTGTTATCACTTTAATCATCATTACTCTTTTATATATTGGAAAAATCATAAGTACAACCATCTTGAATGTAAATCTAACACTTATCAATTATATAAGGTTCGTCCCACAACAAAATCATTTGCCTCAATCTCACTTAACCATCGCATCAGAACACCACAAGTGAGGTTGGGAAGACAACGCCTATTCTAGCACAAGGTTTTGCTGGTTAGAGGTTGGTGTATGCAAGTGCTTACAATCTATGGAATTTGACTGAGTCGTGTGTGAATGCCCATGATCTGTATGGTTGGACATAGGGGTACATCGCCACTCATCATTGGCACCATTGTCAGGGCCTGTTAGTCTTACATGTGCCTTATAACCTTAGCAAAATTATCATTTACATTGTTGGAATGGACCAAGATAGTAAAATCTATGCACGCTAGGCAGTCTAAGTACAAAGTAAGGTACACCAATCAGTGGATTATCTAACATCCAAAATTTCTTCTTCTCACAGGAAAGATGGATCCAACCCATCGATGCCACAAGAATGTTGGATGGTATACACGCATCCAAATGAATATGTCCCCAACTTCACCTTTATCCTACATCAGGATGACCATCTGTGCTGGTGGGACATGGAGGGTAACATCATATTACCACCTGACCGATTGGCTCCTAGAATGCTATTTCATTATCTTACCAGACTAGGCATTTAGAATCACGATGTGGAGTACGTCATGGAGGACCATGACTATCGGGACTATCATCCAACTGAGGCACAACGTGTATGAGACCAGTAGCAGGCAGCAGCATGAACATATGAAGGGAAAATAGTTTGGTAACCCTTTATTCTTGCAAGGACTACAAGATGATGAAGAACCTATCTTTCATGATTCTCATTCAATCGAACCTCCTCCGATGCATCAGATCATTCAATCCATCATTCAAAAAAAGCAATCAAGTGATTGAGACCCCCAAGAAGATGGGGGATCATGTAGGAGAAGTCATGGCCAAAGTAATGATGGGTGTGATGATCAAGACCATCATCAGAGTAGAGGAGGAGGTCAACACTGGGGTGGTGGTGATTCCCCTCCTTCTTCTCCATCCTCTCACTCCACTCTATCTTCATCTAGTTCTAATTTTGATCATAACTATGGTAGAAAGGATCGGGGTGATGGTGGTCACAAGGATCGAAGAGAACGATGTGAGGGAGGGTATGACCAATCACACAAGTCTCACCGTCAAGAAAGGAGAGGTAGCCGAAATCTTCATAGACATCATGGCCTTCAGCAGGACTATGACTTGGATGAACCATTGTTGGCTACTTGAAGTATGCTCAATATTGTCGAGATAGTTCAAATACCCAGTAGGCACTTGAAAGATAGTCGGATCAAGCGCATTGACATGAACAACATTTCTAGATTTGAAGGGGGATATAATTGTGATTCACAGACTCACTTGCAAGCATTCCATGTGCTTGCACCTTGCAGAATATGGATAATGATTAGCAAAAGCTTAAGCTATTCCCTAGCATACTCATCAAAGAAGTAGAAAGCTAGTATGTGTCTTTGGAGTCAGAATCAATCAGGAGATGGAGTATGATGCTGGAAATCTTCAACGAAAAATATCAAACCTACTCCAGAGTGGCTAACCTACGATGCCAGATCCAAGGGTGGAAGCAAGGTGGTCATGAACCCTTGGATGTAGCCATGAGCAGATACTACTCATTATTACATCAATGCCCTAGTCATGGTTACTCTTAGCGAGCACAGCTTCGCCATATCATTGATGGGCTTCACTTTGAAACCAGAAAGATCCTTGGTGTGTACACCCAAGGACGACTATCAGAGCTAAGGGTCCATGAACTGCAATGCTTAATTGAGCAAGTGGCTAAAGAAGAGGGGGAACTTACAAAGAAGGAAAGTGCAAAAGAGTATAATTGAGATCCCTCCATCAGAAAGAGGGAAGTTCGATTTTGTGAAGATGAGGAAGAATCACCATTGGATGCAGCAGTAAACCAAAAAACCTTGCCCCTATAAAAATTTTCTTCTAAAATATCGACCAAGGTTGACAAGATGTGGGAATCTTTGAACAAAAAATTTCAAAGTGTTCTGAAAATTGCAGAGTCCAAAGAGAAAAGTAATGATTGTGATTAGCGTAGGAGGAAGGAAGCTAAGCGTGCCTACCATAAAGGTAAGGGCAAAGTTGCTATAGCAGAATAGGTTGCAGGCTCTAATACAGAAGGAGATTATGAGTGTGACATATGCCAATACAAACATCCTAAGGGGTGTTTCCCCATGTTGTCGCACCTACAAGAGTCTAGGATGTATGCGTTGAATCCTCGCTTGGTAAAGATGCAAACACCCTAAAGGTTGCCTTACCCATAAGGCAACCCTAGGCAATTCCACCAGCAGCAAGGATATTATCCAAGTGGAATGCCATTGCAATCGTATGAATATTTTCAGCAATGGTAGCATCCACTATCATGGGAGATGCCACCTCTAAGGTAGTAGTACCCCTATTGATAGCTAGATCCCTATGGGTACTATGTTTAGCAACCAGTCTCCCCGCGAGATTCTTCTAGTCATGTGATTTTTCAAAATCATCACCACCCCCCAAAATACTTCTAAGCACAATCTCCATCACCTAGGGGGGAGAACCCACATCTCTACTATCGTCCATCACCTTCTCTTGCCATCCCTAGTCAGCAACACCCCACTCAACTATCACCTACTCCACCTATGCAGGGGGAAATACCACCACAACCATAGCAATGTAATGCTATGAGGGCTATCAACTTACAACCATCTCCTCAGCCAAGTGGACTAGAAGCAAAGCCACAGAAACATCCCTTCTTCTGGCCCAATAACCCAAACATACCCTCACAAACACTTGTGGCTAGTGCCTCTGAACCTCAAATCGCCTCCACCATTCCACCCATCAAGCAACCTTCAAAACAAACACCCTCCAATGTATAGACTTTCATGCTCACACACACTGTGATAAATTAGATAAAGTTAGGTCATCTTCCTCAGAAATTGATTGATTCGGGAAGCCCCCTCATCTATCTTCAAGTGGCAAGAAATGAGCCATGTAAAGCTCTTCTGGATTCGGGGTCGGGAGTCAACTTAATTTCACATGACATGTATAAGACTTGGAACCTACCCCCGTTAAAGAAGAGCAACATTTAGCTCAAGCTGGTAGACTAATACATTATTGTTCCCTTAGGATTGGTGGAAGACATTATGACCATCATTTGTGGGTGGTTCTATCTTGCTGACTTCCTTATCATTCATGTTGAGAATTGCAAGGGAAACTTTCCAATAATAATGGGAAGAGCCTGGCTAAGCATGGTGGATGTAAGATTAGGTTCTAAGATCTTTCCCTTGAAATTTTAAAGGAAAATCCTTTTGGAAAGATCAAGAAGAAGTGCATTCCATGCATTGCGTATAGTGACTCCGGTGTAACTGTGTGTAGCAGCTGTGGTCCACTAAGTGGACATCTATTCATGCATGTAGTTGATGTACCAAGGAATTGCAAGTTCAGCAATGCTTGTACGCAATAGCCACAAATCAAGAAGGCACCTAGTGGCTAACCACTGACCCTACTAGGAGCACTTTATGCATGGAACCATCTGAGGGGCTTGTACACACCCATGTAGAAAGCATGGATGATTTGGAAAAGGTCCATAAACAAGTATCCATTGTTGATGACTGTGATGATTGGGGAAAGTTACAAATCCCTGAAAGTTTTAAATAGGAGCCCTTGGAACTAAAATCCTTACTGGCCCATTTAGAATATGCATTTTTGCAAAATGGGAAGTCAGTGATTATCAATGCCACCCTTACTCTTGAACAAAAGAAGAAGTTGCTGAAGGTGGTGAACAAATGGGAGGCTGCTTTTGCATGGTCATATCTTGAATTGACAGGAGTTGATCCCAGGGTCTGCCAGCATCAGATTTATATCAACCCCTCCATGAAGCCACGAAGACAACCACAAAGGCAGTTGAACCCCAAATTGAAGCAGGTTGTCAAAGATGAAATCAAACAGTTGCTAAAAATGGGGTTCATCTACTCCATTGTCGATAACAAATGGGTTAGTGCACTTATTATTGTGCAAAGAAGGGTGGAAAATGGAGGGTCTATATAGATTTCTAATTGATCAACATGGCTACCTTCAAGGATCACTTCCCGCTCCCATTTGTGGACCAAGTTTTGGATACCATCGCAGGGCATTATTATTATAGCTTTTTGGATGGTTATAATGGCTATAACTAAATCCAATTTACGCTAGAAGACTAGGCCAAGACAACATTTACAAGTCCTTGGGGGACTTTCACATACAAAAAATGCCCTTTAGCCTATGTAATGTGCCTGCTACTTTTCAACGCCTTATCCTTAGCATCTTCCAACAGCAAATTGGAAATGGGGTAGAAGTCTTTATGGATGACTTCTCTACCTATGGAGCCATGTTTGAACAAGCCTTGGACCACCTTGAGGAAGTTCTAAAAAGATGTGTGGAAACTAATCTACGGCTCAACTGGTAAAAGAGCCACTTAATTGTCCAAGAGGGCACTGTTCTAGGGAACTGTATTTAACAAGTAGGGATTTGCGTAGATCTTGAGAAAATCAGGGTCATCCAAGGAATCACCAATCAACCAAGCACTGTAAAAGATGTTTAGTCATTTTTTGGCCACACTGGTTACTATCGAGGCTTCATCGAAAATTTTTCAAAGATCGCAAAGTCATTGGTGGAACTCACAAAGAAAGATGCTCCATTTGTTTGGACCAGGGAATGTGAATCTGCATTCCAAACACTTAAATATAAACTTATAGAAACTCCAATTCTATGGGCACCTGATTAGTCTAGACCCTTCCACATCATGATGGATGCATCCAACTATGCATTGGAAGCCGTGCTTACATAGTGGGATGACAAAAAATGCCCATCCTATATTCACTATGCAAGCCGTAGCATTGTGGGTGCTCAGCTCAACTACACCACCATCGAAAAGGAGTTAATGGTGATGGTGTTCACCTTGGAAAAATTTCAAAACTATGTGCTTAGGTACAAGGTGTTTGTGCATACCAACCATAGTGCCATCTGGTTCTTGATGAACAAACCAATGATGAGCCCCTGTATCATACGGTGGCTGGAGATTCTTCAGGAATTTGACCTTACTATGGTAGATTGGAAGGAAATCGAGAATGTGGTTGTTAACCACTTTTCTCGATTGCGATGGAACAACGCAAAAGAGGAGGAGCCACTCTCTGAAAAATTTCCAAATGAACTCCTCTTCATGGGAGCAATTGATAAGCAAATGCCCAAATAATCACCTTAGTTCAGCCACATCCTCATCTATCTCACAACCCAAGAATTGCCAAAGGAGTGGGACCATCGGCAAAAATAGCGATTTCTCCATAAGGCCAAGCACTTTATAGAAATCAAAAGCCACCTTTATAAGGTGTGTGCAAATGGCCTGGTTCAATGATGCATCCCTAATGATGATACACTACGCATCCTCCAAGATGCTCATGAGGTCCTTGTGGGGGCCACTATGCTGGATGACGCATGATCATTAAGATCTTGCTTGTAGGATATTACTGGCCTACACTCCTTAGGGATGCACAATGGTTCACCCACTCTTGTGAACGATGTTAAAGAGATGGTTTCTCATGGACTCCGTTGGCATAAACAAATCTCACATATGGAAAAATCAACATAGCAGATCTCTGGAATGTCACGGAGAAGTGCCCTAGTTTCTTGCAAACAAAGCTACCTATACTTCAGCTACACCGACTGGTCTTTTATGGGTTATAGTCAAGATCTTAAAAATAAAAACAAATAATCCCCACAAATACACTACTATTTTTAAAACACCCCCAACTAATCCAATTAGAAATTAGAAATTTACCCTTCCATAGAAAAGAGGCTTTACCAATGTGTTTGTGTCTACAAATCTTCGGTTAACTTGTGTAGTTCAATTTGTAATAATTTTTTTTTCATTTATAAAAAGTGGTGGGAATGAAGCCCATTGCCTTTCACTCTAGTGCCCAACAATACCCTCAAATTTGTAAGGTTATTTCTTGATAGGTTTTTTATTTATTCTTTATCATCTTAGCCTTGCCACATAAAATGAAGTATGATTTTATATTTATTCATTGATTAAAAAGAGAGGGGCTCTACCAACTAGGCCCACAAATTAGTAAGGTTATTGCTTTTAGGTGATACCTGCTTTGGTAAGGCTATTTCTTTTATGTTTTTTACTTATTTACCTATAAATTGGTAGGGTTATTTATTGGTAGTTATTTCTTTGGACACTTTTTCTTTTATTAACTCAGAAAAAATGATAAAAAATGGAATATTGAATCATGAACAATTTTGGATAGTTTTTTGAGAGTGTGGTAGGAATCAAACCTATGATGTCCTACTCAACTCACAAATGCTCTAACATTGGGCCATCAAGCCTCAGGCTACCCAACTCCAATAAATTATAGCTTTTAATTCATTCAGGTTATTTCTTTGTTGTTAAGAAAATACAACTTCTAAGTACCCTCCAACTCTATCAAATTATAACTTTTAATTCATTAAGGTTATTTCTTTGTTATTAATCAAATACAACTTCTAAGTACCCTCAAGGAATCACTATGCTCATTTATAAGAGGCATTCTATGGTACACCACTTCAATCTTGAATTAAAGTTAGATTTTTATATGAAATTTTGTATTTTAGGTTCATGAAAAGAGACTAAAGTACACAATGAATATTAACTCTTTCTTTTATTCTTTATATGCATGGAGGGATGATATTTTGTCATCTGTTATTTAGATTTTTCGTTGGAAGTGAAAATTCGTAAGGGTACTTCTAACAGAGGGTAATACTTGATCCTATTCTTACCCCAATGAAAGGTTTTTTAGGATTAAGGGAAAGGATGAAAACCAATTAACACCCCCTAAATAATTAGGACTTTCCTTTCCCTATAGTGATTTTATTAGTGTCTTGATGCTATGATGCATTGTACTTTGTGTTTAATTATAAACCAAGGTATGACTAATGTGGATGTAATGTTGATAGTCATTAATATAATTTCTTTTTACTCTTGGGGTCTACCATAACAACCCTTCCCAACCCCTTAGCCAAAAATATGTTCAATTTGGGGGTTGTCAAACTCCAAATAATAGTAATAATAATAAGAAGCAAAATTTAGAGTACATCATAAGCATGACACTAAGTAGCACTAAAAACAAAAACAACAATAACAATATGATCATCCTAGCCTTGTCTCAACAAAATGAGGTTGTTACTAGTTTAGCTATATATTTATGGTATATATCTATTATTTGGATGAGAGAATATTTTATATTTTTCAAATTAAAAATCTCAAATTGATTCACTGAGAATTGATTTTCCAAAGACAAAATCTAGGTTAAAAAGTAGTTGGACTCTCACAAATAATAATTCCTATGAAAAAATTCATCACTTATCCCAACATTATGATGATAATTATTTA
>MNCI01025357.1:840200-856887 GCA_015680685.1 Gnetum montanum
CCACATACATCTTGGACCTCGTGCACAACTAGTACTGGGATTACCAAGTGTAGATCCTAGGTATGCTACTGAGTCACCAAGTAGTCATACTTAAATGCTTGTGATTAAGTCGTACTCATTCTGCATTTAACAACAGGAATAGTAAATGATGATAAAGAAATATTCACTAAGAAAATAATAAATAACAATAACAATTAATACTAATAATTAAATAATTAAACTAAGTGAATGTTGCAATGATGAGGTAATCTTGATCTTTATTGCCGATCATGTGTGTGTCCAAGTACGTCACACTCGAATAAAGGTTCCGTACAATTATAAACATCACATTGTGGGCATGCACTTGGGAAAATATTCTATCTCCCATGGGAACAAACTGCAAGAGCTTTGCTACAATTAACAAAAAGGTTCCTAGGTGTGGCAGACAGCCACTTATTTATAGGCTAAAATAGGCTCTGCATAAACAGGGCCATGTCAACGCATGGAGGGATGCGTCGACGGGGCCGCATCGACGTGGCCATGTATACGGGGCCCTGTATACGTGGTCTAGTCAACGTATCGACTGCTTAGTGCTTCATCATACCCCCACGGCTGAATAACAACTTGTCCTCGAGTCAAAGAAAGTGAGGAACAAGCTCAATTGAATACATAGTGGATAGGTATGGGATTATTGACTGACTAGAAATTTATTCATGCCGTAGTGGAGAATTAAATAGAATTTGGACACAGACACAAAAGACAAAACTTGTGGAACTCATGGGGTTCCCGGTAGTGGTGGCTCCTCCATGGGTGCCTTTCATTTATCCTATGCATCAGGCTTCTGAGATTGATATCATTGAAGAAGCACTTGATGTTTCTCCTCTTCTATTTGAGGATTATGAGTTGTCCATGCTAATGTTCCAATGTTTGATGGAGTTGGCACTTTTCATGGACACAACAGCTACTAGAACACTTGATTGGCCTTAACATGCCATGCAGCAAATAGCCATCATTCCTCTTCATAGGCTCAAGCCTTAACCTCTCCTTCCTTTGCTTGGATAGATTATGTAGTAATAGGAGTTTCATGATGGATGCTGAATGATGGCCTTCTCCTCTGCATGTTCTGCATGAGGTCCTTGGCCTCTGCCTCCCCCAGGTCGTTCGGTTGCACCTTGAGAAGGTCCTCCTTGTTGTCTTCTTTTAGGGGCCATCTATACTCACACAAAGATCAATTTTTAGTAAGGTTATTTGAAAAACGTTCAATGATTTCATACCTTACTCATTGCCTTTAATAAATGCTGAATTCTTTACTTAGTGTGATTTTAGAGTTAGAAATTTTTCAAGGAAGTTGCCCTAAACATTTAATGTTGGACCTAGTTTTGAGGAACGTTTGATAAAATGATGACAAAGAAAAGAATAGATTTGGAAATGAAGTACTTGGAGGATATAAGATGATGTGGTGGTATGCAACAAGTACAAATTACAAAAGTCACGCAAGTGGATCCTCCCCAAAGCAGGTTCCAACCTATATGCCCTTGTGTAACCACACCTTAAGATGTCCATAGGCACTAGAAGGGTTAAATGTAATCTATACCGATGCAACAAAACACACACATGCTGATACCATCGTGATGAGGTATGAAATCAATGCTATACAAGACACAAGTCAAAAATACATGAATAGGAAGATGGAATGAATTGGAGAAGGGATTGCATAGATTGAGTCGTGAGGTAACTGACTCAGGGCACAATGAATCTTGAGTGTAGAACATGATTAATGTGTCATTAGCTTATTGTTCCAAAATCAAGACCAAGTCCATTCCTCTGATCAATGACATTGCATCATTTCATCCAATGATGGAAAACCATAAGAGCACCATGACAGCAAGGCATACGATCACTTGGCATTTTATGCAAGGGAGAAGTGACTTGGAATTTCTTTGCAGCATATTTTTTTTGTTTGGACGCTTTGGCACCCTCTCTTTTCCCTCTTGTCTCTCTTCTCTTTTTTTTTGTTTTTTATTGGGTACCTATAATACTCTTACTCTTATTTTTCCTTAGATCTACAAGGATCTTAGTACAACCAAGCTGCATGATAGCACCTACAGATGTCACCAAAGAGAATCCACAAGTTCCCTTGATGTCACACCCTAGCCATTCCCTCTTAGTCCATCATTTTTCACTCTAGGCACAGTGAACACAGAATTACTCTAAGTTTTAATGATGTCAAGAATATCATCGTACCCATAGTAGAACCTCTTATTAATAGAATGGTTGGGTGGATGGAATGAGCTCGTTGTTCAAATAATTAGTCACCTAAGACTTGGTAGCATAGAATAACACCTCAACCAATGAGCCACGTGAGTGTTTTGTTCATGGATGAGATTACTCATAAAAAGACAAAAAGACAAAAAGATAAAACAATAAATTAAAAGGGTGAAAAACTGGAAAACAAAAAGTTAAAAAATTAAAGAAACAGAAAAACATTTATTAATTCTATGTTGTTAGAATGGAGGATACCCCCCATAGCAAAATGGTTGAGCATGGATAGGATTAATAAATGTAAGGTTAGGATCCTTTCATGTTGGAAATATTGGGACCTTGTCATACTTACCCCATTGGGGTTCACACACTTGATTAGAGTTGACATAGTTGGGCAAGTTATAAGATGTGGTTAATTTATAAGGAGTTGACCCACTATGGTACTTGTGACCACAAGATGGTATGCAAGGATCAACATATCTTCCCATGTGGCAATATTCATTAGGCCCCATTCATTGGGACCCATGGTTGTTGGATTATTAAGGGGTGGCCTTGATAAGGTAACATGAGGCATTGGGTTTGAAGAGGAAGATGCACCACAGTGTTGGATTTGTGCTGAGTTGGTGAATGCAGTGGTTTCTGAACTATGGTGTCCCTTTTGACGGTCATGTTTAAAGAAGGGATGCCTTCGATGTTGTGAAGGAGCTCCACTACTTTTGATAGTAGCAGCATAAATAATGTTTGTGGGTTGGTGTTGTGGTGCAAAATCTTTTGGCATAGATAGTGGTGAGGTAGAAGGGGGTGAAGTATGAGAATATTTAGGTTGAGGAGAAGTGTAAGGCACATGGGGTGATGATCTTGTTGGAGAGGACATGGGTGGATAGTACTTGGAAGTATGATAATGATGAGGTGAGGTAAAGGATGCTAATCTTGTTGGAGAAACAAGGTGTTGAACATAATAAGCATTTGGTGTTGGGACATATGAAGGGTATGGTCTAGTTGGCAGTGGCCTCCCCCACGACTGAGGTTTTTGCCACTGTGGTTGAACTTGATATTTCTGTACAAAATCTGGATGTAACATTCCTTTCCAATGCTCATGTAAATGTGAAAAAACTGGACATTGAACTTTGGGGTGATCGTACAGACAGATGTTACATTAATATGTGAAATTGACAGTTGAGTTCTTATTCTTATTATCTTCTACCCTTTGTTTCAATTGTTGCGTGGTGTCCTATCCTATTTCTCGATTTCGCATAGTTCTTCCTCTAATAATGTTGGCATATTCTCCACATCTTTCATGTACCCAGTCCATAATCTTATTAATCTTTGCCTCAATTTCATCTAGTGATTGTAGGATTGGCAAAGATGAATCCACCTCCTTGAAGTGAGTGGATTTCTCCTCTTCATGATCATGGATCCTTGTTAAGTTGGGATTTTGGTCCTATTGAGAACTTTCAACATTCTCCCATTTAGTTATTTCTCCTTCTTCTTTTGCTATTCATTTAATAAGCTCTTAGAATTGATGGGTTCATAGCTCATATAGTTGACCTTGAGTGTACATCCCTAGGATCTCCCTTGTTTCATTACAGAGCCCATCTATGATATGGTACATTAGCCTTTCCTCGGAGAACCCATGGCCTGGGCAGTTGTTTAATCATGCATAATATCTTTCTAAGGCCATGTCCAAGGGTTCATGTTGTGCTTGTTTCCATTCTTGGATTTGTCTCCTCAAGGCTGACACTCTCGCATAGGTTTGATATCTTTCGTTGAAAAGTTCTATCATTGTCGGCCAACATTGAATTGATTTTGGTTTTAATGAGCTATACCATACTTTTGCTTGGCCAACAAGTGTAAGAGGAAAGAGATTAAGTTTTTTCCACCCATTATCAATATTATTCCATGTATAGGCATCGTAGAAGGCTTGTAAATGTTGTTGTGGATATGAATCATAGCCTCCTAAAAACTTGGAAAAGTTGTTTAAATCAAGCACAGGTAGACAACTTTCCTTACGATACCTGTGGGCTATTAGAACAACCTCTTGTATTTCCATTAAGCTTGTAGTGGCCAATAGGGATTCATCATCATTGGGTAAGTTATGCTTTCATGAGTTGGAATGATGTTGTCTTCATTTATGTTTATAAGAAATCCCCACCTCGGGTTGCGTACTCCAATATTCATTTTCATAATATTTTTTGGTTCTCCAATGAATTGCCTCACTAGATGTGTCATTATTATAGTATTGTAGGAGAGACATGGTTGTGAATTCATGTCTGATTTAATTAAGTTAAATTTAATTTCTTTTCTAAAGGATATATCGTTAATACTTGTTATAGCAATCTTGTATGATGTAACTAATCTAAATAACTAGCATCATCCCCAACAATGGTGCCAATGATGAGTGGCGAGGTACCCCTACACTCAACCATATAAATATGAGCATTCACGCACAATCTAGTCGAACTCTGTGGACAGGCTAGTTGTGGTATCTAGATAGTTACATGTTGATCCTAGTTCGCTGTCTTCCCACATAGACTAGTATTTGCTTTGTCACGTATGGTTTACTCCAAAGTGAGGCGTATGATGTGACCCTAAACTACTGCTCCTCCTAGAGACAATAAAAAATAATCTTAATTAAACTAATAAGCAATAGAAAATGAAGTCTAAGCTAGCCTAAGTGCGATGATCATCCATCCCTTAATCATCCACATACATCTTGGACCTCGTGCGTGACTACTACTAGGATTACCAAGCATAGATCCTAAGTACACTACTGGGTCACTAAGTAGTCACACTTAAATGCTCGTGATTAAGTCGTACTCATTCCGCATTTAACAATAGGAATAGTAAATGATGATAAAGAAATATTCACTAAGAAAACAATAAATAACAATAACAATTAATAATAATACTTAAATAATTAAACTAAGTGAATGCTGCAATGATGAAGTAATCTCGATCTTTATTGTCAATCATCTGTGTGTCCAAATACATCACACTTGAATAAAGGTTTCATACAATTACAAGCATCACACTACGAGCATGCACTTGGGAAAATATTCTATCTCCTGCAAGAACAAACTACAAGAGCTTCGCTACAATTAACAAAAAGGTTCCTAGGTGTGGTAGATGGCCACTTATTTATAGGATAAAACAGGCTCTGCGTAAATAGGGCCACGTCGACGCATGGAGGGATGCGTCGATGGGGCCGCATCGACACAACTAGGTATATGGGGCCCTGTATACGTGGCCTAGTCAGCGCATCGACTACTTAGCACTTCATCAACTGGTAATTAGCCTTTTGTCCAAAACAAAATAAAACATAGAAAGAAAAAACTTTCAAATTATAGAGATGTCTACTTAGGTGTACAACTTTACAATTTACTCTTTGAAAAATAAAGAGAAAAAAATTAATTATTAGTAAAGATGACAATATTGGTTCTAACAACATTTACATCACTTTCAACATCTACACTTGTACTCAAAATAGTAAAAATAATTGAGGAAGAAATAGAAAGATCTCGTAAAATACCAATATTTGTATATAAGCTAAATTTACCAAAAAATGGTGGCACATATTCTACATCACCATTACTTTATCACTTAATGTTAGCCTAGTTGTCAACATTAGTTTAGGATGTTGGAACCCAAAATAAGTGTAACCCAAGTACACCCCAAGATTTATAGAAGTTTATAACTTGGTGCCACCTAGCAAAACTGAACCCATGACCTAGGGTTACTTGGCCAAGACCTGTATCACTGGGCTTACACCTTATTATTTTGTTAATATTAGTTTTGATCTTTGAGTTAGCATTGTTTTTGTTAAGTAAGGATAAATTTGCCTTATGAGTTATATACCCAAACTAATCAATATCTTTTACAATAAAAGTAAATATTTTCAAAAGTTTCTATCTTTTCTAATTTTTTTATTGACATTTGAATATAATTATCATTAACATTAACTACAATGAGATATTAGACTAGTGGTAATACTCTTGGTTTAAAATTTCCAAGTCATGGGTTGAATTCTGGTGGGCAATTCTAAGGTATATATCTTGAGGTATACCTATCTTACAATTATTTTAGGCTTTGGACACCCTACAATCATCACCCCTAGCCCCTACCAACCATGTCCCCACCCCCACCCCATCCACACACCCCCCCAAATATCATTAATGTTAACTTTTTTGTATCTTCAAATTGATACTTTTTTTCCTTTATTATTTACTTCAACATGTTATTTAGTTTTGTTCATGTTATTTAAGAAAAAAAGACAAACATTAAAAAAATGTTCTTTATGATAATAATAAGTTGAATGTAAATCCTCCTGTCTACTTACAATACCAATTATTTGTTATATGCTTATTGGGAACAAGAAATTTGAAAAACGAGAAATAGGAAAAAGTTAGTAACATAGAATTAAACATTAGGGAAAAATTAATGAATTAGAACTAAGTCCAAGACCTAATTTTTGTAAGGAATGATATTACTAATTTGATTTTTATGTTTCTAAAATATGGACCATTATTTTAAGTGATAATAGGCTACTCTTTTCTCAATTAGTAAGACTTAGGTTCAAGCTTAGGAGCAACTACTCAAGAAGATGCTAGGCTTTTGCCTATTTGCTAAACCTCTCGAGACTTTGCTTGGAAAGATGAACATGAGCCTCCAAATAATAACTCATTTTTCATGCTTTTAAAATAATGTAAGTATAGATTACCTTAGTTTGAAAGTAAACACATTGAGGCGGACGTGGGTGCGTAAACCCAAGCAGACACGGAGACCTAGGCGGACGTGGGTGTGTAGACCCAGGTGGATGCATAGACCTAGGCAGACATGGAGACATAGGCGGATGCAGACACCCAGGTGGAAAATGGAAGAATGAAGCAGTTGACAGAGGGCACAGGGTGGGCATAGGCAGATGTAGAGACACAAGCAGACATAGGTGCGTAGACTAGTGATGGCCCCACTGAGAGTGATGTGTAGGAGGATAGGCAAGCAGCCTCATTGGATGTTCTCAAAGGTCCTGAGGAGTTTGAAGCTTGCTTGCACAAGGGTTCGGTGATGAGGCTAAGGGTTGGTTGCTCGATGGTCAGCACCCTGGAACAGTTGGAATGCAACTTTCTTGGCAAGTTTGTCTCGGAGGGTGCGCAGCCTTGGATGGACTTGATTCAGAAGATGGTGGCGTTATCAGTCCAATTAAGTCTAATCTCCATCTTTGGAATGGCCATGTGATCTGCATTGTGTGAAATTAGTTAGGTGGCACATGTATCAAGTTACCATACCTTTGGCAAATGTCACATGTCCTTTCCTTGGAGAAGCAATCGTACTTCATGTGTGGCCAGTAGTAGTCCAAACGCCTAATCTTTGTTGCCATTGCTTTGGGTGCTATGTGCCCTCCACAAAGCCTTTTGTGGACTTGTTCTACAATCGTTTGACTGTCAATGCCACTAACGCACATCAACAGAATTTCTTCATAGGATTTGCGACACAATGTGTCTCCTATTAATGCATATTGACGAGAGCGTTTTCGCACTGCATTTTTTTGAGCGCTTGTCAAATGTTGTAGAGGTTTGTCTTGTAGAAGGTACTCTTTTATGTCATCATACCATTCTATTACGTGTGTTGTACTAATGGATGCTATGGGAATTTCATTGAGAGCATCGATTATAGGTTTGGCATAATTTGTTATAGAACTAGGAAACACATGGAACATTTCAGGTGTCATGTTTAGGGCTAATATAGCAAGTGCATTGGCAATGGTGTTTTCGCTTCTAAGGATATGTTGTACGTCCACGTCTACTAATTGTTTCAGCAAATGGTTGGTCAAGTCACAATATGGTTGCAAATTGAGAGCCTTACATGTGTAAACCTTTGTGACTTGATTAATGACTAGTTGTGAATCGCCTCAAACTATGAGACGTGTGATCTCTAAAGTTAATGCTGCCAAAAGACCTTTGTATTCCACCACGTTATTGGGACAAGGAAAGGTTATTTGGTAGGAAAAGGATCGAATTTCTCTAGAGGGATATGTTAAAATGGTCGTAGCACTTCCTCCTCGGGAAGTTGAAGCTCCATCGAGGTAAAGGATTACCTCGTAGTTGTCAGGTACGGTGTCTATACTATTAACATTCTCGTTGGGGAATTCAGGATTAATCGTTGCTTGATCATGTGTTGGCGAGATGGTCAATTGTGTGAATATTGCTTGCCCTTTTGTGGAGGATTAAGCAACATAGTGTAGGTCAAACTTTGTGATCATTACTTTCCATATAGCAATCCTACTTGACTAGTAAATGTTGTTAGTGATGGCGTGAAGCACATTATTCTTGCAAATGATGTAGACTTGGTTACAGAAGAGATAATGCTGCCATTTATTCAAGGAGAAGACGAGGGCAAGGCATAATTTCTCCACATCATTGTATCGTTGTTCATAGGCGATCAAAGCATGGCTTAAGTAATAAATAGGAATCTTGATTCCATCTCTATATTTTTGACAAAGCATCGATGCAATGGAAGACTCGGAGGTTGCAAGGTAGATGTAGAAGGTTTTATCACTTTGTGGGGGATAAATTTTCAATAGTTGAGCCAACCCCTGCTTTATGTTCTTGAATGCTTCTTGGCATTGTTGAGTGCATTGGAAATGCACATTCTTTCATAGAAGGTGTTGCATGGAACTCAACTTATCCATCAACTTTTTGATAAAGCGTCTAATGAATTATAGTCTACCTTGCAGACCATGTAGTTCGATAAGGTTTTTTGGTGGTTGCATGTTAATTATTGCCTTAACCTTAGCTAGATCTACTTGTATCCCTATTTTAGAGACTAGGAAGCCAAGAATTTTACCCATTTTGACACCAAAGATACACTTCTCATCAAGAATAATGTTATGTTGGACGATTCGAGGGTCCAACCTTGGAATGTCATCATATGACCATGCAAATGTTTTTATATTATCTTTTAGTACTTGAGTGATGTCATTGACGAGCTGTGAGTCCAGAAAGGCACTTAGTTTTAATGTTTTAGTTTCGTCATTGGATATAGTAATGGGGATTTCAACAAGAGGATCTTCGGTGATATTATCAACCTCTATATCTAAGGTTTTAGCCATATTTTTAGGCTAGTCTGATGTTTCTTGAGTGGAGGCTATTAAATTATTATAAGCAGATGGATCCAAATCCAAGTATTCTAGATTAATTGTCCTTTTTACTTCCCCATATGATCCATTAAGAGACAATGTTGAAAAGATATTCTTGGCGGCCATGTGCTTGCTCCTGCCAATTTAAACTAGGAGCAAAGTGAGTGACATTTATTTGACGGAGGAGTTGCTAAATGTAAACGGGCATCGGGTAATTAATCTATGTACTAAAAAAATTGCCGCACATATGCAATAGTTTAGTGTCATACCCAGACCACATGGTAGTTTTAGGCCATACTGGGCCAGTAATATTCATGTCGTGGAATATTGTTAATTTCTATGTTTCGTGTGAACAATAAGTTTATGGGATTTTATAACCTTATGGATTTTTATGTGAGTCATTATGTGTGTTTTATATATTTATATGTGTGTATATATATATATATATTTGAATGATTTTAACCTTTCTCCCCCCTCTTTTTTTTCTTGCAATCTTTAATATTTTGGCCATATTTCACAAGAATAAAATAAAGAGGAATGTAAGACATGAGTAATAACATGAAGATAAAAATTAAACATGAAACATGGTAAATTAAATAAATATAATAGAGATAAAAATAAAAATAGAATAAGCAAATAAACTAAATTGAGAGTGAACATGGGGGTTAAAAAGGGGTTTTGAGGCATTGGGGGGTTATTTGTGCTAGCGTGAGTTTGTGGATGTGAGAGTGTGAGCAAGAGAGTGCAGTGTGAGCATCAGCATGAGCATCATCATGAGTGTCAGTGTGAGTTTGCAGGACAAACAATGAAGGGAAAAGGGAAAGAAAGCTGAGGCAAAGGGAAGAGGCAAGAAAATCTAGCATTCATGGAGGAGAGTGAAGAGCTACTCCAGCATCTCCCTCAAGCCAGAATTCCAACATGGGATGGAGCTTTACGTAGGTAGGTTTGTTTTCTCTTGTTTCTCTCCAGCATTTTGTGCACAATGTTTGGTTTGGATAGTGTGGTTTCTTATGGCTACCATTTTCTGCAATTTTCAACGTGATTTTGGGTTATTTTGGGGATTTAGGGCTTGTTTCTAGGGTTTGTGGCTTGCTGTATTTGGTTTTTATCTTTTGGGGCATCAGCATGAGTAATCTAGGGCGTGAATAGTCTAAGGCATGAATGACCTAGGGCATGAGTGCAGGGTGTGTGTAGGGTGTGAGCAGGGTGCAAGTGGTAGGGATTCTTGGGTAATGTGAGTGCCAGGGCTTCCTGGGCAGCGTGACTGCCAAGGCTTCCTGGGAAATGCAAGTTGAGTTCACTAGAGCAATGGTTTAAGGCAAGCTTAGGAAGTGCAGCGTGAGTTCCCAGGGATGCCCAGCGTGAGTGCTTGGAAAGAGGCCCAGCGTGAGTTATTGGGAAGCTGCAACATGAGTGGCAGGGGAAAACCATAGCATGAGTTCATGGGAACTAGCAGCATGAGTTCATGGGAACTAGCAGCATGAGTTTTTGAGAATAGGCTTCAGCGTTAATCAGGATAGCGCAGCATGAGTGCTGAGAACAGGCCTAGCATCAGCACTAAGAATAAGCCCAGAGTGAACTCCAAGCATGCTCAGCATGAGCTCCTGGGCATGTGCAGCATGAGCATGTTGGGCAAGGGTAACATGAGTGGGAGATGGGCTTCCTATGGGTGATGTTTCCCTTTGTTGGGGTTTTCTTTTTCTTTTTATTTTTAAAATTTTTCTTTGATTGGATTGTATACAAGCCATGGTGATTCGATTCTTGCTAAGTGTAGTGTCTGCTACGAGGTGAACCAGTGTTTTTGTACTTGTGCTTTGATTTCATGTTGCTTGTAAAAAATTGTTTTGTGAAAAATTTCAATGTACCCCTAGCAAGCGTTAAATACACAAAATAAATATTGATGACCTTGTCTCATGGGGTGCTGTTATATATTTAAATGTTATTTATTTGTGTTTTTTGTTTATGTGATTTCATACTATTTTTAGCACTTGGACTCTTTACTTACCTAAGGTTTTGGCTGTATGCAAGGGTCCTAAATATTCCCTCATTATGGTTGAGCTCGTTGGTGTACTTGCTTGGTTTGGCCCCTTTGGACCGAACATACTTCCTTATGACATGTGCTTGGCCCTCATGTGATATGGTTCCGTCCCGGTGTTGGTTCATTTTTTTCATTCATTTTGCAAAATTTTAGTATAGTAATATTGCCTCATTTAAGTGAGTAGTTAGCTCGTGATATCATTGAAACCATGTTTCCTGGATCTACACAAGACATGCTTACCTTTATTACTGACATAGATGAAGGACTTTTTATAGTCGAGGGAGGCCCTCCCAAGGGTCCTAGATCTACTCATCCCTTAACTCATGTATGGGAACTACCTACTTGTAGCCATTATAATAGCAGCAACACACTTTTTCTAGCCTTTCGTGTGCACACCCTATTCCAGAACCCACCTGGGACAATGTATAGAGTGGACATGTATGCTCTTTTGTGCTCTGCTTAATTTTTGATTCTTTTTAAAATTATGTCATTATCTATGCATAAGTGTTTTTCTCCTATGCAGGCCCCATTTTGATGAGAATGGGATGTGTGATGATGATGGTGGACTTGCTTTAGTGCACACAGTGTTGGAGGCATTCATTGTGGGCCCCACTCTTCATGCTGCGATACTGGACAAGACAAGAGGTGCTATTGTTGACTACCATAAGTAATTTTCAAGGGCTTTTGAACGTTGTCAAGTTTATGGTTGGTTGCATGAGGATTAGTCCTCCAATGGGCCAATTTTTCCTCATAGAATTGATCCTGCACCTAATCTACCTACGCCATTTACTGATGGTAAATTATTATACTCTAAACTCCATTTTATTTTTGTTGCATCATCGTGTACTATACTTTTTTTAACCTTTCAGTCCATGTTTTTCCTATAGTGGCTGCCTCTTCTGATGAAGTTACTATCGTGTTAGGGCATACTGAGGCCACTCTTTTCATGAAGTATGGAGAGACAGAATAGTCACAACAATGGTTGCAGATGAAAGCTCCTGAGTTGATCATTAGCCATCTTACTCATGCGGGTTTGATGGACTTGTTCACTACTCTAACTCCTAATATCCCAGCTATTGAAATCATTACCATTGTTGATTCTTTTAGTGACGATGCCTCTCATTTCACTACGTAGGTTCAAGGAGTCAAGGTGGCTTTCCACCTGACTACTAAGTTCTTTTCTGATCTTTTTGGCGTGCTTATGGATGGTGCTAGAGTGGCAGTAGATAAAGTGAATAAAGAAAGCCAAATCATAAAGGAACTTGAAGACTAGTTAGGTGTGTCTTGGGGTCCTAAAGGTTTTGCCATGCGAGATGATACTCGATCAATGGAGGTGAACTTCTTATATCCCCTCTTTCGGGCACGGGCATTCCCTAAATCTCTTTCTCAAGGAAGAAACCTTTGGATTGAGTTCGCACATATCATACGCGCAATCCTAGATAGGGGCATGCATTATAACTAGGCATAGTTTCTTGGATCTGGCTTTCATGGAGAGATCATCAGATTACACTCAAACATCAGTGCCAAATTCCATTTCACATTTGCCTTCTTTGTAGGGTACCTACGTAGGTTTTTTGAGGTCTTAGTATTTTATGGTGATAACTGTTATATATTGAGGGATCGTTCATAGTTGTCCTGCCCCTGGATTTGCCATTTGTTCAGCACCACTAGATCATAGGACCCACCTGAAGGTATCGAAGAATCAGTGTCTATTACTACTGGGGGTGCAGCTAGTCATTCCCATTATTCCTATGATAGCTTGGGATTGGAACCACCTATACTGCACACGTTTGTTAAAGGGGCTGAACATCTTATCTGTGAGACCATTGGGAGATCCAAGGTGAAGGTGAAGAGAAATGAATGCCCAAGGAAGCCTACCCCAGAGGTGAGACCACCAAGAGTGAAGAGGATCTGCTTCATATTGCCAGTGGAGGGTACATATTTTATTTTATTGTGATATTTTTTTTGTTTTAGCTTATATGTTTATTAAATGTATGTATATGCTATGTCATACTAACACTAGGATTCTGGTGTTATTTAGAGGAAAGTATCGAGAGGGAGAGAGAAGCCTTGGCCTCGATGGTTGAGCCAGAAGTGGTCATCACCAGGCCAGAGGAAGAAGGAAAAGAGGGGGGGAAAGCAATCGAGGAACCTCCTATCCTGCAAGAAGAAGATGTAACAAGCATCATGGGGATGAAGCTTGTGGAGGCTTTGGATGCACTTAGGCATTCAAGTGATGAAAGAGGTGTCTTTAATGGTTTCTTCAATGGATCTTTGTAACTTGGTGATTCGCCCAAGCTGACTAGCAAAGGGGTTTTTGATATGTTCCTTTTAGCTCAATCCATATTTTTTTGTACCCTTTAACTTTTATGTGTTATTTTTGATTATCTTGATTATTCCTAATATTAGAAGTAGATGCTGAGGCCTCTAAGGCACATACATCTCAGGTAGAGGTGTCAGGGTCATAGGCCCTGATTGAGGTGACCTCCCATGCTTGTCCCACCTCCATTGACTAGTTAAGGCCATGGCTTAAGATGCCTAGTAAAATGAACTTTGTCATAGGCATCGTTAATGAGGTGGTTGCTCGCCTACAACAAGCTCATCCAAAACTAGGTATGTGTATGTTACGTATTACGGTAAATGTTTGGGTTTCTTGTGTTTCTTTGCATTCATTTTTTTTAACCACAGCTAATTGATTTGTGCGGTACTTACACTTGCAAGTGCCAAGCTTCAATGGTATCCTTTTGAGACTACTCATATTGATGCCCTTCCTGAGTTGCCATGGAATATTGAACAAGTCCCTAGAAAGGTTTACGCTGCAGTTTTTGGTTACGTCATACAGAATGCTAAGTTGCTTTGGACTTATAGGCATTCGGTTAAGTACCTATGGGACAAGGTGCACTCATTAAAGGAGACACTAGCAAAGGAAAGAGAGGAGAAAAGGTTTCTCCAATCCCATTATGATTTTGTTACTGCTAGGCTATCTGGTGATAGTACTTGGCACACATCTGAGGTCACCTATGCACATTACTGGATAGTTTTGAACAACAAAGTGTAGGTGACATAGGATTTAGCTGAACAAAGGGCACAAATGGATTTTCTGAATAGGAAATGTGACAATTGAAAATCCTTTGGTGCTAAAGTACAGAAGTGGGGTCAAGAACAAAAGGATCACAAGCATTAGTACAAGAAATGGTTGAAGGAGGAGCCAGTTCAACATCGTCGAATGGAAATGTTCATTGATGGGCTAGGCTTATGTCCTGCTTATGATAGGTTTGCTTAGTGCATCATGGTGGAGGGATCTCTCAAGAGAACCACTACCACTGCTTTTGGGAAGGCTTCAATAGGCATGTTCTCTCTTGAGTGCCCTACCTGGGCCTCTGTGGATAAGGGGAAAACCTTGGCTAGTATTGATCTTGGCCTAGAGGAGGATTGGGAAAATGTGCCCAAGGAGGAGATTCTATGGAGTTTGGAGGCTAGCCTAAGGCCCTCCTCACTTGTGAGTGTTTTATTATGGCGCTTACTTTTGTATGGTTTTATTGTTTTTATTGTTAGTGTTACTATTTTTGTTGGTTATGTATTCATGATTTGCATTATTACTCTTACCTATTTTTTTTATTCTATTATAGGGACATGCTAATGATGGAGCTGGCCCCAGTGGAGCAAAAGGGAATGATGAGGAGGATTTTGGGGGCTAGCCCTTCTCCTAGTATTGATGCATGAGTTTACTGTTAATCCAGATTTAGCTATTCAATGTTTTGGATTGTTGGATGTTTAATGGAAAATATATGATGGACAAATGTAATGATATGGATCTAATCATGGCATAATGTGTCAGAATTTTATTACCATATTGACGTTCAGTATATATATATATATATATTTCTTTTTATTTTTTTCATTATTTTTCTTATTTTTGCAAGTATTATTGTGAACATATGTGTGTAGCTGAATGTAAAATGAGGGAACAGAATGCAAATAAAATATTTGTAAAAAAGGAAAGTAATGAGAAGGCATGAATCAAAATTGCAACTTGTAACATGTGAATGAAAATTTAACATAACGTAACATAATAAGAGTTTGTGAATTTGTAACATGTTGAGCTCTAGTTTAAAGCCATTTCGGGCAGTGTAAGTCAGTTTAAAGTCATGATGGACTGTCACATATATGTTAAAGAAAGAAGAATCACCAGTTTTAGGACATAGAGGGCTAAAAGCAATAAAATTTTTAGGAAGCCTTTTAAAAGGAACCAACCATTTCTGACTGTGGCTAGTTTATCATCATTGCAGACGTTCGCTGGCAGTTTAACGTCGTACTGGACGATTGGTAGTTTAACATCATTCTGGACGTATGGTAGTTTGCCCTAATTATTGAGTTGTTTTTATAATTTTCATAATTTGATATGAGGGGTGGGACATATAGGTACGATCTTATATTCCCCTTCCCCTTCACTGGAGATGTTAAAAGGTAGCTCTGACCAAGAAACATTGGCGGGAATGGCTCCTATGTTTGTGACATCTAATGCTTCTTTTGTCCTAGTAGGATCATGGGTTAGCTATTGGTTCATGTCTTGAAATGCACTCATGGTTTCTTGTTTTGGCTTAGAGAACTCAATCTCTAACCCTTGATCTATTTCTAGGTGTGAGGAAGTGAGTGATGTTGTCGTGTCCCCATGTATGATGATTTCACCACCCTCATAAGTTTGGTGGATTTCTTGATGGATTGGTGAGGACACAGCTCTAAGTTGAGCCAACTAAGGTTGTCCTAGAATCAGATTGAAACTTATAATTTCATCAACCACTACGAATTCAATCGATGTGGGGAACTGGTCCCTTGCTATGAAATCCAAGGTAATCATGCCTTTTACCATGACATGGGAACCACTGAAGGATTTTAAGAAGGAAGTTGTGGTGGGCTGTATTTGCTCTGTGAGACCCTATTTTCAATGATAGGAAAGGGTATTACGTTTTTTGCTACACCATCATCAACATGCACCCTACGTATCTTCAAGTGGTTAACTTATATTGTCATGAACATAGGGGTAGTAGTAACCTCTCCAGTTTTCTCATCTTGCTTAATATCATTGGCATGAAATTCTAGGGATGTTGGCCTCGACTCTTGAGGTTGTGGGGACAGTACTGCATAAATGGATGGCTCATCTATCGGAAGGTCTTCACTAACGGGAATCAAAGTCAACATACGCATGAGAGCTTCTTGATGTACTAGTGATGTCATTACTAGATCGTACAGGCTTAAGGAGGTGTTCTTTTATTTCA
>MNCI01025357.1:857358-873079 GCA_015680685.1 Gnetum montanum
TGCATCATTAGTATTGGGAGGATCCTTGTAGACCCCCATGGGTTGGTTTTGGGGCTTTATTGGGTTTGCCTTGTCAAATACTATTTCACCTCTATCAATCATATGTTGTATATCTTGTTTTAATGTGAAGTAGTAGTCAATTTCGTGCCCACACTGTTGATGATATTCACAAAACCTATCTAACCTAAAGCCTCTTGGAATGGGGGGCTCATCGGCTGTTGCTAAAGTTGGGTTTTTAGCCAACTCACAGAATCGATCATGTCTTTGGGATGCCACGGGGGACAGTTTTTTGTGTTTGATTAATCCAGCCTTTAGAAGTTGATCTAATAATTGTGAAGGTTTCATAGGAAAGGGTGTGTATTGGGTAGGATCTTTTCGTTCAAATGTACGAGTGTGACCCATATTGGTGGTTTTAGTTGAAGAAGTTGAGGTGTAGGCATGGATGTGGTTCTTTCATGGCTGGTTGGACTAGTGGGTTGTTTTTCTTTTTGCCTTGAATTGTTAGGTCGCATTGTCTCTACCACTACTGCTACCATAGTTTTGGATTTATCTTTATCTTTCCTTGTATGTTGGCTCTTAAAGGCTAAGTAAGCTGGGTCATTACTTGATTGTGCTGCCTCTTCTATGTTCTTAATTTGTGGGAATGCTTAACTCAAAGTATGAGCACTTAAACAATAAATTTTTGATTTAACAAAGTCATTCATGGTAACCTTAAGAATGGTAAGCAAGTATGTCTCAGGTATGGGATCGTGAAGTTCATTCAGGGCTACGCTCCACCTTTGGATGAATTTTTGCACTAGCCCTAACGATGCTTGTTTAATCTAAATTAGACCATCTAGTGTGGCTTCGAGCTTGTTTTGCACCCTGCAGGGTGTGGTACATTGTAATGAGCAAGATGGTGTTGCTGAACAGTTGTTGGGTTGAAGTAATCAGGGGTGCTCCATGGGTTTGTACTTGTGGTATGTAGTGGGTGGACGTGGAAGTTGGTATAACTGATGGCATCCCAATTACTTGAGGTTGGAAGACTAATCCTACATTTGTTTAAGGAGGGAGTTGTTGAGACTATGCTTGCGAAAGAGAGGTTAGCGTGGTGACTAGAGGTATGATGGAGATGGATGCATCAGATTGAATGTTGGGTATGGAGAAGGTAGGAATGAAAGTGAGTACTTCTTGTTAAGAAACTAGTGCATGAGTGTTTGCAGATGAAAGAGGAAGTATGTTTTCTTCCCAAAAAGATTGAAATAATGGGTTTGTATGGGCATGAGGACTGACCATATGGTATGAATCTCCATTCTCAGATTAGGCCGCAAAGTCTTCGTCCTCATCTTTGCTTTGAGGCTCTACGGGAAATAGCTATAAGGTTTGATTCCTTACAATGAGAAGCTGGGATATGAGTCAATGATGGGGCTTGGAAAGAGGGATCGTGTCAAATAATAAGGGAGTGAACTCCTGGCCTCCCTTGTAAATGAGCTCATAGTTTCGTTTTGCTTCTCTCTCTATGCGGTCGATAGGCAAGTTGGCTTGAATCTTCACACAAATGAAGTTATATTGTTTTGGTATGAGGATTGAATAAGTAGGGTCCTTGCCCTGTAGCCTAAGTGAATGGGGAGTTGAGCCTTGAGGGTTTATCTCTTCAATGATGGTTATTGGTTTTATTGCAGTCATAGGGTTTGAGGTCTAGGCCCTAAAGTCAGAGATCTACAGTGTAGCTGTGCTGATCTGTGAAGATTTCATAGTAGTGTGAACAAGCAAGCTTGTCAAGCTGGGTGTGAGTTATGGGGCTCAGTGTGAGTAAGCTGAGCGTGAGTGACAGGGGGCTCAGTGTGAGTGATGAGGGGCTCAGCATAAGTAAGCTGAGCGTGAGTAACTGGATTGACAAATGGTGAGAGAAGCTCACTATGATTGGTCGATGATGGTGGTGGGAACGTTGCTTGGAAGGCTGTATATGAAATGGCTTGTTTAGGTAGTGTGTGTATGCTATTTGGGTTATGATTGCAGAATTTGAAGGGTTGTATGCTTGATTAATTTAACATGAGTAGACTAGGGTGAGCTTAAGCAAGCTGGGCTTGAGCAAGCTCAACTTGAGTTCGGCGCTTGGTCTGTGTGGTGTTTAAGGTAGCGTGATCGACATTTTTGACAAGACGGTAAACAGTCGACCCTCCTTCTAGTGCTAGTTTACTATGCTAACCAAAATCGTTGGTGTGAGGCTAGAAGGAAAAAAAACACCAAAGGATTATCAGAGAAACACAGTCGACCCTGCCTTTGCATGAGGGCAAGCTGAAAAAGGAAACGAAGGCAGAGTGCCTTGGATGGTCTGCACATAAATCAACCAAGGAATTCTCCGAGCAGAAGCTAAGGCTAGCGTTGGGCTTATCGTAACAGATGATCTATGAAATGATGTACAAAATGTANATTCTCCGAGCAGAAGCTAAGGCTAGCGCTGGGCTTATCGTAACAGATGATCTATGAAATGATGTACAAAATGTAAATAGTGATGCGTGAAATGCAAACAGAGCATATACAGGACTGTATTGTAAAAAAAGCATAAATAGAGCAAACAATGTAAATGGAAGGAAATAATGAACTATATTCTACTATTTGGAATGAATGTGCACCAGTCAAAGCATAGATGCATGTGCAAGCATGCAGATGGCAGCTCAAGTGCTAAGCCCCAGGGTGATGTGTTCAAAGTTGCTTGGATGGTGGAGTCGCGTGTGCCTGAGCATCCAAAATTGCCAATCAATGCTCCCAAAGTCGTTAACCTTTAAAATTGGCAACCTCATTTATGTGAATGGATGGGGTATTTATAAGGTTTGGCTAGGCTTGGGAATGAAATTCATGAATGGAATCAATGGCTAAGACATGAGAGGAAAGTGGATCATGTGACACATGTTTGATAGATAGTTGTGTGCGAGTTGGACGTGCTTGGGTAGGCTACGTTTCTGATCGGATGCACTGTATCTTACAACGTGTGTTGGCTTATGCAAGCTAACTTACACCCATAGAAGTAGATGATACAATTTGGTGTGTAAGAGCTTGAAAAGCCCACAAATGGTGAGAAATTTACAAAAATGATAGTGTACAATAAGAGAAATTGACTCTGGCTTGCTTGATCCATGGATTGACTACTACAGAATGTCGACTTGAGTGGTTTTTTTGGCTGTTTGAGGCATTTTTGTTCCACCAGAGCTTCCAGCATGAGTTGATTTTGTCTTGGCATTTCCTCAGCATGTGTTTGGCATGCTTTTGACTAGGCATGATCAGTACTCACACCACACTCACACTATACTCATGCTGCCAGTGTGACCTCAGCGTGACCTAATGAAAATGACACATTTCACACCAATTTTTGATTTTTGAAGCCTGTTCTTTAAGTGCAATGATTTCTTGACTGTGTTTGACCTTGAGAGTGAGGTGCATGTTGAAATTGAGCCTAGATGTACCTTGTTTTGAGCCACTTTTGGTAACTCATGGTGGACTCACACTGCCAGCGTGAGCTACAAAAACTTTGTAATTTTTGACCTAAAATCTAGAATTGTAGAGGTTGGACCCGAAGTTGTCAACAATGAACCCTAAGGATGACTTGCACCTTTGGAATCAAACCATTTTGACTTGGTTTTGAGGTTCTCAGAGTTGGTCATGTTGGACTCATGCTGCCAGTGTGACCTCAGCATGACCACAGCATGAGTGAGAAAATTTGTATAATTTGACCCAAAATTTGAACTCCCGAATGCTAAAACTTGAACTGGACAATAGTGACTCTTGATGATGGCTTGCACCTTTAGATTTGGACCATCTTTAACTTGATCTTGAAGTCGTTGGAGTTGTTGACGCTGAGGGCAAGCCCAGCTTAACAAGCTCAGTGTGAGTTGCATGCCTTAGTCACATTTTTTCCTTCCAAAAGCTCAAGAGGCTCTAAGTTGTTCTTGGTTCAAAGTGTTAGGTCAAAATTAGTGGTGTTTCATAGGCCGCTCTTTGTTGACGTCTGGAGGAATCCACCCAAGAGGCATCAATAAAGAAGTATAAAACACCATGACCAACCAAGCACTAAGCATTGTCCATCGACCCCTGGTTGGATGTCATCGCATTGGTTTCAAAAGTACATGGGATTGGGGGAAATGTAGTTCAAGATGCAAGGGGATTGGTTGGAACCGGGGGGTAATCAGGAGTTAATCAAGGGTTAAAATTGTTGTTGGAATTGTGGGAGAGGAATGCTCTCCTATGAATGGGATGTATTTTTGGTCCTTGTCAGTAGCTAGTGTTTAGTAGACTCGGAACCAAGATATAGGATGTGCATTCTTTGGAGAAATGAGACTCTTATAGTGTTTGCAGGACCCCTTGTAAACAGCCAAAGCCACGCGATGATGTGCAACATGATCTTTTGAGACATGAGTGTAACTCTCTTTCTAAGATGATTGCCTTCTCGCCTGGATCTTGTATGAGAAGATCCAATGGTCTTTGGTCTATGATGTCCACGGGGTCATGAAGACCTTTTCTGTGTATTTTGCTCTTTGATCTTTTTTTTCTTTTTCTTTTTGTTCGTTTTTGTTTTCTCTTTCATGTTTGTTTTTTGGTTTTTGTTTTCTTTTTTTTCTTTTTGGAAGAACTTGCTTTTAGTGCTATACTCGTGCTCATGCGTTTGCATTTGTATCATGTACTATGTACTGTGTTTTGCATTGCAACTGCTTAGAGAATCACAGTGTGCAATAATGTATTAAGAGCTTTGGGATAAGTAAAATGTGTCAAGGGGGTATAATTGAATGGGATAAGGGGAATATGATGGGGGAATAGGGAATGTATCAGGAGTCAGACATGTATTTATGAATGGATTGATTAACCTAGTTGCATGCGTCAGGAAGAATGTGGTACCTTGTCGTCATGATGAAGTGCATCTATGCACGAGTGCCTTAGGTGTGTCATCTTGCAAACACAACTCCAAGAAGACAAGAAAGCCATGAATGATCCAGTTAACTAAGCACTTTAAACCTAAAAAAAACCAAGGAGATGGAGCCACCGTGTGCAATTTCAAAGTAGACAAAACCATGAACAACCTCAGCTTCGTCAAGGTCTATGAGACAGATCATGTAGTAAGTCTTTGTGGAACACGTACAGCCAATTACAGCAACATATCTTTTCAAGTATTTTCTTGGTCATCAAGGATGTCACAAGTTTATAGTCTTAGCGAACAGTTGTGGGTTAGTTGCACGTCATAACCCTTTGGACGGTGTGAGTTTAGCGTTGTAGCGGATGGTGCAGTGCTAGTTTATAGTCGTAGCAGACTATGAAGAGGAAAACCAGTTTATAGTCTTAGTGGACTCTACGTGCTATTTTTATGTCATGGCAGACAAATGTGCTAGTTTAGTGTCATACCAGATGGAGCTCTGTGGTGTACATTTACTGTCATGACTCCAAGACATTCTGTGGTGCCAGTTTCAATTCATAGCCCCAGGAACGTTCTATGGTATAAGTTTTAGGTCGTGATGCCAAGACCGTTACGTACCTCAAGTTCGTTAGACATAGTACCATTTTAGGTACAAGTGTTTTGTGGGGTTAGCAAACTCGTTCCTATCCATGTCAACAAGTTTGAATGCTCCATTATTGTACACCTTGGTGACTAAGTAAGGTCCTTCCTAGTTGGCTGAGAATTTATCAGGGTGATCGTGGACGGTCTTAAGGACTAAGTCTCCTTCTTTGATTGGGTGCTTGTGCAAATTATGTCAGTGTCATTGTCATTGTTGTTTTTGGTACCACTCAATCTGATTAAGCATTCACACATGTTCTTCTTCCACCAAGTCAAGGTCAATAATGCGCAATCGTTGCTTTGGCTTTCATCGAGGAGGCTTGAGAGAGCTATCCGCAATGAAGGAACCTATAACTCTAAAGCTAAAATAGCTTCAAATCCATATACAAGACTATATGGAGCTTTACCTATAGGTGTCCAATGTGTCATTCTGTATGCCCATAATGCATACACTAATTGTTCGTGCCATTGCCTGTTGCTCTGATTTAGCATCTTTTTGAGCACCATGATGACAGTTTTGTTTGTAGCCTTAGCTTGACCATTGCTCTATGGGTTGTAAGGTGATGAGAATGCATGTTTAATACCTAGGCTTTCACAAAAGCTTTTAGTATCCACATTGCTAAACTGTGGCCCATTGTCGGTAACGATGGTCATTGGAATACCAAAATGGATCATGATGTTTTCTAGTATGAAAGTGCAAACATGTTTAGAAGTGGTCTTCATAAGGGGAATAGCTTCTACCCATTATGTGAAGTATTCAGTTGCAGTGATAATAAAGCTATGCCCTATGGAAGATGGTGGCGTTATCGGTCCAATTAAGTCTAATCCCCATCTTTGGAATGGCCATGTGATCTACGTTGTGTGCAATTCATTAGGTGACACATGTATTAGGTTACCATGCCTTTGGCAAATGTCACATGTCCTAACCTTGGAGAAGCAATCATACTCCATGTGTGGCCAGTAGTAGCCCACATGCCTAATCTTTGTTACCATTGCTTTGGGTGCTATGTGCCCTCCACAAAGCCCTTCGTGGACTTGTTCTACAATCGTTTGACTGTCAATGCCACTAATGCATATCAACAGAATACCTTCATAGGATTTTTAACACAATGTGTCTTCTATTAATGCATATTGACGAGAGCATTTTCGCACTTCGTCTTTTTGAGTGCTTGTCAAATGTTGTGGAGGTTCACCTTGCAGAAGGTACTCTTTTATGTCATCATACCATTCTATTACGTGTGTTATACTAACGGATGCTATGGGAATTTCATTGAGAGTGTCAGTTATAGGTTTGGCACAATTTGTTATAGAAATAGGCAACACATGGAACATTTTAGGTGTCATGTTTACGACTAATGTAGCAAGTGCATCAGCAATGGTGTTTTCACTTCTAGGGATATGTTGTACGTCCATGTCTACTAATTGTTTCAGAAAATGTTTGGTCAAGTCACAATATGGTTGCAAATGGAGAGCCTTACATGTGTAAACCTTTGTGACTTGATTAATGTCTAGTTGTGAATCGCCTTGAACTACGAGACGTGTGATCCTTGAAGTTAATGCTGCCAGAAGACCTCTAAGAAGACCTTTGTATTCCACCATGTTATTAGTACAAGGAAAGGTTAGTTGGTAGGCGAAGGGTCGAATTTATCCAAAGGGATATGTTAAAATGCCCGCAACACTGCCTCCTTGGGAAGTTGAAGCTCCATCGAAGTAAAGGATTGCCTCGTAGTTGTCAGGTACAGTGTCTATACTATTAACATTCTCATTGGGGAATTCAGGATTAATTGTTGTTTGATCATGTGTTGGAGAGACTGTCAATTGTGTGACTATTGCTTGACCTTTTGTGGAGGATTGAGAAACATAGTGTAGGTCAAACTTTGCAATCATTGCTTTCCATCTAGCAATCCTACTTAACTCGTAAATGTTATTAGTGATGGCACGAAGCACATTATTCTTGAAAATGATATAGACTTGGTTACGGAAGAGATAATGCTGCCATTTCTTCAAGGAGAAGACAAGGGCAAGGCATAATTTCTCCACATCATTGTATTGTTGTTCATAGGCGATCAAAGCATGGCTTAAGTAATAAATAGGGATCTTGATTCCATCTCTATGTTTTTGACAAAGCATCAATGCAATGGAAGAATTGGAGGTTGCAAGGTAGATGTAGAAGGGTTTATCACTCTGTGGGGGATAAACTGTCGGCAGTTGAGTTAGCCCCTGCTTTATGTTCTCGAATGCTTCCTGGCATTGTTGAGTCCATTGGAAATGCACATTCTTTCGTAGAAGGTGTTGCATGCGACTCAACTTATCCGTCAGCTTTTCGATAAAGGATCTAATGAATTGTAGTCTACCTTGCCAACCACCTAGTTTGGTAAGGTTTTTTGGTGGTTGCATGTTAATTATTGCCTTAACCTTGTCTGAATCTACTTGTATCCCTATTTCAGAGACTAGGAAACCAAGCATTTTACCCATTTTGACACCAAAGACACACTTCTTTGGATTAAGTCTAAGGTCATCTGTGAGACAACGTTTAAGCACTAAATCTAGATCTTTTGCATGTTGTTTGGTTGTTTTAGATTTAACTGCGATGTCGTCAACCTAATCATTGAGCAAATTGAGCATGTAATCACTAAATATATATGTCATTGCTCGTTGATATGTGGCACCTACATTTTAAAGACCAAATGGCATCATTGTATAGTAGAATGTGCCCCAAGGAGTCATGAATGTTGTCCTAAGTTGATGTTTTGGGTTTATTCTTATTTGGTTGTAGCCTGAAAATCCATCCATAAAGGACAATAGTGCATGCCCAACAGTTGTGTTAATAAGTTGATCAATACTAGGTAGCAGGAAGTCATCCTTTATAGTGGCTATATTGAGATCATGGAAGTTAATGCATATGCATATACTACCATTCTTCTTAGGGACTACAACAATGTTTGATACCTTATCAGAATAGTCAACAACTCAGATGAAACTAGCTTTGTAGAGTTTTGTGATAGTCCATAAGAGATTGTAACATGTTTAAGCAATTGTAAGAATTGCAAATATCCCCATAAGGGATTGTGATGCATATGTATTTATTTTTTTTGATATTCATAAAATCTATAAAATTATAAAATATAAAGTTATAAATATTTTTTCTATTATCCTAATGTGGTAACATTGATTTTCCATTATATGATATGTATTATATCTTTTATCTTTATTGAATGCAATGATACACATGAGTGTTCTTGGAAATCCACTCAATATCATCTTTGAAGCTTACAACCAGATCGCACCTTGTTCCATATGATATAATCCCATTGACCATGACTAGTGGACCCCTATCATTAGCACCATTATTGGGAAATGTATTGGTGAATTACCTAGAAATAGTTACATAATATTTAAACCAAGTGTCTAAGTCTTTAGTGTTATGTGAAGATTTTGAACACATATGCTGAATAATACTCAAATCCCACCAAAGAGTTCTGGAAAAGAAAATATGACAAAATGAAGGAAGGCTTCCAAATACTTAGAGGATGCAATCCTACCACTGATTGTCTTGACTTATCATTATGATAAGAAAGGGAGGTGGTGTGATGCTCATGGATAGTTATCCAAAGGATCGACAAAGGCTAAATCACATGATCTTAAAGAGATCCTAATTAATGTTGGGATGGAGGATGATTGTGCATTCTACATGGCTTCAAAGTTAGAGCATAGTGGCTATGAACCCTACCAAAAGTAAGAGCTATGATACTAAATGGTAGAAGAGGAGACTTGTCATAGCTTTCCATTTGACAACTCAAATAAAGAGGAGGATGATAAAGTAGAAAAGAAAGAAAAGAGGTCCATCCATCATGAAGTCTAATAATTAGGAATCACTTACCATAGTCTAGCCAGAACTCATGATGCTAATCTACTTCCCAAGTTCTAGCAATTACACTTATAAGGGTCATCTAGTGATGATGATGCCCCTTTGTTTAACTAGGGTTATTATTAAGAACTCACTAAAGCTATGTACATTCCATGGGAGCATGTTCTTGATAGCTTATTAAATAAATTATCATGTCTAATGTTCCAATATACAATAGATTTACTAGTGAAAATCCCTAACTTTACATGCAAGCATTTGATAATGCTTGGTGCTTGGAGAAGATTGTCAGTGGTTAGTAGAAGTTGTAGTTATTTTTTGGTAGCTTCATTAAGCATGTGAGGAATTGGTACAAGTCCTTTTCCTCTAAATTAATTCAAAATTGGGTAGACATGGTCCAAATATTCTACATAAAATTTCATACCTTTGCCTAGATCTCCAATATTTAGAAGAATATGGTCAAATGGAGGTAAGGAACCTATGAATTGCTAGACACTACCATGGAGAGGTACATGAAAAAAAACCAATATTATTTAAACCATAGCTTTATCCAAAGAGAACAATTGATACATATTGTAAGAGGATTAAGGTAGGAGATAAGAGAACATGTAGACATGTACATGATGGGCCAAGCACATAAAAATTCTGTGGCTCAAATCAAAGTGCTCCTTGATACCATTACAAGTATGTAGGGTAAATGAAAAAAGAATAAATCAACCAAGAAGTAAAATCAGGATCTAAAGTGTAGAAGGGAGGTTAAAAACATGAAAGCTACATTCAAAACCCCCATAGAAGTTAAGGTCTTAGCAGAAGACCAAGTTAGAACCAAAAAAGCCTTGATAGGCTTGGCCCATAAGATAGACTAGGTATGAAAAGTGATGGATAAAAAAAAACCATTACCCTTACTTCATCAAGGACCAATCCCTAATAGATTGCCCATTTTGCATTACATAGCTTTGAGACTCTTTTTACCACCAAGTTGAAGCCATAGCTTCTAATCTAGATTCTACAATTAGTACCCTCAAATGATTTGGTACCTTCACAAGCTCAAAATGTGTGTCAAGTATGTTCAAATAACTTGTAAAGGTATTGGTGCCATCTATACCATTGAAAGTCTTCAATTCTACATAAGAAAGTCTTGTAGCATTTATGAAAGCTTTGGCAAGTCTTTCTTCATCTTCATCATCAAATTTTCCATGAGAAGAAATAGATGTTCTAAATGAATACCTTGGAGTTATGAAACAAGGACTTGGATTCCTTTCTCTTGGAATCCTAGGCTAATGGATTATTACACTTCCATATCTAGAATGCTCATTCTCCTCATTTTCTCTCCTTCCATTAGGATAAGAACCTTCTTCATTATCATTTAAACGAGAATGCTCATCATCACAATGAGACAAAATATGAATGGGAGCTACATTCCAATTCACCTTAGCATTAATTTTATCTAATCAATTGACCATTAATTAAAAAGAAAATTTCATGCTCTTAACCTCTTTGTTTATGTCTTGAATAATTTTATTCTTAAGAGCAATCTGATAAAAGCACAAAGATCCATAACTAAATTCTAAACAAAAGCAAACCTAGCTCTAATACCAATCCTAGAGTAGGGTTACTTCAATTTGATTAATTGTTTAAAACACACTAAATCTAAATCATATGTAATATAATTAACTTGCAAGAAAATAAGAAAAATAGTTATCTTCTATTAATTCTAAAAGAAGATTACAAAATATAATGACAAGTTTATAGAACACACATAAATTGATATTGCAAAGTAGAACACTCTACAGTTACATAAAATTATTCTTAATATAAGGATTAATACCAAGGATCTCTTGTCTCTCCAGAAGACTAGCATACAACAACCAAGATCTAACACAGAAAGACTCAATGGTCAATACCACATGTATACTTGACCATCAAATTCTCACTTCCATAACATGAAACACTAACCAATATTTAACTCTAAACAAGGCTATTACATAGGTAACACTTTAGGGAAATCTTTTTCATTCTTAACTCAAAGATTCCTAGTTGTTTCCCATCTTAAACATGCCATCTTTGAAGGTTTTTCATTTGAACAAAATGTCTATAGGATTGAAAAGACATCTCTCTATCAATTCTAAGTTGTAGAAAAGACGTCTACATACTGAGCAAGATGTCTCCTTTAGAGATAAGGTGTCTTCTACATATGTAAGATATCTCTGGGAAGATGTCCCCTCTTAAAGATCTAGCTATTAGGTAAGATGTCTACTATGAAGATCTAGCTCTTAGAAAAGATGTCTACCAACTAGCCAAAACATCTTTTGTAAGTGGCTTCCTCTTAGATAAGATATCTACAAGTATCCAACATGGCTACCAAGCTACCTAGAACCTACACTCTTCCACAGGTAGTGATGAAAAGGTTTTTGGAATATGTGTCTCTACACCATTAACACTATCATCAATGTCACCTAGTCATACTTAGAATTTCTTATTTCATATCTTTCAAATCTTGCTGAAATTTCTCATGTTTAATGCCTATAATATTGGGACTAATTTAGATTATTCATAGGGAGCTTAAGGAAGTTGAAGAAGTAGGTAAGAGATAATTTTGGGTAAAATGTTTCTAATTCTACCAAAAGTTACCAAAATTGATGTTCATATGCTAGATCATGACCTGGAACATCTCCTATGGGCTTGTGGGAGCCTAAAACACAACTTATTATGATGATTTTAGGGCATTTTGATAGTTCAAATAGGTGTAATAATATCAAAACTACACTAGTTCTGATTGTAGGAATACCAAAAAAGTGGATTTAACATTTTCCCCTTTAGATGGATGCTACTAAGGTGTTAAAGGAGGATTCATCAAGAAGAAGAATACATGATGGGTTGGTGATGAACCTGGAAGAGAAAGAGGGAAAAGAGAAGTAGGATGATGGAAGAATGCTAGAATATCACCAAAATACACTAGTCATGAGGCATGAGTGAATTCTACATATGAGGTGGTTGAAAGGATGTCATTGATGATGTTTCACATACTGTCCCAATGAAAATCTTAACACATCTTCATTAGAAATAGAATAGAGTTGCTTAATCCTCCCTGATGTGGTGATGCAAGGAAGGGAACAGATTGAAAAGGGATTTAGATAAAGAATGTAGAAGAATGAGAGAGGAGGAATGAAATATAGAGTTCCAAAATCAAGAAGCACTAAATTAGAAAAAGAAATGAGGGACATCACTTATACACCAAGTTAAGGTGCTAGTTCCAAAAGTGGGCCTTGACTAAATCCCACACTCTAATGATACATATAGTTGATAAATTGATAAATTCTCTCCCTATTTTACTCAACCTCAACACACCTTCACATGGAGTAAAAATAGTAGAACACTCATTGCTCTCTACNCAGGATAGACAAAAAATCAAAAAACATGTAATAGAATATAAGAAAAGTAAAGATAAGGATTAAAGAACATCTAATTATTTTTTTTGTTTTCCTTTTCAAACTTCATATGTAGCATTGATTAATGTAGGCTCGATTAACAAGACATAGATGTTGATTTCCATCTAGGTTCACTAGATAGTATACTTCCTTGTTGAGATTATTAATAAAAATGAAGGAGCCATCCATGAGATAAAGTGGGACATGATTTTTGCATGATGATAGATGATGTTGCTATAGATAATAATACACAACAAGATAGAATGCTCTTGGATAGGCATAGATGGAATGCTCAGGATAATAGTGGTTAAGTTAACACTAGCTTAAGGATAAGCAAGATGATAATGATTATGTTTAGGATTAATTAAGAGATAAATTGTTCATAAGGATTGGAAAATAATGATAAATGAATGATGTAGAGAAAGATTAAGGAGAGATGGTGATCATAGGAATTAAAAGAGTGGCACTTGTGAGGACAATGATAAATGAATAATGTAGAAAAAGAGGAAGAGTATATGGGAATCAGAAGAACTAAAGAGATGGTACAGTGGAAAGGAAATAAAAGAAGAGTAGTGGTAGGATGTTGGCTATGTTGTTGATCTTGATATCTTTCCTAGATGATTTTTTTATGTATGATATGTGTTTGTATGAAAATTTTTGGAAATTGAGAACTATCATCATCATCATCATCCTAATCTTATCCCAAAAAGTGGGGTTGGCTACATGAGTTCATTTTTGTGATTCACCTTTATTAATTGCTATCTATTTTTTTATTTTTAGTTTCTTTATATCATCTTTGATTTTTTTTCCATGTCTTCTTTGATCTTTCTTTTAGTGGCTTTTCTTGAATAGTGATGTAGAAACCTTTATTTATAGTCTCATTGTTTAATCTTCTTTGCACATTTTCAAACCATCTAAGCCATTATTCTTGTATCTTATCTAAAATAGAAGCCACTCTAGGTATTCCTCTAATGTCTATATTATGTTGTTTATCTCTTCTAGTAACATTTAACATCCATCAAAGCATTTGCATTTCTATCACACTAATTTGTTATTCATGCCTATTTTGTACTACCCAACATTTAGTACTATCTTCATTTGACCATCCTACCTCAAGCCTGTTTTTGATATCTTTATTAACTTCACTATTTAATTGGAGGATTGATCCTAGTTAATGAAACTATTTGCAATAATGGACTATTTGTCCTTTAATTGTCACTTCCATTTCCCTGTAGTTTATGTTATTATTAAAATTACATTCCATATATTTTGTCTTACTTCTACTATTTTTTAAGCCTATTGATTCCTAGAGCATGTTTCCACTTCTTCATTTTAGCAACAATATTTGCTTGAGTTGTATCCATCAACATAATATCATCTAAAAAAAGAATATACCAAGAGATTTCAACTTGTATTTTCTTTATTAATTCATCCATAATAATGGCAAATAAGTACATGCTAAGTGCAAAACCTTATTGTAGACCTACTATAACTAGAAAATTAGATATTATTCCCCAAGCTATTCTAATTTTAGTGTTAGCTCCTTCATACATATCTTTAATTACTTTAATATATTTATCAAGGATTTTTTTCCTCCATAAAACCCACTAAATAATATCTCTAGGTACTTTTCCATATGCTTTTTCCCAATCAATGAAGATCATATGTATATTTTTTCTATGTTTTCTAAATTTCTCCATCAATGATTGTATTAAAAAATTAGGCTCTTTAGTAGATCTCCTTAGCATAAATCCAAATTAATTTTTTGATACTATTGATTCAATTCTAAGATCTTGCTCTATGACTCTCTCTCAAAGCTACATGGTATGGCTCATTAGCTTGGTCCCTTTATAGTTTGAATAATTTTGTATGTGTCCTTTATTTTTGTAAATGAAAATATTAAATTTTTTTCTTCAATTATTGGAAATTTATCTATCCTTCAAAATTTTGTTAAATAATTTTATCAACCAAAAAACTCATGTATCTCCCAATGCTTTTCAAGATTCTATAGGCATGATATGTGGTCCAACAGATTTTCTATTTTTCAACTTTGATAGGGCTATCTTTACCTTAGAGAAGGAAAGTTCATTAACCAAACCAAAATTTGGTTCTTCTTCTTGGATTTCTTTTCTTTGAAATTCTTCATTTAATAATTCTTAAAAATAAATTTTCCAAATATCTAAAATTTCATTGTATTTTAGTAAAATTATTTCATTTTCTTCCTTGATGCATTTGATATTATCAATGTCCATACATTTCTTATTTCTAATTTTTTCCAATTTATAAATAAATTTTTCTCCTTCATTTATTCCTAATTTCTCATAAAAGCTATCAAAGACCTTTTGTTTGGCTTTGACTACTACTATGGTTTCCTCCTTGTTTGTCATTTTGTATATTAGCTTATTTTCTTGGCCACTACTTTGTTGCCATTTCTTAAAGCATTTTTTTATTATAGATAGTGTGTTGCACTTCATCACTCCACCACAATGTCTCCTTTGAGATGTATTTTTTTTCCTTTTATTTCACCCAACATGTTCTTTCCAATTTTTTGAATGCAACTTTCCATTTGGCCTCAAATTAAATTTTCAAAGTAATTCCAATTCTAAGCACCTTAGTGAAGCAATTGTATTTTGAATAAAGTGATGTTATCTTCTTTCAAATTCCATCATTTTATGCATTTATTTCCTTTTCTTGTGCTACCTTTAAAGCTCTATATAGCTAAATCCATGACCATTAGTCAATGTTGAGTTGTAAAGCATTCTTTAGGTATGACCTTATAGTCTTTGTACATGGCTTAATCTCTTTTGCATAGCAAGAAATAATCAATTTATGCTTTATCTATACTACTCTTGTGATGAGTGGCGAGGTACCCCTACACTCAACCATACGAATACGAGCGTGCACGTG
>MNCI01025357.1:879171-917483 GCA_015680685.1 Gnetum montanum
CCTCTTATTTATAGATATGGCGGCAGACCGCGATATCGCTTACGTGATATCGCAGGGAAAGATGCGATATCACGGCGGCTGCGATATCACGTATGCAATATCGCGGCACAGTGCATGTCACATCTCATCATCTTGTATATAATTAAATGTTCCATCTACTTCTTGAAATAAGTATTTGCAATTGTAAAATTATAGACATTGTAAACTATAGTAGTGAATCTCCCATATCATTCTGCCCTCTAAATCCTTGTCCTTCATAAATCCTATCATATTCCATTTTGTGATAGGGATATAGGGAAGTTTGGTACATGGATGAATATTTTTTTATGGATTTTGGGTTTTATATATTTATGTTTTTTAGTTTTCTATGTTTTTATGGGATTTTTCATTTTATATTTTATGTTTTTGTGGTTTTCAATTTTGATAGCTAAGGTTAAAAATGAGATGAAATAAAGTACTAGATGAAAATAATGTTTAAAATGCTAAAGCTAGTCATAAAGCATAAATAAAAGAAAAGAAATAAGATGAGATAAAATGGTGTAAAGTAAATAAAATAAGCAAACATAGTTAATTAACATGAACCTAAAAGATAGATTAAAAGTATGAGGCTAATAAGATCAAGATGATATGATTCTCAAGTAAAAAACATGTTAGCAATAGTTTTCTTGGCTTAGGAACAAGTAGGATCCTTAAAGCTTTTAATAGATTTTACAATATGTAGTTCATTGAAGCCTAAATCTATGACTTCATAGGAATTAAACATCATATTATGTTAATGTTAGATTCACTAATTATTTCTAATGATGACATTTGACCCATGCTAATGAGTTGGAAGTGTAGTGTAGTTTTCTCTAACATGTTTAGATGAAAGATAGTAAGAACTTTAGGATCAATACAAATAATTACTTCTCTATCTTTGCATGGAAAGTTTATCTCTTGATATAGAAGTGAGAAAACTACATGATGATAAGCTAACTAGGGCCTTCATAACATAGTGTTTATCCCTAAGTAGTTCCTAATTACCACAAAAATAACTTCGAAAGTGATACAAAGTTTTACCAAGGTAATTTAATTGAGCCTATGTTCTACAGTCTAGCTCTACTAAATGAAATTAAAGTAGGATTATAGTTAGAGTACATGGCCTATTTTTTGAGGTTGATATGTGTGGACCTTTTAGTGTGTGTTAAAGTGTTAAGTAAAATGGAATCAAAGGTTGTTTGCATGGTTGTATGGTTATTGTGTTTGTAGGACTATGTACATGAAAATCAAGATGAACTAAAAAGGACATGGAACAAACTATCTTAGAGCTCAAAGAAGGAGGTCACCCACATGATCTTCAAATAAATATTCAAAGAATGTGGACAAGGACTAGATTTTGTATAAGAAAATTTATCATCATCAAAGCATATAAAAGATAAAGACTATGGATAAGGGACAATGCATTCAAAAGATGTCTCTAGGAAGCAATAGACGTCTTGGTAGAATTGGAGTGAACTCAGATAAAGACATCTTCAGAAATAGCAAGACGTATTTCTCAAAAAAGTATGTCTTTCATAAGGCAAAGATGTCTTTACAAAATGCAAACCAAGTTTAGAAAGAGATCTTCCAAAACATAAAGATGTCTTCCAAAATAGAGACTCTAGAAAGACGTCGTTCAAGAAATAAAGACATCTTCACAATATTGAAGGCAAATTTAGAGAGATGTCTTAGAGATGAGAGAGATGTCCCCCATGATCATTATTAACTATTAGCTTGTTGTTGCACAAGTTCCAAGATGGATTTAGAAACATGGTAGCTACAAGAAGACATGATGTGCATTGGGAAATATGAAAGCCTTATTATATTCATTGTATAATCATTTGTAATCATTGAATTCTTTGTTTCTCCTCATTGTATTATCATTTTGACATTGTAAAGTGTGTTATACCTAACTATACAAGGATCAACAAACTAAGTTGCAATTCTCCCTTGTAATTATTATTCTTGTTGTCCTACGAGGTTGATGTGCTTGAGCTTGTCGAGATCCTATAGGATTGAGTTTTTGGTGATGTGGTACAACACTCTGATGTGAAGCTCAAGATTGTAAAGGTTCTGGACATCTTATAACCACATTTCCAATCCTAATGGGACCTTGCAGGGTTGATTGATTGGTGTTGTGGTACAACACTCCAGAGCAGGGCTTGAAGACTATACAGGGTGTGGACCCTTCAACCACATTTTGAGAGTAACAAAGTTTGGAGGTGTGCTTGCAATCTACCCTTTGAGTGTGAAGTACCCAAGTTGGGGAATCACATAAATTTTTGTGTGTGCTTTGTTTCATAAAGGTTTGATTTGGGGAACTTATTCATTGTTAGCCTTCTAAGTTTAATGATCCACAATATGCTCCATGATGGCCCATGAAATAACATTGGATTTAGCTCAATCATTCATGTACAACATGTTAATCTCAATCCATATCATGATGCAGATGAGTAGCGAACACATAATACCTTTGAGAGGATGGGTTTTCATGTTCTCTACTTTGAATACCAAGTAGTCCACCTAATATTATAGAGTGTTGAGCACTGATAAAATAACTTATACATAGGGCTATATATTTTTTGGAACAATGATGGACTTTAGAAGCTCTTATAATATTAAACAATGCTTGATGGAGGTAAAAATGAGACCAAAAGGGAAAGATTCATCTCTTTTGGCTTCATCACTATAGTGATTTAAAGTAAAGCTTGATGCTTTGATGTTGAATATTTGGGAGATGTAGGTACTTAAGGAATGATTGATGATGGAGTAGTTGGAGTAGTTATTGGTGTGGGGCTCCTATAATATCACCTTCTTCTTCTACTACGAGAAAGATTACTTGTTGGCTTGATCCTTGTCTCTTCCCTTATTAGGCATTGCCTTCTTTTGAACTTGGTTAAGGATATGAACTAGAGATGTGATAGTAGGAAGTAATGATGATTCTTGTGAGGTAGACAGGGATAAGAAACATGATGGAGGAGACATTGCTTAAGGAAAAATAGTGAAGAATTAACTAGAGGAGATAGAGTAGGAAAAGGCAACCTACTCCTTAGTGGTGATGAAGCATTGGAATTCATGGGATTTTAAGAGGAAAAAGGAGAATCATAGCATGATGTGAGATCTATGATAAATGTAGCTCTTTGTATCTTTTAAGTAGCTAAAGAAAAGGAACTAAATACATAAAAATAAATGACAAAAGAAATCTTGGGTTTGGAAGGATTAGTTTACGAGGATACTTAAGGATTAGTTTGAGAGGAACTTATCTCGATAACAAACATGGTTTTTGTCTTTGGATTCAATATGGAATGTGGATACTCCCATCAAATGGGAATTCAAGTGATTTTGGAAGATCTACATATCTTGATTGTCAGGTTAAATTGGTATGTTGAAGATAATCTTTTCCTTTTCTATTAGCATTTGGACATTATCTTTGAGAGTGTTGCAGTTGTATGTTTCATGACCTATAGCCTCATGGTAATAATAGAATTTTTGGGGATCATGCCATCTTGGAATTTGGTGAACTCCTTTCGCACAATGGGAAGGATCTATAGATGGAGTCTACAAGCATTTGAATCTAGCTTGTGATTCCACCAAGATCTATTTTGGGATTATGTGCCCATCTCTTAGTAGTGTGTTTTAAAGTTAAGTGTAGGTTGTTAAAAAAATATGGTATTTGGATAGACCCTTCGATTATCTCCTTTGATGGCATAAATTCAATGAAGCTTTCCTTGTAGGATTGGTAATGGATGAAGATGCTGGTAAAGTTTGATTCACCAAAGCTACTATGTATCCTACACTCTATGAGGCCTTTTCTTTAGCTTCCATGTTGGTTTTGTGTCAAAAGTTAATCCATTGTGGGTTGTTCTGTTGGACAACCATCTCCTTGATATGCTTAGTATAAGTGATTGCATCATGAAGGCTAAGTGGTCTAGGGTAGACTAGCTTGCCTTTAATGTAGTCATTAACAAATTTCTCAAAAACATCTAATAGTTGATCATCATGTAGAAGATGGATGAGCTCCATTATTGCTTAAGTTAATCTGGAGATGAAATTAGAGGTAGATTCAATGGAAGGCTACTTGATGATTAAGAGATTTTATAATGTGTCATCCCTATTGATATTGTATCTAAAAATCTTCATAAAGGTTGTGAAGAACTACTCCAATGAAGTGATGGACTTGTGAGACAAGAATTTATACTATTTCAAAGCTTTACCTATTAATGTGCTCTAAAAACTCTTAGCATTATATAAGAATAACTATCCAATAGCATGCACTCATTATGGAAGATGATAACATTGTTTGTGAGATTATTTTTTCCATTATACTTGGTAAAGTTAGACAATGAGACTTCCTTGGAAACTTAGATAGGTGGAATCAAGGGGCGAATGGGTCAAAAAGGAGATGAACAATGAAAACAATAAGACTTTCCCTATGTGGTACTATAGATTTCCATGTTTGATCCTCATTGGATTACAACCTAGATGATAAGTCTTGGAGCAAGGACATTAACTTGGTTGAAACATTAGGGGTGGATGGTATGACAAGATTACCTAGGATAAGGTTATAAATAGGTCAAGTTGGTTGGGAGGTACATTAGTGACCATGGAGATAGACTATATGATATTGTATGGAGCCATCTACTAGAAAGATAGGAAAAATGGTAATGAAATCTACTATTATTGAACTAGTGGCATAAGGGATAAGGGCTAAAATAGATTCAGCAGTTTATTGGAATTTTGAACTTGTACCTAGGATGCTAGATTGATAGTCCTTGTGGTTGGAAAAAGTGTAATTGAAGGTTAAATGATAATAACTAGAGTAGTGGAAATAGGAGCAATGGAGCCAATAGTCCAGGAAATATTCATAGAAAATGGATTAGTGGAGTTGATAAGGTTGACATGTTGTGGGATTGGGCTTTGTGATTATGTAGTGGATTGATGGTGGAGATTTGCGAGTAGTGAGACATGAGGATTCTCATCCTCATCATTATCATGAGTGGTGATACCACCACTATAGTTTCTATGTTGGTCCTAGAACTCATAACTTTGGCTGAAATTGATGTTGGGATTTTCCATTAGGGAGTCCACCATAGCATATATTTGCCAAATTTCAACACTAGCAAGTGTCTAAATCTCATCCTTGATGGTAAGATATTTTGCTAGTATATTTTTCTCATATTATTCCAACTCTATAAGGTGGTTGGGATTTAGAAAGAAAGACTTCAAGTTAAAAGCTTTATAATTAACCATATTTCACAACTCATTCTCAACAAGTGCAATGTTCAACTCCCATTTAGCGCATGAAATATTGTAATCATATTTGATCATTAGTGCCATAAATGTTTGAGGTTTTTGCATCTCCATTAGTTTACGAACTTGGTAACTATGAGATGAATTAGTTCCTTAGTTAGACATGATGTTAAAGAGTGTCTTTTGCACACTTGGAAACTAGGATCAAGCACAAACAAAAAGAGAGAATAAAATGCATAATCTATGTAATAACATTGAAAATACAAAAAAATAAAAGTATTCCAAAGGACCTATGAGCTCCAAGGCAATGGGTTCAAGCCATTAGAAAACCTATTGGTCATTATTATAGTGCTAAAAATATTCTCACAAGATTATTCTTTTACAACCTTACAAGAACACCTCCATGAATAAAGTGTTAATTATATAATCCATGACTATTAACATTCTTTGGAATGATGTAATCTTTAATATATCAATGATTATGAAACAAGGGGACATGAACCTCCAATTAGGTATGGACTTAGCCTATTGAGCAAGGTAGAATTAATAGGGGAATGATTAAGTGAGGATGAAATTAATGTTAAAAAGATAATGTAATACAAGAGATGTAAAATAAATTCTAAGTAATGGAAAATGAGTAAAAATGCATAAAACTAATAAGAAATGAAAAAATTGATGTGTAGGAAAGGAAGAACTTTCCTTGTAGGAAGGGCCAAGTGCTACAATGGTAAGAGAATACAAAATATGAAATAAAACTAATAATAGAAACTCAATTTATTAACACAGGATTTTGATGATGAAATTTGACCTTTTGTGGATGTAGATATGTATGGAGAGGTTGCTAAAAAATTTGAAATCAATTTGGAAGCATAAATATTAATGATTTGGTATGTTTTAACAAGCTTAATATGTTAGTTAATGTCTATATTCAATAACATTATGACTTATTGGTATACATTGTTATGGTATACCATACCATCTATGGTGTCAATGTATTATATAACTTACTAAGAATAATTTAATTTTATAACTTATGTTAACTATTCACTGTGTTCATTCATTCTCCAAACATGATTATTCCTTTAACCTATATAATTCATTAATTCAATCTTTTAATAAGGATAGAACATATAACAATATAGAGACACATAGTTCTGTATCATTTTTCTTTGTTTATTCTTCATTCATGATTTGAATATAACATATATGTGTAACACTATGGGTTATATCGGCTAAGGAGGATAAAATGTGGGTCTCCTTAGATGAGAATTTCCAAATAGCTCTAAAAGTTGTAGGAGAAAGAGAGTATCAATGGAGTAGTGGTCAAGATAGAAGGAGAAAAAAGGATGTAGAAAAGGATTACCATTAGAAAAAGGGTAAATCTGTAGTGATCAAAGAGGTTGCGAATTCTAAAATAGATGATGATGGGTGCAACATTTGCCAATATGAACATCCTAAGGGATGTTACCCAATGCTGTCACACCTATAGGAGACTAGGATGTATGCATTAACTTCCAAATTTGCAAAATGACAAAAACCTTGGTGGTTGCCTTACACACAAGGAAACTATAGGTAGTAGTTTCACCAACCAACATATTATCTAAGTTGAGAACCTCTTCAACATCAGGAGCAATACCAATAATGGAAAAACCCACCTTCATGGGGGATGCCACCACCACAACAATAGTATCCTTATAGGTAGCTAGATCCTTATGGATATTATGTCCAATAGTCTATATCCCCTCATGACTCATTTAGCCATGCCTCCTTCTCTCACCACTAGTACCCTTCAGAATATTATAAAGCACCTTCTCCAAGAGGGAAGTCTCCTTTTCCTTTTCATCCTCCATATCCCTTGGAAACCCTAGAACCATCAACTATCATACCCTTGCATCCTAATCCACCTATGCAAGGGAAAATTCCACCATAGGCACAATAGTGAAATGTCACGAGGGTAGTAAACTTATAGCTAGATATTCGTCCAAGTGGTTCTGAACAAAAGCCTTGCAAGAGATCACTCTTTAGAATGAAAAATCCTAAAAAAAATCTCATAGACTCCTATGGCTATTAACCCTATCTCATCTAGCTCTAAAAAAAACTCTTGATCCACCTTCAAACCAAAGGATCTCTAATATACATACTATCATCCTAGGAGTTCCCTTATTTATTTGTAAATTATAGGGAATGGTCCATGTAGGGTTCTGTTGGACTCAAGTTTTAGGATGAACTTAATCTTCTAAGAACTCCAAAAAGAGTTATATCAGATTATATGTTGTGGATCAGTCCATTACTATTCCTTTGAAGCTAGTGGAGGACATTGTGACCACTATCTATGGGTGATCCTATCCTACAAATTTCCTTGTAATCCATGTGGATAATTGTAAGGAAAGGGAGCTTTCCTATTATTATGGGAAGGGCCTGCCTAAGAAATATAGATGCCAAGATGGGGATTGGAGACCTTTACTTGGAAATCTCCAAGGAAAATGAATTTTCCAAAATGGAGAAGAAGAGAGTTTCATGCATTGCATACAACAACATAGGGTGCTAGTGAGTGTAGAGAATATGAACTATAAAAGGTACATCTATTAAAGCATGTGATCAATGACCTAAAATAGTAGTTATTACAAAGTGTGTGTATGTAGCAACCATAAAATAAGAAGGTACCTAGTGATTGACATCAAAATATCAAGCTAAATCTACAATATACATGGATCCACTAGAGAAACTCACAAGTACCTACATTGAGATTATGGATGAAAGGGATTAGGAAGAGTTGGAAATCCTAGATCACCTCAAGAAAAAGCTTGTTGAACTAAGAGCTTTACTAACAACTTTAGAATATGCTTTCATTAAAAATGGTAAGCTAGTGATCATTAATGCTAACCTTGTTCAAGATTAGAAAAAGAAGTTATTAAAGGTGATAAATAAGTGGCCAAAGACTTTGCTTGGTCATATCATGAACTCATTAGGACAGATTTGTAGATATGCCAACACTGCATCTATTCAAACTCTTCCATCAAGCCAAAAAGGCAACCATAAAGAAGGTTGAACCCAAAGCTTAAGCAAGTTGTCAATGAAGAAGTAGAACAACTTATTAAGTTCAAGTTCATATATCCAATTGCAAACAATGAATGAGTTAGTCTCTTCATAATTGTACCTAAGAAAGGAGGAAAGTGAAGAGTCTACATAGACTTTAGGCTGTTAAACAAGACAAATTTTAAAGATCATTTTTCAATGTCATTTGTTGAATAAGTGTTGGATACCATTGTACGAAATTACTATTACAAATTTTTGAATGGCTATAGTGGCTTTAACCAAATCCAAATCACATTAGAGAATTGGGCCAAAATAACGTTCACAAGCCCTTGGGGGACTTTTACATACAAAAGGATGTCCTTTGACCTATGAAATGCTCATACTAGCTTTAAACACTTAGTGCTTAGCATATTTTAATAATAGATTGGTAGTGGGATAGAAGTCCTCATGGATGACTCCTCTACCTATGGGATCATTTTTGAGTAAGCTTTAGATTGACTTGAGTAAGAGCTTCAATAATGTGGAGACTAATCTGAAAATTAATTGGTAGAAAAGCCACTTGATGGTCTAAGAAGGCATAGTTTTAAGGCACCAAATTTTAGAAAAAGGGATTAAGATAGACAAAAAAAAAGTGTAAGTCATTCAAGGAATCACTAGACAACCTAAAACAGTGCAAGATGTAAGTTCATTCCTTGGTCATACTAGTTATTATCAATGTTTCATTGAGAACTTCTGAAAAATTACTAAGCCATTGGTTGAGCTAACAAAGAAGGATGCATCCTTCAAATGGACCAAGGAATGCGAGTTAGCATTCCAATGGTTAAAGAAAAAGCTCATAGAGACTTCCATTCTATGTGCTCTAGATTGGTTCAAACCCTTCCACATCATGATAGATGCATTCAATTATGTTTTGGGTGTTGTACTTACATAATTTGACTATAAAAAATGTTCTTACTACATTCATTGTGCAAGTAGAAGCATTGTGGAGACATAGTTGAACTATACCACCATGGAAAAGGAGCTCATGGCTATGGTGTAAACCTTAGAGAAATTTAGGGATCATGTGCTTGGATATCAGATCTTTTTCTACATAGACCATAGTGCCATTAGGTTTCTCATGAATAAACTAGTGATGATCCCCCATGTCATATGGTGGCTGGTGATTCTGCAGGAGTTCAACATTATAATGGTGAACAAAAAGGAAACTAAGAACATGGTCACTAATCACTTATGTTGGTTATGATGTAATAACAAAGAGGATGAGGAGTCTTTATCTGATCAATTTGTAGATAAACTCCTCTTTGCAAAAGTTGATGAATTTCAAAATATTAAAGGTCATAAGAATGAATTCCTCTCTTATCTACTCACTCAGGATACTCCTCAAGAATGGGATAATAGGAAGAAATAATAGTTTCTTCACTAAGCCTAGAATTACATGGATATTTGGGGTAATATTTATAAGGTTTGCACCAATTACTTAGTATGATGGTGTGTGCCTGATCCTAATCAATTGTGGATCCTCCCAGATGCTCATGAAGTTTTTTGCAAGGACCATTACATAGGAAGGAGGATGATTGTAAAAATCCTCATGGCAGGATACTTTTGGCCAACAATCTTCTGGGATGCCCATCATTTTCCCATTCATGTGAGCATTTCCAAAGAGATGGGAAACTGAAAATATGAATGAAAGGATTCCAATAGTGGATGCAACCATTGAAGCCTTTTGACCTTTAGGGAATTGACTTCATGAGGTCCATTAATCTCATGTTTAATGGAAAGCCATATAACATAGAAGTAGTTAACCATTTCACCAAATGAGTTGAAGTTGCAGTTGTCATCGATTGTTCATCTTCTACCACAACACAATTTGTTTAACAAAGTGTGATAAATAGGATTGGCATGCTAAGGATACTTATTTTTGATAATAGAACTTACTTCATGAGTGCTAAATTTTGAAAAATAATTCAATGATTAAGGGTGGAACATAAATTAACAACTCCTTATCACCCCCATGCTAATGATCAAGCTAAAGTTACTAATAGGGAACTAACTATGATACTAATATGCACTATTAGTAAATATAGGAAAGACTAGAGCAAAAACCTCAATGATGCTCGATGAGCTTATCGATCCACTTGGAAACTTCTAATTGGTTATTCTCTCTATGAGTTAGTGTATGGAAATTTACAAACCCTTCTAATTTAACCTGAGCTCTGTATACTTTCAACAACTTGTGAGCTTGACCTCGATCTAAGTTTAGCAGAAAAAGAACATTTAATGACATTGAATGTGCTAAATTAGAACCAACAATTATCCGTATCAATGAATGAGTGCACAAGGCACATTCCAAATAATTTTATGACTTGAGAATAAGTATAGTTAAATTTCCATTACATGATATGGTTCTTTACTGGAACCCCATGCATGTTCCACAATATACAAAGTTTCAAATGCTATGGGAAGGACCTCACATCATTCATGCAACTTTTCCTTCTATGCCATGATAATTTACCACTCTTCAAGCCTAGAAAAATGGTTGTTAGTTAAAATCCAACAAGTAAAGGCTTTCTTGGAACCTAGAATAGCTAGTAGCACTAACACCTTAATAGATGAACAAGCACACTCTATTTTTGGATCTCCTCCTCTCAACTTAGTCATGGGAGAGATGGCCACCCATTTTAACATTTGTGTAGGCTATCCAATTTTTCACTTTTCATTTTACATCATTCTTCATATGTTTTTCATTTTCTTAAATATTTTACAACTTATTTTATATCTTTCACTTTATTTATTTTTTTTGATCTTGTGTGTTGTTTTGTTCATATGAAATCTTGAGTTTTTGCTATGGCTATTGCTACTATTAGGAATTAATTAATGTAATATTTAATGTTATGATTGATAATTAAATGATAAGATTTCATGTTTGGATTATGTCCTTGATTAATGGATTGTTAATTTTCTGATGATATCAGGAAATGAGTCCACAACATCAATTCATTCCATCAAACTCTATGAGGTTCTACATCATGGAAGCATGAGGTCCTCCCACAACTAAAACTTAAAGTAATCAATAATCTTATTACTTAATAGATTTTTAATAGGCCAAGTGGAAATGGACAAGGGTGTGACTTCAAGGGGATTTTTCATCTTTTGTTCCCAACTTCTTTCTTGAGTTTTTATAATTCTTTTGCATTGGTCTCTCACCACTTCTATTATCGATCATAACATGAGGCATGTATTTGCATGGTATGGTTACCATTAAAAATACAAAAAAAAACATGAAAATTCAAAGCACACTCCTTAGACAAGACAATGTGATACAAGCACTGATTACAGGGCTGGAAGCACATGTTACCCATGCCTAAAGATACCCCTCTAACTAACACCCTTCTTATCTTCTTGCTTCCCTTTTCTTCTTTTCATGGAGTGGTGGTCATCCTTTGGGGATTGTCATGAACTCTTGACTATTGAAGGGTTAGGATATGATAATGAAAAGTCACTGAGAGTGGCTAGACTTTGACTCGATTGAGGATGGGATGATCTCAAATCATCTTAATGAAAAATTCGACCAGGATGAGAATCTCTTACCATTCTCTCTCTTCCATCATTCTAACCTCATCATTGACCACCTCACTACCTCTTATCATGGTCAATTGATTTGTCTATTATGGCACATGCCATAATCCCTCAATGATATCCCATGTGAATTCAAAGTTTAACTTCTAATGACCACTAATCATCCTTGGTTCTTACATGAAACACCACCAATTTTAGGCTCTTGGGGTTTAATGGTAAATTTTCCCAAGTGTTAAAACTTGGGAAAATTTTTTCTAAGTTTGGTGTTTACGCTTTGCAGCGTAGATAGTGTAGCACCACTAAGTCATGTTTTTTTTTTTTGCAAAATTTTTCTAAATGTCCTGTTATGCTCTCTAGTGCAGCTAGTGTAGCACACACTTCTATGGCCAGTTTGCTTGAGTGTCAAGCCAAAAGTGGTCAAGGGTTACTTGGGATGAACCAAAAAATTTGGCAAATTTTCTATCTCCCCAGCTATCAAGCACACTATTCTCTCTAGCGTACCCAACTTGACACATGTCCCAATTGCCAGTTCACCTATGTACTAGGCTAGAATCTATCAAAAGTGCTCAGAATGGATGAAATAGTTTGGCAAGTTTTCTATCTTTCGGGCTACTATGCTACATACTGTAGCAAGTGTGACACATGTTTCAGGGCCAAATTTTGCCTAAGTGTTGGATAAGGATTTGTCAAGCTAAGATGCATTTGGCACATTTTCTGACTTTTGAGGTTGCCTATCCTGCTACACCCCAGAGCATGGTCAGCATGCTATGAAGGAACATTGAAGATTTTATCAAAATCTATCAAATTTTCCATGCTACACTCTACTATGTTATGCAACATAGCCAACGTGATCAATGTTGCAATTTAGAATTTGCAAAATTTCACTAAGTGTTCTTGCTACACTCTGCTACACTATTCAATGTAGCCAGCTTGACACCAAGAAAATATCTCCGATAGCCTCCAAAAGCCTCTAGAACTCAGCATCAACTTTCATCTTAGCTCTAATGTCCCTCTAGCAACCAAGATTAGTAGTTTTCATTTCTTTTACATCCCCCATTAATCCCCAAAATTTCCCCTATGCTTGACCCTACTTGGAAGAGGGGGAAGATGTAGTACTAGAGCGTAGTCTCCAAGTTGCATCGTTTTGACACTTTTTGTAGGTACATGGTGGTCTCTCAGACTTTCGCACATGTAGTCTAGGTAGTGTGATCATAGTTTAGTAGTCTCTAGGTACCTATTACTATCTTGAAGAGTGTAACACTTTGCTACGATGAGTGCAACATGCTAGTATAACCTGTCTACGCTCATGCCATGTGGTGTCTGATTCACATTTCATGCTAAACCTAGCCCTATAAATACCCTGACCTTAAATAGTTTAGGGGTTGGAAAAATTAGAAGAGAATTGAGCATTTGAGCATTTCAAGAATCTTTATCAATCCCACATTTGAGCATTCAAGCTTGACACTTTGGCAAGTATTGCAACGTAGTCTACCATTGCACTTGTAGAATGTGGTGATAGCCAACCTAGTAGTTTCAGCCTCCCTTGTAGCTGCGAGCACCATGTCCTAGAAATCCTAGAGATTTTGACCACACTACTAATTTTCCATAGTGCCTATCTGATGTTGCACACCATTTTCACCTACTATTCAAGCAAAAATTATGCTCCCCAATTTTGGGGTAGTGCATTGCTCTACTCTCAAGCTTTTGTTCCATTTCCTTTCTAAGCATTTGATTTCAATTTTAAGCATAACTCTAGTGTTTCTCTGCTATTTGATTCACTTTTGCCCATTAACATTAGTATTTTGGACTGAGACCCTTCACTACGCTCTTACTTGTTGTTCTGACTCCCACATGTAATGCTCCATAAAATTCTATTGCAAATGATTATTTTAACACCACTTAAGTCCTTATCTGATTAACTAGACTATTTAGGGCACATCATTTCTATTTCCCTAGCACAACCATTACATGGATTTTTGGTTAGGCTATATGGCCATGGACCTCTTAGTGTTGTAGCCACTAAAATTTTTGGATGTCACAGTGTTTGGATTCAGAAGGATGGCTTCCCATTCCTTTTGTGTTCAAAGGTAGTCCCATGTGCTTTCTGCACCTCATCACTAGCAGTAGGCTAGTGTAGACATAACACCCCTATGGACTTGCCACAAAAATAGTTGGATCATAGGCCAACATAGCAGATGCTTACATTTTGATTGATGTAGATTGGTCCTAGTTGTTGGTTCCCCTAGAACCCCCTAGGACGGAAAGCCCAAACTGTGTTCATCGCATCAAGGTCTAAGTGTTCTATAGAGTGTAACAACCCTGAGAGTGTAACAGTCTCTCAGAGCGTAACAACTGTAATGCCATAGATAGCCATTTTGTTTGCATTTCCAAACTTAGTCATTTTTGGCCTATTTTCTATAATTTTCATACTTAGTCATTTTCTTTAATCATTTTCTACACATCCATGTTATTTTTACCAGTATCTTCTTTTCTCATGTTTTTTCTACACAGTAAAATAAGCCTCATTAACACCTTGGGTACTTCCCTAAGCATGGAGGTGGCTCATCCTATTCAACAAGTGGAAGACATTGAGTAATCACCTAGCCCTATGCGACCAAAATTGTAGTCTCTTAAACTGTGACACCAATCATTGGAACACATGGCATTGGATAATGAATGGTACAACTTCCTTTGCACAAAGCTTTAGGCAGGCTTGTCATTGGACTGCCAAGAAATAGAAGTGAACCATAGTTTTGAGATTGTTCATAAAAATGGGAGAGAATTCTTTCTCACCCCTAATGTGATCATACCACTCACTGAAAACTTCAAGTAGATCTTGGACCAACTTATTAGGGTGAGCAGGCTGAGAGAGCAGGACACAGCATCAAACTATGATGAACCCCTACAAGATGGGAAATAGAAGTTTGATTCTCATTCTAACAGTGGTGTCCTATACTACATCTCCATCTAATAGCTTGCCTCCATTTTCATGCCACACTAGTCATATTCCTCTACATTCTTTGAGGAAACCGTGACACTTCCATAGTCCAAGTCTTCGTTGGTTATAGCTAGCCGCCAAGTCATGCCTATGCAACAAAGCATAGGACTTTTTGCTTCCTTTCCCTTTGTCATTTCTTTGCAGTCTGTTTAGCCATCACAACTAGCATCTATGATGTTAATGCTGCCATATTTGCATACCATGTCCATGTCATATCCACAAGCAAGTCACATTCCCTTTATCCCAGCCATTTCAGTCTCACCACCAACAACAACCCTAGCCTCAACCGTTTGATAGGTCGTGACTTCTATACCCATGGTACAACTATCACACATGCCATAGTGCACACAATAGTAGACTCACTAGGCATCACACATGGTGGCATAGCCCACACTAGGGCTGTGGGCCACTCCAACAGCACTACCAACGACATAGCCAACATGACCCTCTATGAAATCTTCAAGTTTGGATTAACTGTTCCAACTTATCTTAACTCTCACAAAGAAAGTTAGGTAGCTTAAAGCAACCAACTCAGAAATAGTCCACATAATAGACTTCTACCTAAATGATCCCATCAGCCTTGCAATTCCTCTGCTAACACTACCTTCTGGGGTTGAACTTCCCCAATTCACAAAATACAATAGCAAGGGTGACCCCAATTCCCATTTGGTTAGTTTTCATTTTGAGTTCTTACTTTTGCAAGAATGACCACACACAAGTATCCATGTCTTTTCCATGTCTCTTATTGGAAAAGCACTTGACTAGTATCGTTTGCTCACTAGAGCTTCCATTTCAACTCTAGAGGAGCTGATAAGCCATTTTGTAACCTGCTTCGAGTATAACTTAAAGCTTGAGGCCATGCTAGACCAACTAATGAAAGTCAAACAAGGCGCTTCAGAGCCGATGCAAAAGTTTATACAACATTGGAGTGCCTCCCTTAATGAAATCTGTGAGCCAATAGTTGAAACCCACCTTTTGGCTATTTTCAAGGGCATAGTAAATGATTTTATCAAATTGAAGCTATACTATTTAGCCCTACCCTACATTCTCTTAGCCAATATTTTGCTTATACAAAGAGCATAGAATATGTAGTGGAAACAAATAGGGACCCAGCCTATGTGGCCTACAAAAATGTGCATGCAAAGAAAGACAAAGAAAAGGGGAAGGCCACAACAACTGTTGTAGCTGTGATTGATGAAGCCAAGCCCAACAACAACAAGCCATCAGCTAAGGTGCCTAAGGCCCTAGCCAATAATAATAAAGCATCAAGTTCTTTCATTACGAGAACCAACCAACCTACATCATCGGTGGCTGTAGGGCAAGCCCCCCAAAGGTCAAACTTTAAGTGCAAGGATTGCTCGAAGTACACTCCTTTGCTTATCAAGCTATTGGAGATAGTACATCAACTGCTTAGTGTTGGGTGCATTTAGCACAAAAAAATGTCTAAAGATGCACATAAACACCATGAGAGGTACTGTGAGGTCCTTTGAAACCTTTCCACAACCATGCCAAATGAGCCTTTGGTACCTAAGAACTTCAAGCTAGACTGGTTCTGCAACTACCATCAATTGCATGGTCACAAGATAGACTATTGCTTAGCATTGAAGGATGACATTCAATGAATGATTGATCAAGGTAAACTGATCCTTGATGAAAGAAATCCTGTTTGGCTAGAGAACTAGTCCATGAAGGTCTATAAGGACCCACTAAACACTAGCGGTGCAAGTTATATTATTAATTCCATTAGCGTTGATGATAATGTAGGGCTGGCACATGAACCATTTGTGGTTCGTGCACCCTTTGCTAACACTGGGGCCTCAATGTTAAATAGGCCACATGCCCCCTTTGTCATCAAGGCACCACCTCGGGCAACCATGATACCTTTTGTGGTTAGGGCCCCGCAGCATGTTGTGGCAACAACAACCCAAACACCTTTTGCCATTAGGGTGCCAAAATGTGCAGATCCCCCATCTTCCCAGGGTTTAGTGGTGGGAATTGCATCATAACCAGCCTATCCAAAGAGACATGATGAGCATGTGGTTGACAAGATGGCTAGGAAATGCATGAAGCTAGGTCCTCCCAAGCCCACTACTTTTTCAATCGTTCCTATGACCTCATTGTCCTAGGCCACTAACGCAAATGCAAACAGTCACAGACAAACACCAAGGCTCGAAGGCCCATGCCATAACCAAAAGTCAAATCTCCTCCTCGAGAGATATGCCTCCTAGGATGCATGAAGGAAGTAAAAACCACCAAAACAACAAATGATGGAAAAGACTTTTTAGATGCATTGACACAAGTTAAGAAGGCTTTAAAACATAAAAATAGAACCTTGAGCCTGTATGATTTGATTATGACCTCCCCCACTCATTGCAAGGCCTTGGTTCTCATGTTGGAATCCATTCTTGTTAAGGAAGATATGCCAATAGATGAGAAGGCCATCCATGCCATAATGCTTCCACCTACAAATAAAGAGCCAAGGTCAACACCCTTGACATTTTGCAATGAGGCAATCAAAGCTAACCCTAAAAATGGTTAGGTAACTACTGCATCCATGTTCATAATGATTCATATAGTTCAACACAAGATTTGTAGTGTGCACATTGATGATGGGGCAACAACCAATGTTACACCATTCCTTGTCATCAACAAGCTTGGCTTGGTTGATCAGATCAGGCCAACAATAATGACATGTTTGAAGTCTTTCAATGAAGTGCATGTGGTTTTCAAGGGGATAGTCATGATTGATTTCATAGTAGGGGAGTAATTCCCCATCAATGCTAAGTTCATTGTGGTGGAAAAAATGCTTGGGTTCAACCTAATCCTAGGGAGGTCCTAGTTAGCCCAACTATGGACCGTTTCTTCACCTATCCACCAAGAGATCCACTTGCCTTACGAGGGTGGGAAAGTGGTGATCTTTGGTGATAATGTAGCCCCTTCGACCATTAATAATGTAGATACCAAACAAGGGTTAGAGGTATAGTTCTCTAAAGATGCACCACCCATTCATAATAAAAGTTAGTGTTGTTTGGCTGATTTTAAATAGCCAAGTAAAAAAAGCGACCTCTATGAGGAAGCTCTATGGGTAGAATTTCCCTTTTCCACTGCAAACGAGGGCCTAGAGGAGTATCATCTAGTGCCTTCTAGGCCTTATGCACCACGTATCCCAGATTAGGTTAGGAAGCATCTACGTGACTAGGGCATGTCCCTAGTTTGCTTGCTTGTCCAACTTGTCTTTTGTTCCTTTGTCTATACAATTACAGTTTGCATTATTTTTTACATCTTGCATTAGTTATGATTTCATTTAGCTTTCTTTATGTAAAAAAGAATGGGGCTTGGAAGGACTTAAACTACCACATAGTCCAAAAAGACCTTAAACTATCGCATGGCCCACCAAGGCCTAAAATTGGCAACCAACTTCCTTTAAGCGATGGCCCAAAATGGCCTTAAACTAGTGATGGTCCAAAATGGCCTTAAAATAGTAATGGCTCTACCACCACAACCTTAAACTTCCATGGGACCAACATGGGGCCTAATTGCATCAACCAAATCATAAGTTAAAATTATTACAATATTGCATGAAAAATGATAAAATGAGAAGCAAATAACTATCATATTTTCATTAAATCATCAATAAAATACATAGTCCAAAATTACATCCACAACATGAAATGACCAAAAAGACATAAAACTACTCGATAACAACGCTACATCTTAAAATTTTCAATTTGCAGTATGTGGTAGGGGGCTAAGGCTCTTCCCCTTCATTTTCATTTGCTACTCCATTAGGTCCTACACCCTCACCTGAAACCTATGTCAAAGAAAAATAAGATAATAAATTAGTTAATAACCAAGGTAACATGCAAAATTATAATAAAATAAACAACAATAACCAAGCTAAACCACCCTAAGAAGGGCCCGCATCCATGTCTGGGTGCATCCTATTGAGGCCAACCTTTAGGCGTCCTTGGATTTCATCCTCTAACATACATGTTCAGTTCTCCTCACCTAGGTCAATGCCCATGAGGGTTTTCCCCTTTTCCATGGTCATCCATGTGGGTAGCCCTAGCGAAAACATTGCAGAAGTTACCTCTTTGGAAGATACAGTGATCTCTCTCTTCAAGGACTCACTAACCACTACACTGCTCATGAACAATTTGTAAGCCTATTTTGCATCGATTGTATCAAGAAATATCTCTTGGCATTGATGCTCCATAGACTCATATTTATATTTCTTTTGGTAGGCTTCACACTCTAGCTTGTAGTGATGTTTGTGATTCTTTTGTATTTGTCCCCATTGATACACCTTTGCACTATAGTCCTTCCAATCTTGGTTTTTTCTAGCTAAGAGGTTCATTTGCAGCTATTGTTCAATAACCTTGTGGGTGGCCTCATTTTTGCCTCAAACAGCCAATTAGTAGTTGGTGTAATCAATCTCACCCATGTTTTAGCTGCCATTTGACTTGTCACATGCTACTAGGAAGTCATAGTGTGATTGTAGGTCTTTTAGTCTTGCTGCTTGGTTTGCCCCCTTTTCTCGAAGCTCTGGCACCTGTTTCCACAATTGATTGTTTACACATATGCACTCCCATAATGCTCATGTGGAGTATAGTGCGCACTTGCTTGCCTCATCATATACATGAAAATGCACCTACTCCACGTTAGGGGGACTTAGGTACAACATCAACTTGGACCACTCTGTGTGGGTCTCATTTGAGTTGCGAGCTTGTCATTCCATAATGGGTGGAAAAACGTTAGTCATAAGATAAACAAGAAAATAAAAAAATGAAAGAAAAGAGATAATGATAGTGAAATAAATGTACCAATCTCAGGGTCTATTTTTTTGAGGTAGTCTATCATGTCATCCATCACACCTTGCATAAAGGCAAACTTATCTAGATTTTTCACCCACGGTCATATGTGGAAGGTGGATGTCAATGTCATACATTTAGCAGAAGAATCAGCCGCTGCAACATAAATCACTTTATGATCATAAAAAGAATACAAAAATCCAAAATAAAAACTAAAAAAAGAAAAGAAAAAAAAAAGAAAAAAAGAACACAATGAAGATGGTGGTGCAAAACTCCTACCCAATAAGCCCTCAAGTGTAAGAGCGGGGGGATCGTCCATTTGCACACCATCAAAGAAATATTCAAACTCACCATCTTCAAAATACAACCCCTTTTCTTCAAATTTCATTAATACTTCAATGACTTCTTGCTCATACTCATCTACCATGTGTCCCTCGAGTTAAGAGACATCTTCCTCTATAGGCTCTTGTACTACTACAGGGGTGATATTGCTTATGATACCACACGTTTGATTTAGAATTCCAAATAATGAATATAAGATAATAAGAAACACCTTACAAAAACTTTAAATAATGTGTACTTACTTGCTATTTCTGAATGCACGTCATGGAGCTTGAATTGTAGCTTCTTACCCCCTTCCTCCACTTCATGCACGAGCTCCTCTGTGGGGTGAGGCTTCTTGATCTTTATTCTTGACAACCTCACCATCTTGATGATGAGTCATACACCACTTGCTGCATTTCCAGTGTTGGTTGGTGGAACCTCCATAGAACTATCATGTGCATAGTAGGATTGCCCCACGTGGTCCTTAGTCATCATTAAGAATGACTCACCAATTGCCTTCGGGGGGGAGGGGGGGTGGGCTCTTGCAACCACATCATGTGGAATAAGTGGTAGATCCACGGCTTGGAGATCTAGGTATGATCTTGCACCATCCATTTCCCATTCTCATAGACCATTAAGAGTTCTGCAAAACTTTGTAGACAGGCTACGAAGAAGGAAAAATGCACGTGTGATCATTCCTAGAGGCTGTTGTGTAGCTTGATGATTTCAACTTGCAGGCCATTGACGAGGTAGTTTGCCCAATTATACTATGTTCCCTCCTCTATTACGTCTCTCATGACCCAAGCTTGCTCCACCCCAAGGAACTTTCCTTGGGAAAGTAGAGTTGGAAATGCACAAGCTCGAAAGATGAGATAAAGGTGGTGGACCACGAGTACATCCACCATCTTCATGGGTATACCTTTGTGCCCCTTTTTAGTGCCCAACCACTCTTCAATGTCCTCTCTATGGTCTAGGTCCTTATTGGTGTTTTCTACTACTGATAGACCTTCAAAGGAAATGTTGAAAAGATCTATGAAGAGTTCATCCATGATCTTGAAGACTACCTACACATTACAAACTCATGTGCAAAAGCGGTCAGCACTCTCGGTGAAGGAGTCGACTAGGGCAATCATCTCAACTACCAAGATGTTTAGGTTCATGGCCAAGAAAAGGTCCATAAGCCCAACCCACTGAAGATTCTTTGCTACTTCTGCTAAGGCCTCATAGCACAACCAGCACTATGAGCTCTCAACTTCACCATATTTGAAGAGGAGAGTGGCCTCAGTGCACCTTGAAGCAACCACCGTAATCTTCCTTGACTTAGTTACGACTACAATTAGCAAAAGGTAGAATGAGTAACATGATGAAAAATAAAATCAAGAGTACATATAGATGAGTAATATGACTTATGTGGCACAAACAGTGTGTGAGATGGAGGTAGTGAGACTGAAACCTCCTCCACACTGAGTATTTGAGTTGCCCATTCAACATCCAACCAGCCAAGAGTTTGACACCTCTTGTACGATTTGGAATACTTGTAAAGATATTTTGCCAAATCTACCCTAATTTTTCCAATCATTTTAGCACACATATCCTCAGTAGATGAGAATTCCTGTAGGGAAATTTTGGTCAAATTTAGTGCCCCTTTCTCATCATGGAGGCCATATGCATCAATGGAAAACTTGGCAATAGATAAAAGTAGTTAGCATCCTAAGTCATGAAATAATAGGCAACACAAGAAATTACAACAAGGCTCATCCTCCAGCGTAATAAACCATCCCAAGTAGGTTTTTAAAAATTGTGTGCACACGTTTGGTAAGGAACAGGGTGTTATACTTCTTGTAGAATTGAAACTTAGGCATTCCTTAGATCCTAGACAAGAGTCTAAGGCCTTTCTGGCACTAGCTTGAGCTCCCTGCCCCTTCATCTTCAATAGGCTCATCAGACATAAACCTTAGAATGCCTTGGTTTGCCCCATGAAATAATGTCTAAGTTATGATGCCTACTACTTTGACCAATAAGTATGACTACATTATCACACTGAAGTGGCACAACAAGAATTCTCGGAATTCCTATGCACTTGACCTGAACCAAACTTCCTGGTGTTCCACACATTTGTTTGATGTGGGCATGTTCGGTATGGGATCGCTCATATAGCACAAAATGCCAACCAGCTCCACCATAATGAGGATGGGTTTCAACAAGACCTTGCAATGTCATGATAGTAGTAGAAAAAATGTTAGCATTGGAAAATAAAAAATCATTAAAAAAATTTGATAAAAAACTACATTTAACATGATTAGCCTTCCATGAGGCCCCATAAGAAAGGGACATTGGTACACTCATCTAACGTGTCTAGTTTCCAGCGGGGCATAGCACTAACACTTATATTTTTACAAGATTACAATTTTAGAAACATAAAAAATTTTCTAACTATCAGTTATGCTTCCCACAAAGTGTAACTTTCTTAACCCCAAAATTTTTCACCTATCAGTTATGCTTCCCTGCAAAGTGTAACAACTGCAAAGCTTCAAAATTTTTCTTTAAGTGTTGAGCATAATAGTTTTAAAATTTTTTCTAACTTTTTGTCATGCTCTCAAAGATATCCTGGTGTAACAGACATGATCCTTAGTTGTCCTTCCCTGACCGTTACGCTCTAGCATTGTCCCTAAGCTGCTTTGGCTGAGTCCTGTCCCATGCCCAATGTAAAAAAAAAAAATCCTTCTTCTATGCTATGGAATAAGATGTGCAAAAAAACCCTTGTTCCACATCACAGTGTGGGACCCCTAGAAACCCTTGTTCTACACCATGGCATGGGATGCCTAGAAACCCTTATCTTGTGCTATGGTGTGGGATGCCAAAAAATATTATTATGCTAGGAAATCCCTATTTCATGCTCATGGTGTGGAACATAAAAAAGAAGAAAACCTTGTCTCACGTTGTGGCACAAGATGTTGAAGACTCTCAACACACAAAATAAAGAAAAAAGGGCAAAAACAAAAAATTCAATGCATGCACTCCCTTCCTTGGCCACAGCTCAAACCAACCATAGTAGCGGTGGTGGTACTTGCCCACAACTAGTTGCCCTTAAAGCTTAAAAAACCTGAAATGTGCAAGAAAGTAGGAAAAGAAAAATTACTAGGGTAGAGCATAGTGCCTTACCTAGTTGATAGTCTCTCCTTGCAATCCCCAATGTGCATGTTGGAAATGCACCTCAAGGTACACTCTCCTTCATCGACGTTGATGAGGTTGGGATGTTTGCGTTTACTTCAATGCATCATGTTTGGCTACTATGATCTAACTTCCTCCTTATCATGCTCTAGCTTCCTCTATCGTTGTTATGCTCTACCTTGACTATGCTATGCTTAGATGACTATTGGCTCTGATGTTGAAAATAATAGGTTTACCATGGTGAAACTCCTATTTATACCCTTCAAGGATAGAAAACATGTCACTCTCCCAGGACATTCTGTGTCCCGCGCATAATGCAGGACTAGCCTAGCATCCAAAGTTAGAAAACTTTTGCAACTTTTTTAGCTTTCTATACTTAGAAAATTTTTTGTATTGTTTTAATTGTCCAATAAACATCCAACTTGGTCCCACATTTCAAACCTCTCAAGCCTTACTTAGACCTATGTATCACACATAAACTATGGCTTGCTAAGACCTTAAACTAGCAAACTTATGGCCAATCGAGGATGCAAAAATCACTTTAAATACTACATAGTTAGTTAAATTTCATGACATTATATTCCTTATTTTATGCATTTTTCTTTATTAATACATGTGCCACTTGACATTTTTCTAGTTTTTTTGTAGGATCTTTTGAATAGGATTGCAAAAAATGAATGCATACTAGAGTCTTCATTTGCCCTTAGTCTTGACTGGACCTTACAGTGGTGCTGCAAGATGCATAAACACCAAAGTCCTAGACTGCGAGCCATTCAATTATGATACAAACGTAGCATCCCTAAAGACATCTCTAGACTAGCCAGACCATCTAGTTATAGTTCTAGACTTATAAGTAGGTGATGTAACTGAAGATCCCCTCATAGAATTCCCTGTAATAACATGTAAAGATGAGGAAAAAACATTGAAACTTAGTTTTTTGTTAGAGCCTCAAATCCAAGAAAGTATCTCTAAAGTCCTTAGTGATAATGTCAAGGCATTCACATGGTCCTATGAGGACATGCCAGGCTTAGATCCTCACATAATACAATACAACATTATTCTCGATCCTCATGTAAAGCCAGTTAAACAAAAATCTTGTAAAGTCAAACCTGAGATGGCCTTGGCCATTCATAATGAGATCACTAAGCTTTACAAAGCTAATTTCATCTAGGTAGTTGAATACACTAATTAGGTTTCAAACATTGTAGTTATCCCTAAGAAAAATAGAAGTATATGCATTTGCATAGACTTCCAGGACCTAAACTAGGAAACCATTAAAGATGATTTACCTTTTCCTAGCATTGATTAACTCATTAATACTATGGCTAGTCATGCCTTGTTATCCTTTATGGATAGGTTCTTAGGGTACAACCAAATCTGAATCAACCTAGAACACCAACTTAGCACTACAATTCATACGTAGGTTTATCACAAGGTTGACTACAAGTTGCAGCCAAGAGCCATTTTCTTAAAAATAGGATCCACCTTGAGTGGACAGCTCAATGCCAAGAGGCATTTAACAACCTGAAAAAGGAGTTGGCTCAACTTCCAATAGTCTACCTCCCATAAGGGGATAAACCATTCTATATTTACCTTGTAACCTTAGATACATCCATTGCTTCTCTACTTTACCAAAAGCAAGATGATGGCTTGAAGGTCCCTGTTTACTACTTAAAGCCATGTGCTAGTAGCCCATGAGGTGAAATATAACAATGTGGAGAAGAACTATCTTGCCTTAGTCTTTGCACTCAAAATGTGGAGACACTACCTTTTCTGCAATCAAGTTAATGTCATTTGCAAAAGCAACGTACTTTTGGAAATCACAACGAACATATACGAAAACAGTTGAATAGCAAGATCAAAGGTAATAAACACAGAGTTTGACCTACACTATATAGCACAAGCATCTACAAAAGGTCAAGCAATAGTCACACAACTCATGGCTTCACCTATAGACAATCAAGTAACAATAGAGCAGGAATTTCCAAATGAGCATGTCAATAGCATAAGTCAAGTACCCACAAACTTTGAGGCAATTTTACACTTTGGTGGTGCTTCAATCACACAAGGTGGTAGTGTCACTGCCATTATCATGTTCCCCTCCAAGGAGATCCAACCCATCACATTTCCTTATACTAAAAATGTGGTAGAGTATGAAGGTATCCTTAGAGGTGTCTTAGCAGCTCAGGAGTTAGGAATTCAAAACATAGCAGTCCAAGGTGATTTGTAGCTAGTCATCAACTAAGTCATAGAGGTTTATGCTTGTAAGGCACAACATTTACAACCTTACTATGATTTGGTGAAACACTTAAATAATTTGCAACTGTAGACGTTCAACATATCCCTCGTAATGAAAATGCCATATGTAATGCACTAGCTACTTTAGCCTTAAGCATATCACCAAACATGTTTTTTGCTTTGCCCACTTCAATAGTGGATTTCACTAAACCTATAACTCAAACAACAAGCATCGCATCCATAAGTATAGCTCACACCCAAGAGTGGTATGACAATATCAAGGCATACCTCCAACGGGAAGAGCCTTCACAAAATCTAACCTCTGCCCAAAAAGATGTGGTATGAAAGCAATTATGGTAGTACATCCTTGTAAGTGATAGCACCTTATATCATAGATCCTATGATGGAATACTATTAACTTGTGTTAGCGGTAGTGAAGCTCAAAAGATTGTCGACCAAGTCCATGAGGGACTATGTGAAGGTCATATATCCCCTAGGGTAATGGTAACAAAAATCAAACATCTAGCTATTACATATGACATCTAGGCAATTGTATCTCCAAGGTCAGGACATGTGACATGTGTTAGTGGAATGGTAACGTAATGCACGTGCCACCAACTAAATTGCATACTATGTAGATCATGTGGTCATTCCAACATTGGGGGTTGAATATCATAGGACCTATAACACCTAAGTCTTCCACTAGACATAGCTTCATCATTACCGCAACTAAATATTTTACAAAGTGGGTTGAAGCCATTCCCCTTAGGAAGACAACATCATAGTAGGTTTGTAAATTTATTCTTGATAACATAGTGACTGATTTGGTCTTCCCATGACTATAGTCATAGATAATGGGCCACAATTTAGTAGTGGAGAAAAAAAATCCTTCTATGAAAGCTTTGGCATTAAACATTCCTTCTCATCACTATACTACCCATAGGTGAATGTTCAAGTAGAGGCTATGAACAAGATCATTGTTAACCTTCTGAAGAGGATGCTTAACAATAGCAAGTGACAATGACATGAACAACTAATCTACATGCTATGGGTCTACTGTACAACATGCAGAATAGCAATAGGTAAGATGCCATATAGTCTTGTGTATAGATTTCAAGTAATGTTGTCTCTTGAATTGTAGGTCCGATCGCTCCACATGATCCTCTTGAGCTTTATTGATGAGGTTCAGAACAATAAGTTGAGAACTGTTGACCTTAACTCTATAGAGGAGGAGCACATGCAAACACTTGATCGCATTGAGTGGTACCAAGAAAAGTAATTGCAAAAACATTGTCACAATCAACATCAACACTTGATCATAAAGGAATATAACAATGGAGCCTTCAAGCTCATTGATCTAGATGACAATGAGTTTGCCAATCCTATTAACTACTCATATTTGAAGCTATACTACACCTAGTACATAGTTTCATGTCAACATCCACTATGATGTTAAACTGGCATAGACATTTACTATGATGTTAAACTAGCATGGAATGTCCTTGGGGTATGACACTAAACTAGCACCCATAGCATGGTCTGCTATGACTTTAAACTGACCATCCACCATCCGCTATGACATTAAACTAGCATAGTGGTCTACTAAGACCTTAGACTAGCATATCACAATTTGCCCAAACCTTTAACTAGGATCATGGTCTACTAAGACCTTAAACTAGCATAGCATGCAGTCTACCAAGACTTAAAATGGGTTCACAGTTTAGCATCCACAGTTCAACATACATAGTTTTGTGGACAAGCAAGTGAGAATATGTCCAATCCTTGGTCACCTTCCCACACCTCCTTGGTAGGATGGGATGGGATGTTGCAATTCCAAAGTGAAGTTCATGTCATCAAGAAAAAACCATTTGGGAAATTTGCATTGTCATCGTCCTCGACATCTTGTTGATCTTTCGAAGATGTCTTTTGGCATCTTGCTGACCTTTTAGAGCTACCACCACCATCACCAATCATCCTGGTCATAGCTCTCATTGTTAGCATCACTTGTTAGAGAACCAATAGTATTGTGGCACAGCCATAGCACTACCATCCTCTAGCCCTCATCATTACCTTAGCTTGAAAGAGTGTTTAGTAGCATGGCTACTTGCCATATGGCTTAGTTTCCTAGCTCCTACCTTTGGTTAGAACTCTTGAGCACCTACATCACCATCACCTCTACCACTTGGGTGCTCATGTTTGGTGTGGCTGTTGGAGCTTTCGCAGCCTACCACTATTGACGTCTACACTAGCCTTCTTACTTTGGACATTGCACACATCTACAACTGACATAGCATTCACATCCCTTGCAAGGCCCCTAGAAAACAAGACTTTGCCTTCATCTCATGTGGTGGTTGTTTTTCTTGTTTTCTCTGTGTTGTGTTTGCAAGACGAAGCCTCAATGGCATTGTTCAAAGGTGCATTTCATTATGGTGACAAGGTACTGCACTACTCTAATGTGTCTACTTTGGCTCTCCTAGCTACTCAAGAGTGCACATTCCTACCATCTCCCTCGCTAACTAACCTCTACTTCTTGATCTTGCAATCTTCCACACTCCCTACAAGCTTCCCTACCACACATGGAACCTTTCTTGTAGTTAACCACTGAATCCACAATGGGCATAATGTAACTCGTCCCATGGGGAGCCTTTCTGGGTTGGTCAAAGCCCCAAAAAGATGTAACACAACTCATCCTAGGGAGGAAACACTTGTCCCATAGATGTGATGTGGTTGCCTCTAAGTAAATGTTAATTGGTGTGCAACTTTCCTGGCAACACAAAATAAAGCAAAAGAAAAAATGAAAAGAGAAAGCATGAAAGGAAAGTAGAGGAAAAGAAAAAAAAGAACAAAAGGAAAATAAAAATAAAAAGAGAAAGAACAAAAGAAAAAAAATGGAACAAGCCAAGTACCCAAGTCAAAAAACATAGTTGTTGTTTTGCAATCGGTCTAGCCTCGAATCGACTATCTCACAAGCACTCCGATGAGAGGTTGAAATCCTAAGGTAGGCCACCTTCGCATGCTAACTTCCTCATAAGCACTCTGATGAGGGATCATGCTTTGGTGACAAGCCATGATAATGTTGCATCCTACTAGTGAACACCCTCTCCATCCATTGTCCATTGACCCATCTCCCTAACCTATTCCCTACCATACTTCATTCTCTTGGCACTCTCAAGCATAGTGAAGCATTATCTAATCGGGCACTAATGATTGATGTTAGTTTCATGTTCATCATGGTGTTTCATATTCTTTGTCAACATATCTTAGGTCAATCCTCTAGATGTCAACAAAGAGGGCCAATGAAACACCACCGATTTTGAGCTCTTGTAATTCAACGACAGATTTGCCGAAGTGTCAAAACATGGGTAAAATTTTTCTAAGTCTGGTGTTATGCTCTGCAGCATAGATAGTGTAGCACCACTAAATCTTGTTCTTTTTTTGTTTTTGCAAAATTTTTCTAAGTGTCCTATTATGCTCTCTAGTGCAGCCAATGTAGCACACACTTCCATGGCCAGTTTGCCCAAGTGTCAAGCCAAAAGTGGTCAAGGGTTGCTTAGGATGAACTAAATAGTTTGGAAAATTTTCTATCTCCCTGACTATCAAGCTCATTATACTCTCTAGCATACCTAGCTTGACATATGTTCCAATTGCTAGTTCACCCAAGTACCAAGCTAGAATCTATCAAAAATGCTAAGGATGGACAAAATAGTTTGGCGAGTTTTCTATCTTTCGAGCTGCTACGCTCTACTACATTGCATAGAATGGCAAGCATGACACATGTTTCAAGGCCCAATTTTGCCCAAGTGTTGGACAAGGATCTATCAAGCTAGCTTGACATGGAAGATGCATTTGGTACATTCAATGACTTCTGAGGTTACCTATCTTTCTACACCCCAGAGCATGGTCAACATGCCATGAAGAAACATTGAATATTTTATTAAAATATGTCAAAGTGTCCATGCTACACTCTGCTATGCTATGTAGTGTAGCCAGTGTGATTAGTATGACAATTTAAAATTTGCAAAATTTCACAAAGTGTTCTTGCTACGCTCTACTACGCTATGCAGCGTAGCCGGCTTGACACTATGAAAATACCTTCGATAGCCTCCAAAACATAGCATTGACCTTCATATCAGCTCCAACATCCCTCCAACAACCAATATTAGTAGTTTTCATTTGTTTTTCACCCCCCATTGATCCCCAAAATTTTCCCTATGCTTGACCCTACTCAGAAGAGGGGGAAGATGTAGTCCTAGAGAGTAGTCTCCAAGTTGCATTATTTTGACACTGTTTGTGGGTACATACCAGTCTCTCAGACTCTAGCACATGCAATCTGAGTAGTGTGGTCATAGTTTGATAGTCTCTAAGTACCTATTACTATCCTAAAGAGTGTAACACTTTGCTACAAAGAGCATAACATGTTAGCATAACTTGTCTACACTCATGCCATGTGATGCCTGATTAGCTTTTCATGCTAAACCTAGCCCTATAAATACCCTGACATTCAAAAATTTAGGGGTTGAAAAAATCAAAAGAGCATTGAGCATTTGAGAATTTTGATCATCTCTATCACTCTTGCATTTGAGCATTTGAGCTTGACACTTTGGCGAGTATTGCAATGTAGTTTACCATTACACCTGTAGAACGTGGCGATAGCTAACCTAGTAGGTTTAGCCTCCCTTGTAGCTACTAGCACTACATCCTAGACATTTTAGAGACTATGACCACATTACCACACTACCACTATGCCTATCTGACGTCGTGTACCATTTTCACCTACTGTTCAAGCAAAATTTATGCTCCCATTTTGAGGTGGTGCATTTCTCTACTCTTAAACATTTGTTCCATTTCCTTTCTAAGCATTTGATTTCAATTTTAAGCATAACACATGTATTTCTCTACTATTCAATTCACGTTTGCATGCTAATGTCACTATTTGTGGGTCAAGACCGTTCACTACACTCTTTGTTATTATCTTGGCTCCCACGTGTAATGCTCCATAAAATTCTATTGAAAATAGTTATTTTAACATCACTTAAGTCCCTATTTGATCGACCAGACTATTTAGGGAACTTCGTTTCCATTTCCCTAGCATGGCCCTCACAAAGATTTAGGGTTAGGATATATGGCCACAGACCTCTCGGTGTTCCAGCCATCGACATTTTTGGACATCACACTATAGACTCCTTAGGATGGAAGTATGCAAGGGTATTATCAGAATGCACCTACTTTGGGGAGGATCCACTTACATACACTTTGGTTTCTCAAGTTAAACCTCCTATCCCTTAATCATTTTTGCAATCAATCTCATCAACATGCTTTCAAAATGTCTAGTTTTGCCTTCTTTTGGCATTGTTAACTCATCCAAATCTAATCAAACTCCTCTTTCAATGAAATTGTAAACCTCTTCTATGTTTTGTCATCCTTTTATGTGTTTCTTCCTTTCATTACACTCTTCTTTTATCCCAAAATTCCTCATTTTCCATATGCAAAAGTTGGATATGAATAACTACGTCGATGCATCCATGTCAACATAATGGGATAAGTTGATGTAGCCCCATCGACACATCCCAGAAAAAAAACTATATATAGGTGCAAGACTTAGCCATTTTTGGTATCCTTTGTCATAAATGCAAGAGGATTTTTTCAAATTTTTAGAGCCTAAGAACCCTCCAAGAGCCATAACTCTCACACTACTAACCCAATTCACCCTATTTTTTAATCCTTGAGCTACCAAAGGTAAGATTTATGATGTGAGGGCCATAAATCTTTGGTTTCTTCTAGAAATTTTTTTCAAAATTTTTCCAACTCTCAAAGGTTTACATAATAAACTAATATTAAATTACTCATTCTAAGTGGGTTAAACTAAACAAACAAACTTTGGTAGCTAATCAATAAAATAATATTAAAATAACATCACTTACTAAGATCATAAACAAACCTAAGTATAACTTAATTTAATTGGAAAGGTATTAAAAGAAGTAAGGGCTATAAAGTAAAAAGATATCCTAGGATACGTTTGTGATCATAGATGACACTAAAGAGAGGAACGTAGGTGGGAGGACCTTCCCAGCCTAGGGAAAGGCAACTAAGATGAGGAAGGAACCCGCAATAATAACCACAACAACCTCAATAGAAAGTAGCTAAGGCAATCCGTGCAATGAAACCTCTTCCAGAGGATCCTAAAGTGGAATCTATTCAATAGATTCCCATAATAGAAACAAGTCAATCTAGGTAGGATGAAGTTCCTAGGCCAATGCCTAATTTAGAAGGTAACATCATTAAAGCCTACTTGGAGAAGATCAGGACCGAGGAGATTTAGAGTTCTATTGTCTAAGAATTGAACTTTGGATCCTTCTTGAAGTTGGCATTAGAAGAAGTCTACATATAATTATAGGGGTCTCCCATGTGGCCCATTCTCTCCACCAGTGGAAAATGGTACATGGAGAATACCTACTTATTCTAGAACAACTAACAGGGAGACACATATGTGAAAATCAAAGATGTTACCATCTCTTATTTAGTTAAGGCCATAAAGAAGGTTCTCAGGTTTCCCAATACTAGGACAAAGTTGATAGAGATTTCTACAAAAGAGGATCCTGAAGCTAAGAAGGAGTGGATTCATTGTTGCTATGTAGTGGACTGTAAGGAGTACAATGCCCTCACCAAGGTGGAGCATGCCTACTTTAAGATTGTGGCCTACCACTTGAATCCAATGATGAGGTCTAGCAAGATAAAAACTTTCTCCACTCGGGCATGCACTACTCTAAGCAAAAAATTCCTAGTCAACCTTCCCTAGCTCATCTATCTAGAAACTGAGAAGCACTTCAAAGAAAATAAGAAGGGAAGGAAGACACTCTGTAAAAGGGGAGATGTGGCATGCTATGCTAATGATGTGGTTGAGGAGGTATGGCATGCTATGCTAATGATGTGGTTTTCTAGGCTTTCGCTACATCATGATAGGAGATGATGAAGGACAAGGCAATAGCTAAGCTACAAGAGAAGGAGAGCCCACCACTACTACCACTTATAGAAGAAACTACATTAGAGATGCTTACAACTGTTGAAAGTCTTAGAAAACTTTTTAAGTAGTAGTCGTAGCAACAACAAGGCTCAGAAAGTGGTGGAGAGTCCTCAGTGTACCATCTAGTTCTAAGCCATCTCAATGAGGTCATCAGGATAATTAGTTGGCTAGATCAGGTAACTACCCCACTATTCTTAGCTCAAAGAGACTAGGCACCTACAAGAATTGAATCTAAGTGCATGAGAGATCATAGTGTTCATCCTTGAATAAATATTCCCTAAGATCTTTATGGAATGATATGACCTTCTTCATCAGGTTGGAAGAAGGTGAGGGGGCAACTATCCTAGTCATGCCGCATAAAGACCAAGAGACAATGGCATAAGTGGTGGTAGATAGGATAGCTAAAGTTTTGAATGCTACTATGATAGTAGTACGAGACATTACTATAATGGCAAATATCCAAGTATCCGTAGTAGTAGGGAGTGGTCAATTAAGTATTACCCAACTTGAAAAAGTATTGGAACAACTAGTTAGAAAGGGGAAACCACTTTTGGAGATCTTTAATCTCCTAGATGAAATCACTGCAAATTAGTCGCAACTGCTAGAGACAAAGAGAAAGTTGTTGATTTCTAATGCATAAATCAAGGAAGTCATCAATTTCAATCATCAGTTGGCTATCAAAGTTGTAGAATTATGTGCCCATCTCTCCAACCTTGCCATTCTCAAGCTAGACCTAACTAGGGATGAAGCCTTCTAGTAGCTTCTACATAGATTATAAGAGGCTAAAATTGCAAAGGAGGTAGTAGTCTTTGATGTGTCCTTATCAAAAGCTATTTTTTTCAACACTAACAAGGAATTTTCATAAGTCCAAAAATAAAAATTTGTCTTTACAATTAATAGCAATCACCTATGGAATGTTGAGGAACAAAAGGATCAAATGGTCGAATTCTTTCACCAATAGTAGGAGCAGCTGGCTAAGGTTAACCTAGATGTAAGCAGGTTGGTAGTAGAGAACTACAATCTCTCAATGGAGAAAGTTCATGCACTTTGCTAAGAGACAACCATCATGGTAGCCACTTGGAAGAATGAGGCCACAAAATTTGAATAGGTGAAAAACCATTATAGGGACCAGGTTGGGCTCCTCAATGAAGTCGATGAGAAGGAGATTCAAATAACAAAGGTAAAGATGAACAAGGCACTCTAGCAACTTTAACATTAAGGTGATGTGTGGTAGCTCATCTTTAATGGACTAAATGCATATAATAAAGATAATATTTACCTAAATGAATTATAGGTTGATGAGATGATAGAATACATGGAGCTCACCAACCTCCACTATGCAAACCTACCTATGCAGATAGTAAGAAGACTAAGGATAGAATCAAGGAAGTAGGTGGCTAGTTCCTACCTCTTGTATGAGGTAGAATTCAAGCATCACAAGGAGACAAAATAATAATTGGAGAAAGCCAACATAGAGCTTGAAGTTCTTAGAAGCAAATTCACTTAGAATAGATTACTCTTTATATTTAGCACTTTACTTTTAATGAAATTTACATTCATGATTTTATTTAATTAATGTACTTAACCATAAATATGTAAGTATGAGCACTTCAAGCATGACTTCTTGCACTTGGTAATCCAAGTAGTGGATATCTGGTACACTTAGTAATAGACACTTGATAATCCAATAGCATTAATACTAGTTTGGGATGTGTATAGTAAGTGGGAACGACTACTTTACATTAGGATAGTTAGTTACGAGATTAGCTAAGTAGTTAAATAACTAATTGTTCATTTACTCATCTAGACATTAGGATAAGAAGATATAAAAAAATACTTATAAACATAGACATCATGTATCTTAACTCAGATTTAATCATATGAACTAATAACACAAGTGTGAATTAGGAAGACAATGAACATACAACTCCTTGATTCATAGTTTAAGACTATAAGCAACTTAGGAACTAAGTCTATGAAATTTGACTAGATCATTAATTAATGACTGAAATTCATATAGTTGGGTGTAGGAGATACCTGCTACTCATCAAGCAATGCATCCCTCTCTAAATCATAGAGATGCATCTCCCTATTGTGAATGGAGGGATCCTTGTTATACTCCTATGCACTTTCTCTTTTTTCATCTCTTCTTTTTCTTTGGCCACCTATTCAATTAGCCTTTAAATTTGATGGGCTTTCATTTTAGAGAATATTCCTTAGGCATAGACCCAATGAGTTTCCCTTGTCGTATTATAAATTCCATCTATGATATGATGAAGTTGTTCACTTTTATGGTATCCATGGCTAGGAAATCAGCGCAAAAAAGTGTAGTACTTGCCTAGGGCTACATTCAAGGAATCATGATTTTCCAGTTTTAGGCCTTGGATCTACCTCTACATGTTAGAAACTTTGGAGTACATATGATATTTATCATTAACGAGTTCTAAAATGGTACTTCATCAGTGAATGAATTCTAGTTCCAAGGACTGGTACTATCTTTCCACTTCTTTAATGAGTATCCTTGGAAACAATTTAAGTTTCTACCATCTATTTTCTATGTTCTGTAAGGCACATATATCATGAAAGGCTTGGAGATGATTTTGAGAATTTGCAGTATATTCTCCTTCAAACTTGGAAATATTATTCATATCCAACCTCTTAATCCTACTATCTTTGTGATTCCTTGTAGGAATTCTCATTACCTCTAAAATATTGTTCATGTTTCTAGTAGCCAATAAAGGCCCATCATAGTCATGTCAATCATGGTGGTCCCTTTCATGACCATGACACCTATGATGAGTTTTAATATGCCTTTGCTCCTGATGATGCTCTTCTTCCCCTTATGACTATCTTTTCCTCTAGTCTTGATCATCTTGGTGGGATCTCCAGTCATCTTTATCTTGTTCATTCATCTTCATTCCAATCTCAATTGTTCCTCCTATTGTTTTGACCTCGGTTTATCTTATCAGAGTTTGATGATGAAGAAGATGACGAGGGTAAAGAAGAAAAATTAGAAGAATGATGCCAAGTAGTCCTTCTCCTTTAGTTCCTATCCTAATCCTATTGTTTTTCTTTATCCTTCTCCTTACGTTAGGGTTTCTAGAAAAGAAATCCTTTTCTATAAGGATAATGGTGTTAGGATCCTTTTACTATTAGAGGCCTCATAACATGCTTTCATGTGCTGATCTTTCTTACTTTCAGCATCTATAGGTTGATAGTCTCTATAAGTGTGGTCTTGGACTTCATATTTTTATTTGAGTGCAACAATGTCTAGTATGATGAGATTGGCCATCAACATGGTGGGTGATGAGTGGTGAGATACCCCTATGCTCAACCATACAAATCACTAAGGCGTTCACAGGTGATCAAGTTGAATTCTATGGATCTATAATTCTCCAATGCACTAGTTCCTCTAGGAAGTGAAATGAGTATTGAGAACATTCATTGTCTTCACAACTACACTTGTGAAGCTCAAGGATATGGTTTAAGTGTAATTAAGGTACATGATTTTTATAATTTTATATTTTAAAAGTTTAATCACCTACAACAATAATGAAAGGTAGAGTAAATTAGGATCTAATTTATCTACTTCCTAACTAGCCTAACACAAGTACCCATTCCACTTTCTTAAACACATATAGCACTACTAGGTTACCAAACATTAAGTGTTTCTGGGTTACCAAGCACTACATGTATGCTTGAAGTGGTCGCGCTTGTGTTCATTAACAACTAGAAATTAACTGCTTAATTTAAATGCATCAAAGTGCATGAAAGTAAAGTGCATCAAAGGAAACATTAATCTATTCTCAATGTTGTGCTTAGGTACATTAGTGTTCAAACAAAGATCAATACACACTCAGACTCCTGCTACGAGCACTCAAAAAATATTCTAACTTTGGAGGAAACAAAGTACAAGAGCTTTGCTAACTATGACAAAAAATAATATCAAAATTGTAAGCCCAAGCGCTATATTTATGGGCTGGTGTATACCCCATGACATCGGATATCCAACATTGCATCTTGGCTTTGACATCAGATACCTGACATCAAGGCTTCGACATCAAAGTAGATGAAAAATGTGATTCATCATATCCCCATAACTAAATGAAAACTTGTCCTTGAGTAAAGAAGAGGAGGAACAAGTTCCTTACAAAATATTGGGTAGGTATGGGATTATTGACTGACATACAAATAACTTAGATTGAACAAACAAATTTTGAGTGCTCAAGTGTACAAAGTTACAATCTTTACAAAATTGGTTGTTCATGATAAGGGAAGTGAACACCCTAGATAAAACTAACATCCAATGCCTCTTGGCAACTAAAGAGTGAGAGAGAAGATTCCACAATCATGAACGGTCCTCATCGTGTGTTATTGCTATATCATCCTTGGTAAAGATAGTCCCACTTCTAGTCCATGCTTCCGACTACAATCACAACAAAATCATGAATTAGTATGCAAGCTATAACGCATAGCTATTAAATGCCTTGTCTCATTAGTGGTTACACTCAACTAGGTTGTGATTGTGGTAGATTAATTCCTTTACGAGTGTTAGCAGGAAGGTTGACAACTAGGGTAAAATAGATAAGTGGTCCATTAAATTTGAAAAAGTTCTACACAAGAAAATATTTGAAGAGGGTGTAAGAATTCACAATAATGAAAAGGAAAGTTCATTGAAAAAAAAAAGGTTATGAAGATGTGCATAATTGGATGTCATTAATGAGGTAAGAAAAAGAATTTGATTGTAAGAGTGTCTAAGGGTAATGAACTTAACTAATCCAACTAAAAGATATGCAAGTGGATCCTCCCCAAAGTAGGCATAGGCCTTTCATGCCCTTGCATAACTTCAAACTAAAGAGTCCATGGGCCCTATGGATGATTAATGGTTATGGAAGGTTAAGTACAAAAACCTGGAAGAAACTACCTAAGAATTCTAATACATTAAACCAATACATCAAACAAGAACATGAAACCAACAATGAGGTGAGACATGGAAATCATAGATGGATGAGAAAGAGTGGAATGGAGTTCTTGATTAAGGTCACATAAAGTCCCTTGTGAATTTTATGGTTAAATAACTTGATAGTATTCATCATTAGTCTAGACCAAAACCAAACATGTTCAGTGACTTTGCATTTCCATTTTAACACCAATTCATCTCCTTGGGACACAAGAGTGCTTCCATAGAATAACCGTCATTCCTTATTAGAGAAGAAAATAGAAGTAGAAAGTGAGGAAAGGCCTTAGGTAGAGGGGACCTTCAAGCATGGGTAACATGTCTTCCTAGTCTCATAACCAGTGCTTGTAGCCTATTTATTGTGTCTAAGGGGTGTGCTTTGAATTTCCATCATTTTTTAAAATGGGAACCACACCATGCAAATACATATGTGTTTATTTTGTCTAAAGGATTTGCTTTGAATTTTTATCATTTTTTTATGAGAACCATACCATGTAAAGACTTATTCAACTTCCTTTTTGATGAGCCGCGATATCACATATGCAATATCACATCCACCACGCGATATTGCATACGCAATATTGCAACCTGCCTCATCTTCTATAAATAAGAGGCAACACCCTTGGTTCCAAGGTAGTTAGACTTAGACCCTTAGCCAGATTCTTGCAATTTTGTTATTCTAGAGTTAGAATTATTTCTATGTGCCCATAGTAGGAGTCATATAGTGAATAGATCTTTATTTGAGCAATTTGTACCTGAGCACAATTTTGTGTATGGGAATAAAGATGAACTTTATGATAAACCTTGTAGCATACAGAATAGATTAATTAGTGTTAATTATTATTTAATGCTTTCCTAGTTGACTAATGATTTCTCTCACCCTACAACTCTCTTAGTTAAATACACTCAGTA
>MNCI01025357.1:920562-934164 GCA_015680685.1 Gnetum montanum
CACCTTGTTCTTGGGACTCCATTCCATTCTCTTCTCCCCATCATTCTTTCTCCACTTTCCACCTCATTATCGGTTGTATCAATAGTCTATATTTTGGTTGATGCATTTTTTCTCTTTGGTGAATTCTTGGGGTTAAGTCTTTAACTCTTGCTCCCAAATGACATTTCTAGAGCCTACGGACTCTTTATAAGTGGGTTTTTCAGGGCATAAAAGGGCATGAGCCTGCTTTTGGGAGCATTCCTATTTGGTGCATCAGTTAACTTCTTTCCCTTAAACATTCACACAATCAACATTTGTTTTGTTCATTCCCATCTCTGACATTCATTTTATCAACATTGTTATTGTTCCTTTTTCTCCATATTTATTATTCCTTATCTTTTTCCATTCTATCGCTACCAGAGGATCGCTCTTAGTCATGGGGGCCCTGGTACAATTTTTTCAATTTTTCCTAACCCCTACACCTTGGGTAGTCACCAGTGTTATATCTCTAGAATCCATATTGGACATATCACAACTCAGCGAATGGACCTTATACCAAGGCAAGGTATCAACTCTATTGTGATGTACTTATCCTTTCTCATATGTGATTGTGTTGAGTGTGCAAATGGTAATCATATAGTAATGGACTGGATCTGGAGGAAATACTCAGGATGGACTGGTGTTGGAACGATTATGCAAGGAACAAGATTGATGACATAGTTATGGATGGACAACAAAAGGTGCAATCCTGGTGTCGATAGCAACACATCTTCTCCTTTTCTCTCTTCTCTCTCAGCTACCAAATAAGGCTAGATGTTAGTTGTGTATAGTGTTCACTCTTTTGGTTATGAATACTAATGTTGTCATGTATTGTAATGATTGATCCATTCACATGTCATCCCATTCACCATTAGTTGTCATTCAAGTTAATAATCCCATACCTTCCCAATATTTTGTAAAGAACTCAAGGATGAGTTTTCATTCAATCATGGGGGTATGATGAGCCGCGATATTGCGTACGTGATATCACATCCGTCACATGATATCACGTCCTGCCTCATTTTCTATAAATAAGAGGCAACACCCTTGGTTCCAAGGCAGTTAGACTTAGACCCTTAGCTAGATTCTTATAGTTTTGTTATTCCAGAGTTAGAATTATTTCTATGTCCGAAGTAGGAGTCATAGAGTGAACAGATCTTTATTCGATCAATTTGTACCTGAGCACAATTTTGTGTATGGAAATAAAGATGAACTTTATGATAAACCTTGCAGCATACAGAATAGATTAATTAGTGTTAATTATTATTTAATACTTTCCTAGTTAATTAATATCTCTTTCAACCTTCAACCCCCTTAGTTAAATACACTTAGTACGACTACTTCGCGTATGTATGTAGCACTTGGTAACCCAGTAATGATTAGCATTTGTTAATCCCAGCAGCGTTGCACTGGTTCAAGATGTGTACGACAAGTGGGAATGGATACTGGTGTTAAGAACATTTAGAACTTAATTAATGAATAGTTAATGTAAATTATCCACTTAGTTCTCTCTCCCACTCCTTTATTAGCAGAAGACATAAAAAATACAAAATCTATAAAAATCATATACCTCAAGTTTACTTAACCATACAACCATGATAATACAAGTAAGTTTGGAAAGACAGTGAACTGCGATCTACGAGTAACTGTCTGGATACCACAACTAGTCCATCTACAAATTTTGATCGGATCGTGCATGACACGCTCGTATTCGTATGGTTAAGTGTAGGGGTACCTTGCCACTCATCACTTTTATTGGTCAACACGAAATAATAATAAATCCATGAAAACACACATGTGCCTAGGCAAACAGAAAGGCACAAAGAATATTGAATCCCCTTGAATTTAAACCCTATTCAAACCTTGGAATCCTTTCCAATTCTAGAAACTACAAAAGTCACAAATTCATTAAAATTTCATTAATGAAAAAAGGACTACATGTTTCCAAAATAAGGAAAACCATAAAGTTTGTGAATGGGTGGATGCTATGGACTCACTACTTATTGCATGAAAAAGAAACCATGTCCTAATCATTCATAACAAAATTTAAAGCTAGAATCCAAACACCAATAACCAAATAACAAAATAGTACATACCACCATCAAATAGTGCATTACCACTGTACCTATCACTTATTAACAAAAAAGTAAGAAAATCATACCAAATAAAATAAAAGAAAATATAAAAAAGTGTAAAATTTTCAAGAAATAAAAAATGTACTAATGATGGTGTAAAAAAAATTAGAAAATATTAATAACATGAAAATAAGAAGAAATAAAATAAAGAATGTGTAAAACAAAAAGTTGTAAAACAAAAAATGTATAAACAAAAAGTTGAAAAATTGAGGACCACTTATATGGTTAGCATGCGTGACTATCTCCCCCACAAATAAGTTGAGAGGAGGAGATCCAAAATATGGAGCATGGTTATCTATCCAATTAGGCATTTGTTGTATTAGGTATCTTATGCTCATGGAAAGGTTTGATTTGTTGGATGTTGACCAACTACTTCTTGTCTAGGCTCTCAAGTTTGTAGATCATCATGGTTCTAGAAGAAAAAATTTTGTAAATGATGTAAGAGCCTTTCCTCAATGTTTGGAACTTAGTTCATTGAGGTACGTGTGTGGGGTTCTAGTAGAGAACCTTATCTTTTGGTTGAAACTTGACTTTTCTAATTTTAAGGTCATGGCACTTTTTGTTGTAGGCCTTGTGTAACTCATTAGATGATAGGGCCACCAATCGGTTTTTTTCTAGTACATTGAGATTCATTAGTCTTTCCTTTTATGCTAGACTCAAGTCAAGGTCAAGATTATAGGCTATTGAAAGTGTATGGAGCTTAGATTGAATAGGAAGTATTGGTAATTTCCCGTACATAAGCTCATAGGGAGAATAGCCTATAGGAAGTTTCCTTGTTGAGTGATAGGTCCAAAGGGCATCATTGAGTTTTGTGCTCCATTTTTTCCTATATTTGCTAATAGTTCTTGTTAGAATCCTTGTGATTTCCCTATTGGTAACCTCAGCTTGATCATTAGCTTAGGGTTGGTAAGGTGTTGTGAGTTTATGTTTAACCCCCAAGCATTGCATGAGCTTCAAAAAAGTAGTGCCTATAAAGTGAGTTCCATTATCATAAATTAATGCACATGGCACATCAAACCTATTAAAAACATTTTGTGGTACAAACCGAGTAGTATTAGAAGATGTACAGTCAATGATATCTGCTACTTCTGCCCATTTTGTACAATAGTCAACATCGACTATGATGTACACCTTTCCATTTGACATGGACATGGCAAGACCCATGAAATCAATGCCCCAGATGTTAAATGGTTCTAGTCATTAAATCCATTACTAAGGTCCCTTCATTCAATCAGTTATTCCACCATCTCGTTCACATCGTTCATAAGAGTAGATGTAATAGTGAGCATCCCTAAATATTTTTGGCCAATAGTAACATGCCTTTAGGATTTTAATGGTCATGCATCTCCTAGCATAGTGTCCTCCACAATGACCTTCATGAGCATCTTGGAGAACGTGTAGTTGATTAGCATCAGGGACATACCAACAAAATAGGCCATTGACCCACAACTTGTTTAGGTGTTTGTTGATCTCCATGAAGTGTTTTACATAGATAGGAAACTAATGTTTCTTCTAGTGGTCCAGCCCTTGTGGCATCTCTTGGGTGAGAAGATAGATGAGAATGCCATCATACCATTTAGGCTCATTAGGCAATTATTTATTTATAGCCCTAACAAAGAGGATTTCATCAAAAAACATATCAGATAGTGGGTTTTCTTCCTTTTTGTTGTCCCATCACAACTAAGACAAGTGATCAACAACCACATTCTCAATGCCCTTTTAAACTACCATCGTAAGATTAAATTCTTGCAAGATCACTAGCCATCATATAACATGAGGGCTTACTATTGGCTTTTTCATCAAGAAGTAGATGGCATTGTGATCCATGTGCATAAACACCTTGTATCCAAGCACATAATGCCTAAACTTCTCTATAGCAAACACCACTACCATCAATTCTTTTTCTATAGTAGTGTAGTTTAGTTGTGCACCCACAATGGTTCAGCTAGTATAGTGGATATAGTATAGATATTTCTTGTCATCCATTTGCGTAAGCACAACTCCCAAGGCATAATTTAATGCATCTATCATGACATGAAATGGTTTGGACCAATTAGGTGCTTGTAGGATTGGAGTTTCTACAAGTTTCTCTTTTAGCTATTGGAATGTTTTTTCACATTCTATAATCTAAACAAATGAAGCATCTTTCTTTGTTAGTTTCACCAATGACTTTGTGAGCTTAGAGAAATTCTCTATAAATTGTTGGTAGTAGCCAATATGTCCAAGGAGTGATCAAACATCTTTGACACTTTCTAGTTGGTGAGTTATTCCTTGGATGACCCTTATTTTTTCAAGGTCTACATCAATTCCTACTTGTGATATTTTGTGCCCCAATACAATGCCTTCCTAGATCATTAAGTGAATTTTTTATCAGTTGAGCTACAAGTTGGTTTCAACACATCATTTTAGAACTTGCTCAAGGCAGTTCAAGGCTTGCTCAAATGTAGCTCCATAAGTGGAGAAGTCATTCATGAGGACTTCCACACCACTATCAATTTGCTATTGAAAAATGCTTAGAAACAGGTGTTGGAGTGTAGCAAGGGCATTACATAGACAAAAAAGGCATCTTGCAATATGTAAAAGTTTCCCAGGGACTCGTGAATATTGTTTTGGTCTAGTCTCTAGTGAAATTTGTATTAGGTTATAGCCACTATAACCATCTAGAAACTTGATGTAGCAATGCCCGATCATTATGTCTAACACCTAATAAATAAATGGCAATAAAAAATGGTTCTTGAATGTTGCTATATTTAGTAGCCAAAAATCAATGTAGACCCACCACTTGCCCCCTTTCTTTGGCACAATCACAAGTGGACTAACCTACTTACTATCCACAATGGAATAAATGAACCCCATCTTGAGGAGTTGTTTGATTTCTTCTTTGATGATATACTTTAGCTTAGGGTTCAATTGTCTCTATGGATATCTCCTTAGCTTCACAACTGAATTAGTGTAGATGCGATGTTGGCATATCCTAGGATCAATCCCTATGAGTTCAAGATATGAGCAAGCATAACCTACTGACCATTTTTTAATCACATTCAACAACATCTTTTTTTTCTCTAGAGCAAGATTTGCATTGATTATGACTGACTTCCCATTTTTTAAAAACACATATTCCAATCTGGTTGATAACATTTTTAGTTCAAGGGGCTCTTACTTAAAATTTTTAGGAATTTCCAATCCTCCCCAATAAGTATTATCGTTTGCATCATTAAAGAGTTGGTGATGAACTTCCTCTAGTTCATCCATGCTTGTGACATATGCACATGTTAGGCTCTTAGTCAATTCCATGCAAAGTGTGTTTCTTTTAGAAATAGTGGTCAATCATTGGATGCCCTCCTTTTTATGGCTGCTGCATACAAACCCCTTTGAATTTCTGCTTTTGGTGCACATTGCTTGCATGCAAAGATAGATGCTTATTTCATGGCCCAAAGTTTCTGCACACAATTACCTGTATCGTTATACGTGGTGCATGGAACTCGCTTCTTCTTGATCTTTTCAAATACATTTTCTTTGTATATTTTTAGAAAAAGATCTTTGATGTCCATTCTTGCATGAACAATGCTAAGCCATGCCCTTCCCATGATGATTGGGAAATTCCCTTTGCAGTTCTTCACCTTGATCACTAGGAAATCAGCAAGATAAGACCACCCACAAATAGTGGTCACATTATCTTCCACTAATCCCAATGGAACAATGATGGACTGGTCTGCCAATTCTAATATGATATTGCTCTTTTTGAGAGGAGGAAGGTCCCATGTAGTATACATCTGATGAGAGATCAAGTTGACATTGGAACTTGAGTCGAGAAGAGCTTTACATAGTTCATTCACAATGATCTACAAATAAATTAGAGGACTTCTAGGATCTTCTAACTTCCTAGAAAGGTTTTCATCATGGATCTAATTAATTATGATATGATTAGGCATAACAGTATGGATCCTGGGGCAATGTTTGATTTGAAGGGGACTCAAAGGTATTTGAAATAGAGAAAGACAATGAAATAGGGTTGTCAACTACAGGTGTACTTAAGGGCTTAGATGGACTACATGGTCAAAGAAAAGATCTTTTCTTTGATCAAGTGTTCAAACCACTTAGTTGATTAACCAGTTGTAGGTTAATGGCCCTAGTAGTGTTGCGTTGTTGCAGTTGAGCTAGTAGTTCATCCTGCATAGGTGGAGTAGGTGGTAGCTATGTGGTTCGAGTAGGAAGATGTGCAGGAATAGGAGGAGGATAAGGGTAAGAGGTGGTATCCCTCCTTACACATGGAGAATGTGTTTAGTAATTATCAGGAGGGTAGTAGTGATATTGGAAAGTATAAATGTGATTGAAGGAGTCACGTGAAGAGAAGGATTACTGAATGTAATACCCATATGGATTAGGTTGTCTATAAAGGTATTACTACCTTGGTGATGCCAACGCCCATGACTGTGGTTGCTGCCATTGTTGATACCTTTCATATGATTTTGGTGGAGTTTCACTTGGATAATATTGTTGTTGCTAGTGGAACTACCTAAAATTACCTCAAGGATAAAATAATCTTCTAGATGTTTGCCTTTGTGTTAGTCATGGATTCAAAGAATACACTATAGACTCCTATAAGTGTGACACTATGGGGAAACATCCTTTAGGATGTTCATACTAGTAGACATCACATCCACCATCATTATCTGATTCACTTCCTACAAATTCTTCTATTGTGGCAATCTTATCCTTACCTCTTTGATAGGCATGTTCAACTTCTTTGCATATCCTACGCTCATGATCACTACCTTGTTCTTTGGATTCTTCAGCAATTTTTACGATAGCTTGGAATCTACTATCCACGGAGTCTCATAACTAATCAACCTTGGCCTAGCAAGGTTTTCCTATTCACCACCTCATCAGCAGTGAATTATTCCTCACTATCACAGAATCAAACCTTCCTCTTTCGGATGGAAGGATCATAGTTGAACTCTTCTACACTTTCTCTTTTTCTTAATTCACCCTCCCCTTTAGCTACTTACTTAATTAGTCTTTGTATATAATGGGAACTTAATTCTTACAATTTCCCTTGGGAATAGGCACCAAGGGTTCTTTTTTTTTAATCAAAGCCCATTTATAATGTGGCAAAGTTGATCTAGTTAAGAATAACTATGGCTAGGACATTTATGCATTAAGGAATAGTATCAGTTGATGGCAGCATCCAAGGGTTCTTGTGTTCTTTGTTTCCATCCTTGGATCTACCTTCTCAAGTTGGACACTCTAGAGTACATTTGATATTTTCCATTCAACAATTCAAGCATGGTACTCCAGCATCTAATAGATTTCGGTTCTAAGGACTGATACCAATTTTCTACTTCTTTAATGAGTATTTGTGGGAATAACTTAAGATTTTTCCACTCATTCTCTATGTTCTACAAGGCACATGCATCTTGAAAAGCTTGGAGATGGTTTTGCAGATTTGAGTTATATCCCCCTTCGAACCAAGGAATATTGTTCATGTCTAGCCTTTTGATCTAACTATCCTTCAAGTTCCTTGTTAGAATTTGTACTACCTTTGCAATCAAGTAAAGGCTCATCAAGGCCATAATTTTGATGCTTGCAATGCCCTCTACTACCCCTTCATTCATGGTGATGTGCCTCTCTTAAATGTCCATGCCCTTGATCTTGCCTTTTCTAATAGTCCCTTCAATCATTTCAGTCTCGTAGATCATTTTGATCACCTCCATCATAGTCTTGCCTCCTATAGTTGCAATCAAAGCTAGAAGATGATGATGATGATGATGAAAAAGGTGAAGAGAAAGGAGGACTAGCACCATCATGGTGCCTTCTACCACTTCTTCAATGATCATGACCATGATCATGATCTTGTTTCTTGTCCACATCCTTGCCTTGACTTGCCTCTTTGGATCCTTCTTTGTCATTAGATCCATTCTTACTAGAACTAAGATTTTGAATTGTGGACTACACGTTTTGGTTTTAACCTCCATCATTGAAGTCAAAGAGAGAGGAATTTCACTAAATGAAAAACCCCTAGAGAAGGGTTCCCCATCATCATTTTGATACAATAGGAATGAGAAATCATTAAGTCCTTTTTCCTTCACAAATTCATGATATTTTTCTAACTAATGATCTCGAAGATGTTGTGCCTTAGTGGAATGATAATCCCTGGCATCACTATCTTACACAACATACTCAACATGATGTTCCTAGAGATCCCATCATATAAGCATTCATTTGAGCATTGCAGGAATGGATCAATCAAGCAGCAACATAATGTTATCCTCCATGTCATGTCACCATAGTTGTTCATCCTGATGTAGGATGAAGGTGAAATTAGATACATACTCATTATGATGAACATATACCATTCGATATTATTAAGGCATTGGTGATGAGCTCCATTAGACTTGGGTAGAGAAGCACTCATGTAAGAAGAAGACATTTTCAATTAGATGATAAAAATGCAGTATGCTTTTAAATTTTTGTTGTACCAATTGTAAAATTTGGTATGACTCTCCATTTTTTTCCAATGATTTTGAATGATTTCCACTAAATCCTAGATAGCACACGAAACAACCAAAATGTTCCTAATAGTAGCACAAATGATGAGCAGTGAGGTACCCCTACGCCCAACCATATGAATCACTAAGGAATTCACATGTGACCTAGTTGAATTCCATGGACCTATAGTTCTCTAGTGCACTAGTTCCTCTAGGAAGTGAAATGGGCATTGAGAACATTTGTTGTCTTCCCAACTACACTTTTGAAGCTCAAGGATATGGTTTAAGTGTAACTAAGGAACATGATTTTATCATTTTATGTTTCATATGTTTTAAGTACCTACCATAACAATGAAAGGTAGAGTAACTTAGGATCTAATTTATCCACTGCCTAGCTAGCCTAACACAAGTACCTATTCCACTTTCTAAACACATCCTGGACACATATAGTGCTACTAGGCTACCAAATGTTAAGCATTGCTGGGTTACCAGGTGCTATATGTATGCTTGAAGTGTTCATGCTTGCATTCATTAACAACTAGAAATTAATTACTTAACTTAACTGCATTAAAGTAAAGTGCATGAAAGTAAAGTGTAATAAAGGAAACATTAATTTGTTCTTAATGCTACAAGGATTATCAAAAGAGTTTATTTTTATTCCCATCACATTGCTATGCTTAGGTACATCACTATTTGAACAAAGATCCGTACACACTTAACTCCTGCTATGGGCACTCATAAAATATTCTAACTCTAGAGGAAATAAATTGCAAGAGCTTCACTAACTATGACAAAAATTGATATCAAAATCATGAGCCTAAGTGCTATATTTATAGGCTGGTGTGTACCCCATGACATTGAATATCTTACATCACATCTTAGCTCCAACATCGGATACCCGATGTCAAGGCTCTGATATTGGATACTTAATGTTGGAGTAGATGAAAAATGTGATTCATTAGTGGGAATAGATCAATCAAGAGGCAACACAATGTTGTTTTCCATGTCCCTCCATTGCATCTATTCATCTTGACAAAGGATGAAAGTAAATCCTAGATTATAAGGATCTGGATGGCCATAGACAACTGTAAGTTGTTGGGGCTTCTTTGGTGCCCCCTATCACTAATTAGATTCTCCTATGTTTGGTTGAGATTTTTCCCTAGGAGAAGAAGACTTATTAGTTATATGTAATTAGTATGTCTTGGATATTTTAACTTTTTAATTATTTCCCTTACTAGATAATAATGGGTCATTGTTGTTTGATCTTTACAATGTCTTTATATGAGTTAATAGTTTACTCTTACTTAGCGTAATTAGCTAAAATAAATTTCTAATGGTTCCAATGATGAGTAATGAGTATTTCCTAACCTAACCATACAATCAGTAGCATTCACTATCAATCTAGTCAACTTTTGGAGACTTAGTTCCTAAGTTGCCTATAGTCTCAAATCATGAATTGAGGGACTGTATGATCATTGTCTTCCTAGTTCACACTTGCGTTATTAGTACATATGGGTAAATGTGAGTTAAGGCACATGATATCTATTTTTATAATTATTTTTGTATATTTTCTTATCTTAATTGTGGCATCCCATTCCTGGATCTTATGGAAAATTACAAATATGTGTTATATTAGACATTATGCATAAGAAGATAATATATGTAACATTCAATGTTAGGCGTAAAGGAAATAATAGGGAAAATGCAAAAAGAGAAAGAAAAGAATGCTTTATTGATATAGAATAGTGCATCTAGATCATGCTTTGAGAGTGTTCCTTGGGGTTTTCTTCCTTTGGCATCTATCCCTTAGAGGCAATCTAGCACTACCAGCATAGTTAGGCCTATAACCTAGCTAGAAGGGATGGCCAGTCCACTTCTTGTCCCACTTCATCTAGCTCCTATGACTTGCCTATACCAACTCTGCCACTCCATACCGGCATGACCTCTAAGCCTAAGTATAAATGCCTTAGGTTAAACCCCCAAAGATTACCTTAAGATACATGTCTATTATTACATTGCAGCCTTTTAGGTTTTAATTACAACCACCCTTTTGGGTCTTGTTACGATAACAATAACACTTGTTATGAATAGGCATCATCTTCATTAAGCAATAGCATTATTTAAAAATAGGGATGTGACATTAATGGCTATATGAGTAATTGAAGATATAATAATTAATTATTTAACTACTTAGCTAATCTAGGAACTAATTATCCTAATGTAAAGTATCCATTCCAACTTAGCATACACATCTTGAACTAGTATTAACATTGTTGGGTTATCAAGTGGCTATTATACAAAATATCCACTATTGGGATTACCAAGTGCAATCTGTCATGCTTGAAGTGATCGTCCTTATGTTTTCATGGTTATGTAAATTAATTAATTAAAACCATGAATGTAAATTGCATTAAAAGTAAAATGCTAAATGTAAAGAGTAATCTAGTCTAAGTGTTGCAATGAATATAAGAAATCTTAACTTTATTGTCATTCATGACAATACGTTCAAGTACATGACATGTGTCAATAAAGTGTCATATAATCTCTTAAATTCACATTTTTGGCACTCAAAGTGAAAATATTCTAACTTTGGGAAAAGGAAACTACAAGTGCTTTGCTATGCTATGAATCTAAGTTTTCATAAATGCAGATGGCAGCCATATTTATATAGGCACTATCTACGTTAGTGTCAATGCATCTACATCAATGCATCTACAAGGAAATTGAGTTCTAAGTTAATTTACATTTTTAAATAATGATCTATAAGTATTTAAGTCTAATTTATAGTTAAAATATCATAGTTTTTCTATTAGAATATGAAAAAATAATTCTTTTAATTTCTTGTTTAAGTTAGTTTGAATTTCATATTTCAAAATTAGTTTTGAGGTAGAAAAACATTCCAGATTAAATTTGGCTTATAGTACATGTTATTTTCTACCATTTAAAAATTTCCAAATATGAAAATCCTTATTCTCTTTTATTTCAAAGAAACTATTTGTGGAAATGGATCATGATGGTAGAGGACAGGGATAGTCGCAGTGTTCATTGAAATGAAAATGCAAATAGTGCATTCCATAATCAACCTCATCTTAGCATACCTAAAGTGATACACTATCACCATTACCACCAATAGCATCGCAACCTAGAATTTTGTGTGGAAATTTCCATGGTGAAGCCTTTAGTCTAAAATCTAGTACCAAGAGAATGAAACTACATTATGAAATGGCCACTTACTATGAAGCTATGTTCAATAAAATAAGAAATTTAGACCTACTCCTATCCAAATAGGAATATGTCAAATATGTGGTCCCTAATGTCAATGTTCTATACCAATATTATGATTTGACATTAGCTACAATGTTGATTAAATTAAAACATGGCACAAAATTGGAAGGATCTCACCTAGGACTATTTGTGGAGTTCATGGTGTTAAGGAGTGCAGTAGTGTTTGATAACTTTGTTAGAATCTTAATAATGGCTACATTTTCTAGTAAATTGAGAAGACTTAGAAATTTTTTTAAATATAAAATGGTTCCTATGATTTTTGTTTTGGATAGTGAATACTAATTATGCCTTAAATAATGTAGTATTGCCTAGGCACCTGATGAGTAGCGAGGTACCCCCTACACTCAACCATACGAAATGAGCGTAACACACACGATCCAGTCGAACTCCGCAGACTAAATGCCTAAACGCCCCATGGAACACTTGGGGTTAATCATTCATTGTCTTCCCAGACTTACTTGTTGTTGTCACGGTGTATGGTTAAGTAAGTCCGAGGTATATGATTTTTTTGGTCTTTTCAGGTTTATCTCCTATGCTAGAGGGTGAAGGGTTGAGAGAACTAACTACTCTAACTAAGGACCTAAGTCTATATGAACTAGCGTTAGCATCCGTTCCCACTTACCGTACACACCCTGAACCGATGCAACTGTGGCTACCAAACGCTAATCATTACTGGGATCACCACACGTAATGCACGTGCTCGAAGTGGTTGTACTGAGGCACCTAACTAGCCTAAGTGTGATAAGTAGCTGATTTCTTGACTAGCTGTACACACCCGTAGGTGCTCGTAGCCAAGTCGTACTTACCCCATGTTCTAGGAGTGAAGGGTGAGAGAACCTAACTAGCCAAAGTACGATGAGCAGCCGATTCCTTGACTAGCCGTACACACTGGGACTACCATTGGGATTACCAAGCGTAGATCCTAGAATATGCTACTGGGTTACCAAATAGTCACAATGCTTGTAATCAAGTTGTACTCATACCGCATGCGACGAGCAGCCGATTCCTTGACTAGCCGTACACATCCTTAGATGCTCGTAATCAAGTCGTACTCGTACCACATTCTAGGAAAGTAATAAATAAAATCCTATCCATGCACTGCAAGGTTTATCCAATCAAGTTCATCTTTATTGCTGTACACAACTTGTGTTCAGGTACAATGTTGCTCAAATAAAGAGTCGTTCACTCTAGGACTCCTAATGTGGGCACATGGGAAATTAATCTAACTCTGGAGTGATCAAACTGCCAGAGCTTCACTACTCAAGGATTGAGAAATGAGGGGAGTGCTGCCTCTTATTTATAGATTTTGCAGCGAACCGCGATATCGCGTACGCAATATCACAGGGGATGCGATATTGCGGCGGCCACGATATTGTGGCTTGTGCATATCACGTCTCATCATACCCCCATGACTGAATGAAAACTCATCCTCAAGTTCCTTACAATAATATCAGGAAGGTATGGAATTATTAAGGGGAATGGAACTAATGGGATGACATGTGAATGGATCATTATTACAAGACTTGACAAAACTGGTGTTCATGACAACAAAGGTGAACACCTTATTACAATGACATCACACCTTTGTTGGCATCTTGAGAGAAAGAGAGAGATAGAAAGAAGTGTTNGCCTTTGTTGGCATCTTGAGAGAAAGAGAGAGATAGAAAGAAGTGTTG
>MNCI01025357.1:938899-961463 GCA_015680685.1 Gnetum montanum
ACACGTAATGCATGTGCTTGAAGTGGTCGTACTGAGGCACCTAACTAGCCTAAGTGTGATAAGCAGCTGATTCCTTGACTAGTCGTACACACCCGTAGGTGCTCGTAGCCAAGTCGTACTTACCCCACGTTCTAGGAGTGAAGGGTGAGAGAACCTAACTAGCCAAAGTGCGATGAGTAGTCGATTCCTTGACTAGCCGTACACACTGGGACTACCACTGGGATTACCAAGCGTAGATCCTAGAATATGCTACTGGGTTACCAAGTAGTCATAATGCTCATAATCAAGTCGCACTCATATAGCATGCGACGAGCAGCCGATTCCTTGACTAGCCATACACATCCTTAGATGCTCGTAATCAAGTCGTACTCGTACTGCATTCTAGAAAAGTAATAAATAAAATCCTATCCATGCACTGTAAGGTCTATCCAATCAAGTTCATCTTTATTGTTGTACACAACTTGTGTTCAGGTACAATGTTGCTCGAATAAAGAACCGTTCACTCTAGGACTCGTACTATGGGCACATGGGAAATTAATCTAACTTTGAAGTGATCAAACTACTAGAGCTTCGCTACTTCTAGCTAGGATTGGGAAATGAGGGGAGTGCCGCCTCTTATTTATAGATTTGGTGGCAGACCGTAATATCGTGTACACGATATCGTAGGGGACGACGCTGTACCACCTGAAATCGTCAGTCACCAGCTGGAAGAAAACAGAGACCGTGGAATCGCAGGATGCACATAGAAGACCCTTCCTTCACCTAAGGGCGAGCTGGAGTGCACGAAGGTAGAGTACCTTGGGTGGTCTGCACGTGGATCAGACAAGGATTTACCTGCACGTATGCCGAAGTGGTATACGCTGGGTTATGCGTAAATAGCGTAAACGGGCATAAACAGCGTAGCAGATGTGACAAGGTGTAAACGTAAACGGGCGCAAACAGAAAACATGCAAGAAATTAACGTAAAATGTAAACAGTGGTATTACAGAGTTAGAATACAGTGCACCGGTCTAACGCAGTTGTGATGGACATAAGGCGGACGAAAAGCCTCGGTGAATGCAGGGACGACTGGGCTAGTATACGCTGTAGGCGCGGCATAGAGATGGTGTATAGGTTTTCCAGCGTAAGAGGGTTTTGGCTCTGGTGCGTAGTGTAATGGCTCCTAGGTATGCTCTGGGATTTCTGCCAACCGTTAGGGTGAAGTGGAAAAGTGGGATTTTTATACTGGTTGTTACGCTAGACTCAGGTTAGGAGACATGTGGTGCGTTGACCAAGTGCATAAAATTTACAAATATACAACATATTACATCTTCTGGGCATATACGTGGGGCGTATACGCTACATCAGGCTGGCATACATGCTGGGTGTATACGCTGGACGTGTTGGGCGTGTGAACTTGGGTGGAGATGCCATGCACGCTGGGTGTACACACCGACAATGGCTGGGTGTGTATGCTAATGGCTGCCAACTTACTTCAATTCTTGCTCTTCGGTGCTGTCTCCATTCTGTCATTGAGACTTCATCGTCGGGCATGTGCATTTGTGGTGCCGAGCGTACAGACGAGGCGTGCACTTTTTGCACGTAAGTCGGATGTCTACTGGGTGTATACGCTAGGCATATACGCTAGGGATGTCAGGCGTATACGCTGTTGATGCTGGGCGTATACGCTAGTACTGCACTTAGCGAAAAGTAAGCCTTTTGATTCCAGAAGTTGCAATGTGCGATGCCAAATGTAGCCATGGCCGTTTGTGGGTCCCAGGGACCTACTTCTTGCTGGGGAAGCACTAAGCTCGAGAGTTTGTGGTGTTTCATTAACCCCTCTTTGTTGATGCTTGGAGGAATCTACTTGAGAAGTGTCGACAAAGAAGTGCAAAACACCACAAGCAACTCGATATAGACTTTGTTCTTTGCCACGTGACTGGACGTCATCACACCATATTCAGTAGTACATGGGAAAGGGAAATTTGCAGTTGATAGGAGAAGAGAGATTGTGGGGAGTGGCGACTCCCCAAGAAATTATGTTGGGAGATGGGGTGCTCGGGTGTGCGGCATGCTGGTCCTTGTCGATAGCCATTGTTTAGAAGACTCAGAGTTCAGACATGCGATGGGCATCCTTTGGCGGGACAAGGCTCCTGGTTAGTGTTCAAGAGCACTTGTTGGCAAGACCAAAGCCACGGGGAGTTGTGTTACATGCTTTGAAGGAACAAGGCCCATGTTTAATGTTTAGGGGGACCTGTTGGTGGAGAGCCAGAGCCATGCAACTATATGCTTCTTGACCGTTTTAGACATGAGTACTTGGTTTTGAGACAACTGCCCTCCTGCCTGGGGCTTATATGGGAAGTGCCAGGAGTCTCGTTTTTTTTTTAGGAAATTGTAAACTCTACATTGATTTTGTACTCATGTGTGACAATACATGACAACATGTTAAAAATTTTGGGTTTACTGGATGTATTAGAGGTATGGTTGAATAAAATGTGTTTATGAACGAATAGGGAATGGGTCGGTGAATGGGGATGTACTAGTGAATGGTTTGATTTTGTCATGTGTGCTATGAACATTGTCCCATCTACTCGCTTGCGATGAGATGCATTCTTGTGCGAAAACCTCTAGGTGTCATCCTGCAAATAAAACTCCAAGAAGACAAGAAAACCATGAGTGAATGATCGAGCCCAGACTTACATGAAGGCAAGTTGTATGTCGATAGCAGCAGTGTTGGTAGAATCTCCTGATGGTGGGTGATGCAGTAATGAAGCATGAATGTGGCGGCAGATTGATGAACCAGCGATGAACTTGCTAGTTTATAGTCTTGGCGGACTATCATGGGTTAGATTTATGTCGTAACCCGTTGGACATTGCCTGTTTAGCGTCGTGGCGGACGTTGCATTGTCAGTTTTTAATCTTAGCGGACTATGAGGAGGCAAGCTAGTTTATAGTCTTAGCGGACTCCGATGGTTGTGACAGTGGCAGTTTACTGTCATGCCAAACGAGTGCTATTTTATCGTCATTTCGGACACTATGGGGTATCAGTTTACCGTCATGATCCCAGGACGAGCTATGGTGTTAGTTTTAAGTCATAACCAAGGACTGTTCTGTGGTATCAGTTTACCGTCATGATCCCACGATGAGCTATGGCATTAGTTTTAAGTCATAACCAAGGACTGTTCTGTGGTATCAGTTTACCGTCATGATCCCAAGATAAGCTGTGGTATCGGTTTATAGTCATGATTCCCGAACTTGCGCATACGTGAGCTTGAACTCAAACGTAAAATGGTTTTAGGTACAAGTGATTGGTCGGATTGGCAAGCTCATTTCCTTCCATGTCAGCTAGTTTGAATGCTCCATTATCGAATGCTTTAGTAACCAAGTAAGGCCCTTCCTAGTTAGCTGAGAATTTTTCTGGGTGTTCCCGAACGGCTTTAAGCACAAGGTCACCTTCTTTGATAGGGCACTTGTTGATGTCATGCCGATGTCGTTGTTGTTGTCATTTTTGGTACCATTCGATCTGATCGAGGGTGCGCACACATTCTTCCTCCACCAAGTCAAGATCAACGATTCGTAGATCATTGTTTTGCCCATCGTCGAGGAGCCTAGAAAGTGTGATCCTTAAAGATGGTACCTACAGTTCCAAAGGTAAAACAGCTTCTGAACCATAAACAAGACTGTATGGTGTCTTACCCGTCGAAGTTCGGTGCGTAGTACGGTATGCCCACAATGCGTACACCAATTGTTCGTGCCATTTTCTTTTGCTCTGGGTAAGAATTTTCTTAAGTATTGTAACAATTGTCTTGTTTTTTGCCTCCGCTTGTCCATTGCTCTGAGGATAGTAAGTGGATGAAAACGAGTGTTTGATCCCTAAATTTTCACAAAAGGCTTTGGTTTCGGCGTTGCTAAATTGTGGCCCATTGTCAGTGATGATTGCCATGGGAATGCCAAAGTGGGTTACAATGTTTTCTAGAATGAAATTGCACATGTGCTTGGATGTAATTTTTCGAACGGGAGTAGCTTCTACCCACTTTGTGAAGTATTCTATGGCAGTTATAATGAAACGATGGCCCGCAGAAGATGAGGGGGTTATCTAACCAATGAGATCCAACCCCCACTTTTGAAAGGACCATGTGATTTGCGTTGTATGCAGCTTATTCAGTGGGACATGTATCAGATTGCTATGTTTAAAATAGCATCGTATTCATCGGGCACTATGTCTATGATGCTTATATTCTCATCTGGGAAGTCTGGGTCTATAGTCGCTTGGTCGCACGTTGATGATGTTGCCATTTGATTTACTATAGCTTGACCCTTAACTGATGATTGCGCTACGTAGTACAGGTCAAACTCGGCTACCATGGCCTTCCACTGGGCTATTCGACTTGTTTCGTAAATATTCCTTGTTATGGCTCTCAGTACATTATCCTTGCAAATTATGTAAACCTGGTTGGAAGAGGTAATGTCGCCATTTTCTTAAAGAAAATACCAAAGCTAAACATGACTTCTCCACGTCATTGTACCTTTTCTCATGGGAAACTAATGCGTGGCTCAGGTAATATACAGGGACTTCGGTTCCATCATCTCGTTTCTGGCAAAGCATAGATGTGATGGACGAATCCAAAGTAGCGAGGTAAATGTAGAATGGTTTATCGTTTTGAGGTGGATAAACTATGGGTAGCCGGGCAAGTGTCGTTTTAATGTCATCAAATGCCTGTTGACACTGCGGAGTCCATTCAAAACATACGTTCTTGCGTAACAGGTGGTTCATGGGTTTTAATTTATCTGTTAGTGTTTCTATGAAGCGTCTGATGAACTGTAATCTACCTTGTAGACCTTGGAGTTCAGTAAGGTTGCCTGGTGGTTTCAGGTTTGTTATGGCTTTAACCTTATTGGGGTCTACTCGTATCCCTGCTTTTGATGCTATAAATCCAGTCATTTTACCTATTTTGACGCCGAAGACACATTTTTTTGGGTTAAGCCTCAGTTCATACTTTAGACAACGCTTTAATACTAAATCGAGATCTTGTACATGTTGTTCCTCCATCTTTGACTTAACCACACTGTCATCCACGTAATTGTTGAGTGAGCGTAATATGTAGTCGCTAAAGATAAATGTCATCGCTCTTTGATACGTGGCCCCTGCGTTCTTGAGACCAAAGGGCATCATTATGTAACAAAAGGTTCCCCATGGTGTCATAAAGGTTGTCCGAAGTTGATGCTCCGGGTTGATTCGTATTTGATTGTATCTCGAGAAGCCATCCATGAAGGATAATAGCGCAGGTCCAGCAGTTGAGTCAACAAGTTGATCGATGCTAGGTAGAGGAAAATCATCTTTTATGGTTGCAACATTCAAATCCTGGAAGTCAATACACAAATGAATACTTTCGTTCTTCTTCGGAACCATGACCATGTTAGACACCCACTCAACATAATCAACAGCCCAAATGAAACCAGCTTGATTGAGCTTAGTGATCTCATTGCCAACTGCTAATGCTACCTCGGGCTTAACCTTTCGTGCTTTTTGTTTTACTGGTCTTAACTTTGGGTCAAGGATAATATTGTGTTGGACAATTTGGGGATCTAGCCCGGGCATGTCTGCGTAGGACCAAGCAAATGCTTTCATATTTTCCCTAAGCATGTTCTCGATGTTTTTGGCTAATGGTGGTTGTAATAAGGTGCTTAACTTTAGAATTTTAGTTTCTCCATCAGGCATGACGATGGCAGTTTCAGACAATGGGTCTTCAGTGATATTCTCGGCCTCTATGTCAAGGAATTTTGTTATGTCTTTGTAATCATCTGTTACTTGCTGCGTTGAGGCTATGATTGCGTTGTCCGTTGGTGAACTCAATTTGATGAGATTTATGTTAATGTCTCTTGTAATTTTTCCGTATGGTCCGTCCATGATTAATGGTGCGGTTACATGCTGGCAATCCATTGAGCTTGCTCCTGCCAATAAACAGAGAGCTGAATGAGCAAAGGGGTATCGTTCTGTGTCTTTTGGCGATTTTAAACTATGTGTATATGCATAATGGTGGATTATCATCACACTGGGACGCATGGCAGTTTGATGCCTTACCGGGCATTGAGTGGCAGTTTAAGGCCTTACCGGGCCGTAACTTGGATGGGGAAATGGCAGTTTACGGCCGTACTGGGCCAAATGGCGATTTAAACTAGAACGCTCGGAGTAAATGTGTAAAATAGGGTCCATGGAGGAACCAAGACGTAGCAATCTCTATTTTTAATAATTTTTATTAGTTTTCTTATATACCCCTTTTTTTTTTCTTTTTTTTATTTTTTGGTCGAAAAATAAGGAAAAAGGTGAAAAAAAGGCAAAAAAGCGTAACAGCAGCGTCAGCGTTAGTGGAACGCTATATAAAGGGGGGGGGGTCCATTTGCTTCTTACTTTGAAAGCGACAGAGCGTAAGCGACAGAGCGTAAGCGACAGCGTAAACTGTTAAAGCGTAAGCGTAAACTACATTGCCTTAGCGTCAACGTAAATTTCCTCATGAGCGTAGACACCGAAGAATTCACCCAAGTGTAGACGCACAGCATTAAACCCCAGTGTAGACGCAGAGTGCAAACTTGCAGGCGTTAGCGTAGATACTTCTCTTCAACGTAAACGTGTATTGTCAGCGTAAATAGGCCGAGATGGACAAGGGCAAAGAAGTGGAGGGCCAGGGGAGGAAGGGTCCTGACTTGACCTTCGCGAAGGAGGCAGAAGCTATGCTGCAGGGCTTGCCCAGGCCAAGGATCCCATCCTGGCCCATGACATCCCACAGGTAGGCTCTGATCTTTGCCTCTGATTATTTCTGTGCTTTGTCCTTTTATAGCGTAGACAATCTCGGCGTATACGCCGAGCGTAGGGGTTTTTTAAGTGTATGGGGTTTTGCGGCATATACGCCGAGTGTCACTTTGTAGCGTAAATTTTTGTCAACATAAACATTTTTCCTGTGCTAGCATATCAACATAAGCCACGGCGTCATGAGTTTTTTGTGTAGTCTTGTTAGCGTGATTTGTTTCTTTTATCAGTGTAACCTCTTTACTGTGACGTCGTATACGCTGAGGGTTTATTTGGCGTATACGCTGTTAGTCTGCAGTTGTCTTTCAGCGTAAACTTGTTTTTCCTGTTTCTGGCATAAACTTATTTATTCCGTGTTGGCGTAGACTTCTTATGCTTAAATCAAGCTACGGCGTATACGCCGAGGGTTTCGTCGATGTATACGCTGAGCGTAAGACAGTTAATTTTTGGCGTATACGCTGAGTTAGGCAGCATATATGCTCAGTGTACAGCATATACGCCATGTCCAAGCCGCGTATTATGCTAAGTGTGGACTGCTTCGCCAGCGTATACGCTGAATGCAAACAGTTAGTAAAAATTTTTCAGATTTTAAGTGTCGATTTATGATGTAAACTTTCGCTTTTTCAAGCTAATTTGTCATGGCATCGTGATTGTTTACAGGGATAGCAAGCGCTTCCTCATCGTTGTCAAACTTGTCGGGGTATTAACATGGGTTGGCCCCATTGAGGAAGGCGAGGTTCCCCCGGATCTGACCGTGGATGATAACGGGGTTTGGTTCAGGGGAGGCGCGTGTGGATTTCTGTCCTTCTTGTTGGACAATTTCGAGGTGGCTATCTGGTCAAACTTTGACAAGGTGACTGCATGAAGCGTGCTTGAGGAGATGCTGCTGGGGGCTGCAAAGGGTGTCATGGTTTTCATACAGGACATTGACGAGAGGCCTCTTGTTAACAAGGATGGTACTACCCGCGGGCCTCGGTCTACACGCCCATTAATGCGCGTGTGGGCACTATTGCCACGAGGGTTAGAATACCTCAACAATACGTTGTTCATAGCTACCCGTGCACATACATTGTTCCAGAACCCTCCCGGAACGGTGTATCAAGTGGCCAGGTTGGCATGTTTAAGTTTACTATTTCCTTTCACTATTTAGCATTTGTTTCTTATTTTGACCCATATTTGCTTATAGGCCGAAGACCAACCCAGATGGGACACTTATTAAAGATGAAGGATTAGCCCTTGCTCACACTGCCCTGAAGGCATTCATGACGGGCCCCATCCTTCGTGGGACCGTACTAGGTCAAACGAAGGGTTAGATGATCCATTTTCATAAGCAGTTCTCCAGAGCATGTGCAAGGCTCGTGGGTGGCTTCATGAAGACTGGACTGACAACGGGCCAGTCTTCCCTCGTGATCTTGGCAGCACATCTAGATCCGCCACTAATGGTAAATGATAACATTTCTTAGACATGTTGGTGGTTTTGTCCGATTGTTTTGATTTACGCTGATACAATCATTTTAAATTGCTTTTACAGTTGATGTACCTTCTGGTGAGCATCCGGTAACCACTGGGCGGACCGAGACGACTTTGTCGATGAAGTTCAGAGGAGTGGCTAAGGCCCAGAAGTGGTTGCGTAATCGTGCTCCCCCGTCCCTTGCTCGTTGCCTGGATAACGCCGGCCTCATGGAGCTTTTTATGACTCCGAATCCTGACGTTTCCATTGGGGAGATGATTGGGATAGTAGACTCCTTTAATGAGTCTGTCTCATACTACAACACTTGGAATAAGGATGTGAAGGTAGTTTTCCATCTGTCGCTCGAGTTCTTTTCGAATGTATTTGACGTACCGACAAATGGCTTGAATGTAGTACTAGACAGAGCTCATAAGGAGCTCCAGACGATTCGGGAGTTGGAAGATTGGCTAGGCGTGGCCAAGGGTGCCAAGGGATTCCCGATGTAGGGGAAGGCAAAAGTTGTAGAAGTGAATGAACTATATCCCCTGTTCAGAGCATAGGTATTCCCTAAAACTCTTTCCTAGGTGAGGTGCCTTGGGGTTGAGGCTATTCATGTCATGCGAACTGTTTTGGAAATAGGCATGCGATATAATTGGGCACGATTTTTGTTGTCGGGTATGCACAAGGAGATAGTGCGATTGCGTTCGAATGTCGAGGCGCAATCCCATTTCACCTTCAAATTCTTCGTTGGTTATCTTCACCATTTTGCCAAGTTCCTGGTAGTTCGCGCAGATAACAAGTTTGTTCTATGGGATCGGGGTCAAATATCCCGCCCATGGATCAACCACTTGTTTGAGACAGCTAAATCCCAGGATGCCCCTGAAGGTATTGATGAATCCACTTCTATCACTACAGGGGGGTCATCTGGCGGTTCAATCGACACACATGATAGTTTGGGGTTGGACCCAGACGAGGTACCCTATACTACTAGAAGGGAAGAATGGATCATCAAGGAGACCGTTGGCCAAGCTAGGTCAAAGCTAAAGAGGCCTGAGCGCCCAGCTGAGGAAATCTCCGATGTGAACCAGCCACGCGTGAAGCGGATACGCTTCAAGATGCCTGGTAAGCGAACCTCGCCCATTTATCATTTTCGTTTTGTTTATAAGTTATACCTCAATCGCTTACATGTCTTTGATATTTTTGGCCCGATTTTAAAACAGTGAGGAAGCAGGCTCTAGAGACTATCACCGAGGAGGAGGAGACCAATACGGAGAGAAACAACGAGGAGGAACATACAGAGAAGAGCCAGGGTGGAGGGACGGATGAGTTAAAGGAGAAAACCACAGAAACTGAGCCATTGGACGACTAGGGCAGTGTCGATCAAGTGTTCTGCAGGTTTCTTTAGGGAGACCTGGATTTAGGCGACCCCCCAGAGGGTGACAAGGATCATGGTATTATTTTTTTTGTCTTTATCTCATTTTAATTTCTCCTGTCAGTTTTCATTCTTGTGGTATATATATATATATATATATATTTTACTTTTCAAGTTTTTATCCTGTCCAGATGAAGGTAGCGAGACTAGGACGGTGTGTTTGGATGTACCAATGAAGACGGTTCCCCCGGAGAGGACCGCTGAGGTTAGTTCGTCCCGTACCCGTGAGCCATTTACTTGGTCTGAAATGCCAAGCAAAATAGATTTTGTGGCTGGACTTGTGGAAGAAGTCGTTGAACAGATCCAGGAGGCCCACCCTGACATAGGTATAAATCATTCAAAGATTTAGAATTCCACATTTCATTTATATTGTCCTAACATTCGTATTTTTCACATGGATAGGCGCTAAATTGAGATGGGATCCCTCTAAAAGAATTAGCATAGAAAGTTTAACCACACTTTCCCTAGAAGTGGAACAGGTGCCAAGGCCTGTTTACGATGGAGTTGCAGAAGGATTTTTGCACAATGCTAAATTGTTATGGACCTGTAGGCGTTCCATTGAGCAGTTATGGCTGCAGATTCAAGCAAAAGAAAGGGAAGTCTCTGATTTGTTGGTGGAACGTGACGATTTGAAGGCCCAATACAAGTTCACTGTTGCTAGGCTAAGCGGTGATCGCTCTTGGCAAACGTCCGAGGTCACATACACAAGATATTGGAATCTACTGAATCGTCACGCATCGTTGACTCGGAGAATGGCAGAGCGCAAAGCCCAAATTGATCTCCTGAACCTTAAATGTCAAGATTGGAAAGCCTTTGCTTCCAAGGTTTGTAAATGGGGTCAAGATGAGAAAAATCACAAACATTATTACAAGAAGTCGCTAAAAGAGGTGTCTATTGAAAAGCGGCAACTAGAGATTTTTGTGGATGGTTTGGATTTGCATTCCGCTTTCGATACTTTTGCTCAGAACACAATTGTGGAAATGGAGTTGCCTACAAGGGTGATCACAATTGCTTCTGGGGAAGTGTCGGTTGGCGAATTCCCTATGAAACGTCCTACCTGGTCAGCTGTCGACAAAGGGAAGACTTTGGTAGACATTGACTTAGGCCTGGATGGGACAAACTGGGCCAGCGTTTCAAAAGAAGAAATCCTCTATCAGCTAGAGTTCGGCTTAAGAGGATCTCCTATGGTAAGCGTCTTGTCCTTATGAAATTTACTGAATAGTGTTTAAAACTTTGACATTCACTTATTCTTATGTTGGTGGTTCTCTTTGGTATTTCTAGGATGAAGGTGGCGATGATGCTCAAGAAGCTGGCCCCAGTGGAGCAGGGGCCTCTGATGCTGGTGGATCCAAAGGGGACGATCCTTCCATCCCGGATGCTTAGGCTCTTTTTTTTTTAGTCTTTTAGGTTTTTGTTGTTTTGCTGATTCAGGCTGATACGGGAATCGTAACTTGAAAATTTTGAGATGGAGGAAAACAGTTGATACTTGTAATTATACAACATTGCATGTAAAAAAAAATTTTGTTGATTTTGACTTTAGTTGTGAACACGATGCGGTAATGAAAAATGTTCTAGCTTGTTTTTTCTGTTTTGTCTTAAGTGTAAAGGAGAGATGTGATTGTAAATGTTGAAAAAAGGAGAACTAAGTATGCATGCATGAACTAGTTTAAGGCCATTTCGGGCCCCAGTCGTAAACGAGGAATATTTCGAATGACACGGGCTGATTTTTTTCTGTTGACCGATCATTGCTGATCGTGGCTAGTTTTACGTCTTTGCAGACGTGATAGTTTAACGTCATTTCGGACAAGAAGTGTAGTTTAGTGATAATAATAATTTTTTTGTTTTTTGATTTATCGTAGTTTAGTGTCAATTCGGACGGATGGTAGTTTAACGTCGTTTCGGACATGTTATAGTTTAACGTCGTTTCGGACTAGAAGTGCTGATATTATTGTAATAGTTTTTTGATTTTCTTCTTTTTAAGGTTAGGCGATATGTCAACCGGGATGATTCTATATTCAGCATCCCCTTCACTGATTACGTTAAATGGTAATTCAGCCCAAGGGACGTCTGATAGAATGGCTTCCGTGACAGTGTTTTCAGATGTTTCGATGGTTGGTGAGGGTTCTGTGTTATTTTCCATTTGAGAGGTTGCATGTACAATGCCAGACGCAGGTGTTTCTGTTTTAGAAGGCTCTTATTCTATGTTCGAAGGTTTGCTGCTTACCAGTGGGTGCGCATTTTTATCATTTCGTTTAGGCTCTTCAAGTTCGACTTCTAATCCTTGGTCCATGTCCACGTGTGATGAGATAATAGGCATAGCGGCTTCCCCGTGTATGATGATTTCACTGGCTTCATAAGGCAAATGGATCTCCTGATGCACAGGGGAAGAGACAGCTCTCAGTTGGGCCAACCAGGGTCTTCCTAATATTAGGTTGGACCCTGGCATCTCATTGACTAATAGGAATTCGGCAGATGTAGGGAACTAGTCTCCCGCTATGAAATCTAAAGTTATTGTGCCTTTTACCATTACGCATGACCCGCTGAACAACTTTAAACATGTAGTCGCGGTTGGTTTAATTAATTTAGTGAGCCCCAATTGTTCAATGATGGGATATGGTATAACATTTGTTGCGGCTCCATCGTCTATGTGGACCATATGTATCTTAAACTGGTTGATACGTATCGTTATGAACATGGGGGCTGTCGTTATTTCCCCTGTTTTTTCATCCACCCTAATGTTGTTGTCATGGAAACTCAAGGGTTTAGGTGTGGTCCCATGAGACGAGTACATTACTGCATGGATGGCAGGTTCGTTTGGGGGCAAGTCTTCGCTTACCGGGATCAACATCAACATGCGTACTAGAGCTTCTCAATGTGTTTGGGATGTTAACACCAAATCGTACAAGCTCAATGAAGTGTTCTTTTGCTTCAAAGCTTGGGTGACTTGTGTCAAGGCTGTTGCTAAATCTTTGTTGTTTGGAGCATTTTTATCAATGATAATTGGGTCCATTGGGCCCAACAGTTTTATTTCATGTTTTGTTGGTTTGTCATTTTTGTTCGAAGCTGTCATTTTAAGCGGTTCATGTTTTTCAGATGATTCGCCGTCATTTCCCGTGTCTGATTGGTTGTTAGGCGATGACATAGGCATAGAGTTAGGTGGAATGGGCTTAGATGGTCCCAGAGCTAACCGTTGGCATTCCTTCTCCATACGTTCACGTGTAAGCCTATATGCTAGGCGTTCTCATATGTGGCGTAGAGGTGGGGCTGGTCTTGGAGCCTCGGGCTGCCCTAGGATTCGCACCACATATGGAGCTGGGCGGGGTTGCAGTTGTGCTATTGGAGGTGACTGGTTAGAGGACGGGCCAGGGACCCTGATGACATAGGGACTGGGATGGCCTGGCACTCGTGAGATGGAAGTTTGGTAATCATTAGGAGTTTCGGGTTCTCTAACGACATATAGAGTTGGTTTTGGTGGAGGGTGGACCTCCGCTGTTGCGACTGCGAGTGGTACCTGGACCATGAAAGGAGTAGGCCGAGTATGAGGGGTTGATGCATTCGAGGGGATGATGGGAGGGACATGTACTACATACGGTTTGACCCATGTCATGGCGTTAGGTGTGGGCATGGGCACAGCGGGGGGAATCTGAACTACGAACGGCCTATTAGGTGTTTCCTGTTTATACTGGGGATAGACAGTGTTAATGTTGGGTGCTTTAGAATCATCATCAAGATAGATTGTATTAATGACATATGGCACCTCTTTGGTGTTTAGGGGGTCTTTGTACACCCTCATAGCTTGATTCTGTAGTTGGACCGGGTTGGCTTCGTCAAAAGTGATTTGACCTTCATCGATCATCCGCTGAATATCCTATTTCAAGGTGAAACAGTAGTCCGTACCGTGCTCGTTTCGTTGATGGTAGTCGCAAAAGCGATCCATTCTGAAGCCTTTGGGTACGGGAGGCTCATCCGGCATTGCTAAACTTGGGTTCTGAACAAGTTGGCAGAACCGATCATGTCTCTGGATTGCCACGGGAGACAACTATTTATGTTTCATCAATCCAGCCTTCAGGAGTTGATCGAAGAGCTGGGAAGGCTTCATTGGCAAAGGCGTGTATTGCGAGGGTTCTTTCCTCTCGAAGTTTCACGTACGGTTCGTTGTCGGGTTCTACGCTGATGATGATTCTGGCGTAGCTGTGGGAGTTGGTCTATTGTAGTTTGTAGGGGCTGTGGGTGGTTTGTTTTGTTGTTGCGCCCCTGCTATTGCCGCTATAGTTGCCTTAGCCTTATCTTTATCTTTTTTGGTGTGTTGATTCTTAAAGGCTAGGTATGCAAGGTCATGGCTATTTTGGGCCGCTTCTTCTATGTTTTTAACTTATACAAATGCTTGGTTAAGATCACGCGCATTAAGGTAATACAACTTGGATTTAAAGAAATCGTTAACAGCTCCCTTGAAAATTGTAAGCAGGTATGTTTGGAATATCAACTCATGCAACTCATTGAGGGTGGTACTCCACCTCTGGATAAATTTCTGCATGGGTTCAAGCGGTGCTTGCTTGACCTGTATGAGGCTATCCAGGGTGGCCTCGCGTTTCAAGTTGTACTTGAACCGAGTCACGAACTAGCGTAATAAGTCTTCCAAGGAGAAGATGGAATTCCTTGGTAGGGCCCGATACCAATCAAGTGCCCTCCCTGCAAGGGACATGGGGAACACTCGAAGAATGGAATGGGGCCATGCCTGGAGCAGCGCGCATTCTAGCCTAAATGTTATCAAGTGTGCATTTGGATCTGTCTCCCCGTTGTATTTGGTTAGTGTTGGTAAGGGAACACCTTTGGGCAAGGTTAATGGTGGGATAGATGAGTTGATGGGGTCATCTTGGTAGAAATCCACTACCTTCAGCTCCCCATCGGCGGCTATTTTAAGGTTTTTTACCTCGTTAGCTAATTCTTGCATTAGTTTCTTGGCATCCGCCCAATCTTGGGCACTCGGTAATATGGCAACTTGAGGTTGTGCTATATTATATGGATTAGACTATTGGACAGTGGGTTGAAAGGTCAAAAGTTGTGCAGCCGGGGGTCGCACTTGTGGCACGTGATAGGGGAAAGGTTGTGGTTGCTGTGGTGGCGGCTGTACTGGGGGAACGTTGGCTGGTTGAGCCATATGGGGTGATATGTTATAGTGAGGGGGTTGATGTTGCTGTGGTTGAGCACCCATCATTACCTGTTGTGCAGCTATGTTTTGTGGAGAGACCCCCTGTTGGGTTACGGCGGTAGAAGGGGTTGTATGCGTTTGGATGTGTGGGATGTGGTGAGCGGATGTGGATCCTGGTATCACGTGTGGCATCCCTATCACTCGGGGCGGGAGTGTCACTCCCACGCTATCGTGAGGGGGCGGTGCTTATGAAGATGGACCGGCTGCTGCATCAGGGACGATGGAAAGAGGGAGCGTGCTGAATTGTGGATCAGTTGGAGGTGGCACATGAGCAAATGAGGATGTGTGCGATGGAGGCATATATGTGTGAATTAATCTGAGGGGTTGGATGGGCAGGATCTCCCCTGTACTAGGATGAAAAATGGGGTTAACTTGTGCTTGCGGGCTCAGAGTGTGGTAAGAATCCTCTTGTTCAGATTCAGCGGCAAAGTTGTCCTCTTCCTCTAGTTGGGACTTTAGTGCAGCCTGATCCAAGGAATGTCTCCTTTATAGGAGGAGCCGTGTGACGAGCTCCGAATACTGCTCCGGAACAAGGATGATGTCATATGGTGAGGGGATGAACTCGCACCCCCCTCTATAAAAGTGTTCGAACTGCCTCTTTACCTCCAGTTCGGCTTGGTCTACAGCTAGGCCAGCTTGTATCTTAATGCAGATAAAGTTATACTGATCCTAAGTTATGATGTCGGAGGCCGGGTCTCTTCCTTGCAACCTTAGGGACCGGCGAGGCCCCGCGGTGGGTTGTACTCCCGAGTGTTGCGTGGTAAGCTGTTGGATAGCCATTGTGTCCACAACGTCGGTTACTTGAGCTGTTGCAGCGGTGGTGTTCACAGGGTTCATGATGAATCATTAAGGGTATGACACAGGGTAGAGGAGCAAAATTAGTGTACTTGGTACAGCGTGAACTAAGGGACAAAGTGCAGCGTATACGCTTCAACGTTCAGCGTATGGCATCGACATAGATATCGTATACAGCGTAAGGGGTGTAGTATATACGCTAGGAGACGTATACAGCTTTGGCGTAAAACACAGTACAGCGTAAGCGGAGTACAACGTAAACAGGATAGAGCATAAAACAGAGTAGGGCGTAAACAAAGTACAGCGTAAGATAAGACAACGTAGACAAGGCTTAGCATTAATAGAATACAACGTAAATAATGCTCAGCGTAATACAAGGGACAACGTAAACACTGAACAGTGTAGACACTGGACAGTTCGTAGGATGAGTTTTCAGGTTCGGCTGCATAGACGCTAGGGTTTGTGGACAGTCCACGTGAAGTTGGTAGCGTATACACTTAAAGATTTGCAGAGTTTGACACTGGGCAGCGAAAACGCTGATAAGCGTAGATGCTGGTAAGTGTGCAGGCAAGGTTTTTAGACGAGGCTAAGGTTTCAGTAGGAAACGGCGTGGTTGGCGGTGTATACGCTCAGCAGCGTAGACGCTGAGAAGTTTGGGAGCGAGTTTTCTAGGAGACCCTCCTTCTAGCGCCAATTTCTGTACCGCCTGAAATCGTCGGTCACCGGTTGGAAGAAAACAGAGACCGTGGGATCGCAGGACGCACACAGAAGACCCTGCCTTCGCCTGAGGGCAAGCTGGAGTGCATGAAGGTAGAGTACCTTGGGTGGTCCGCACACGGATCAGACAAGGATTTACCCACACGTATGTCGAAGTGCTATACGCTGGGTTATGCGTAAACAACATAAACAGCGTAGCAGATGTGACAAGGCGTAAACGTAAACGAGCGCAAACAGAAAACATGTAAGAAATTAACGTANAACATAAACAGCGTAGCAGATGTGACAAGGCATAAACGTAAACGAGCGCAAACAGAAAACATGTAAGAAATTAACGTAAACTGTAAATAGTGGTATTACAGAGTTAGAATACAGTGCACCGGTCTAACGCAGTTGTGATGACACAAGGAGGATGAAAAGCCCCAGTGAATGCAGGGATGGCTGGGCTGGTATACGCTGTAGGCGCGGCGTAGAGATGGCGTATAGGTTTTCCAGTGTAAGAGGGTTTTGGCTCTAGTGCGTAGCGTAATTGCTCCTGGGTATGCTCTGGGATTTCTGCCAACCGTCAGGGTGAAGCGGAAAAGTGGGATTTTTATACTGGTTGTTACGCTAGACTCGGGTTAGGAGACACATGGCGCGTTGAACGGGTGCATACAATTTACAAATATACAACATATTACATCTGCTGGGAAGATACGTGGGGCGTATAAGCTACATAAGGCCGGCGTACACGCTGGGCGTATACGCTGGGGATGTCGGGCATATACGCTATTGATGCTGGGCGTATACGCTGGTACTGTACTTAGCGAAAAGTAAGCCTTTTGATTCCAAAAGTTGCAATGTGCGACACCAAATGTAACCGTGGAAATTTATGGGTCCCAGGGACCTGCTTCTTGCTGGGGAAGCACTAAGCTCGAAATTTTGTGGTGTTTCAGACGTGATATAGCAGCTTGTGCATATCGTGTCTCATCATACCCCCATGACTGAATGAAAACTCGTCCTCGAGTTCCTTACAATAATATCGAGAAGGTATGGAATTATTGAGGAGAATGGAACTAATGGGATGACATTTGAACGGATCATTATTACAAGACTTGACAAAATTGGTGTTCATGACAAAAAAGGTAAACACCTTATTACAATGACATCAAGCCTTTGTTGGCATCTTGAGAGAAAGAGAGAGATAGAAAGAAGTGTTGCTGCTACCAATACCAAGATTGCACTTTTTGTTATCCATCCATAAGCGTGCCATCGATCTTGCTCCTTGCATAGCTGCTTCAACACTGCTCCATTCCAAGTGTTTGCTCCAGATCCATTCTGTTGTTGTATGATTGCCATCTACACACACAACACAATCATATATTAGCAAGGGTAATTGAATCATTAAGTAATTAATACCTTGCTTCAGTGTAGGTCCATTGGCTAGGTTGTGGTATGGCTAATATGGATCGAGAGATGTAGTAATGATGACTACCAAAGGTGTAGGGGTTAGGAAGAAAATAAAAAATTCTAGGGCTAGGAGAAAATCAAAAAAGTGGGCCCTGTACTCCCATAACTAATCGCGAACCTCCGGTAGCATTAGAATGAAGAAGGGAAAGGAGTAAGAAAGATAAATAAAAAGGGACAATTGAAAATATCAATGAAGGAGATGTCAAGATGGTAATGAACAAAATAATAATTAATTGTAAAATGCTTCACTAATGAGAAAGCTTCATTAATGAGATATCGCGGCTTGTGCATATCGCGTCTCATTAGCACCCATTAAGAGAATGCTTCATTAATGAAGATGAATGGAGAAAGGTCTACATCACCACACCACAAGAATCTTGATTTTATAGTTAAAGATTATATACTCTAGTTTGAAAAACATTATTTCTTATCACATTACTATGAAAGATAGAAAAAATGCAATTTCATGGCCTTTGCTATGTCTACTCTACACTATGGTGAAAGAAGAAAGTCATGTATATTAGTTATGTACTTTGAAGATGGAAATGAAGGGGCAAGTATTATCTAACTACATAATTAGTATCTTCACCTTACTTTTCTTATGGCTACATCTACTAACATTTGTCAAGGTCTTTAGAAATTCTAGCATTATGAATGTCACCACAGTAGTGAAAGGAAAAAATAAGGAGTTTGTTTCGTAGTTATTTCTTAAAGCCTTCTCAAAACCATAGTAGACTACCACAAAGATTCTACAAATAAAGTAACTTGATAATGTCTAGTTTGAGGGGTGGAAAAAAATTCAATGTGACCATTTAACTCGATCCACAGTACATGCAATGATGCAACACCATAACTTTCAAAATAAGATCAGACATCAAGAAGTGAAAATTAACTTCTTCAAGGTATCAGTAGAGGAGAGTCCCATGGAAGAAACATTATATAATAAAGCTACATAGAAATATTTTGAGGGTTTAAATGCATATGACTTTCTATAAATGATCATAAGCATGATTAAAAAGGTCCTTAGCTGACTCTCAAAAGTAAATTCCATTGTGATGAGTAATGATTTTTTATACGATTTCATGGATATGAATTATATCAAGGTGTGATATTATTTTAGAGAAGAATCCTATGGTACAATGTTAAAGGATAATAAGATGTTCTTTAATACTACTTTGACAGAAAATGAGACATTAAATAAAAATGTAATGTTTACTTATGAAGAAAAAGAAAAAATATGCAAAAGCATTTTTTAGTTTAATGGAGAGGTTGAAGATGCACTAAAACTTGTCAAAAATGATCACATGAATTAGGTACACTAAAATAAGTAAGGAACACTATAAACTCCAGTAGTAAGGCAAAGCTCACAAGAAAAATGGAGAAATTGATGATAGGAAATTTAGAGTTAGAGGGTGATAAGCTTATAATGCAAACTATGATCTTTGAACTCTAAGAAGAGAATAGTTGTATATAAAATCATGTGAAGGATCTAATTACTCAAAATAATTAATAATCAAGGACCTTCAATATAGAACAAAATAAATTAGAAGCCATAGTGAGCAAGCTACAAGAATATGTTATAACTAATAGCTTTATAGCTCACTATAAATAGTTATTAAAAGTTGCCTTAGGTAACGGTTGTGAGCTTGAACCTATCTCCATTGTAATGCCACTATCTCTTATGAATACTTATAATAAAGTTCAAGTAGAGATGAAGAAGATGTCTTTTGAACCTAAAGTCAAAGAGATATTCCAAGATGTTTCATTGACATTTTCTAAAATTATTGCAATTTCTAAAGAGTTTATAATGAAGAACTCTACAAAAGAGTTTTAGCCTGAATTATCATCAAAAAGTGTTAATAATCTTATGAGTAAAAATAGAGTCCTTTGTTGATTGATGATTCCATTTATTTTCTTTTCTTATTTGTATGAACATGGTTATAACCTCTTGTATTATGTAGTGAAGTCATTTAAATTTTAATTTGTCATGACAAGCATATGTTTTTGTTCTTTAATTTAAAGTTTAGTTATGTTGTAATATCTTTTGAAAGAGGTACTTGCCTATAATTTTTTTGGTCATTTTTATGCATTTGAAAAATTATTTTAAATGACCAAAATAGTTTAAAACATTTTTTTAGGAAAGAAAAATTGTTTGCTACCATATTATTTTCTTGTTGATATTGACTTTACTAACTAAAGATAAAATTGGCAGTTTTTTAGGTCATACAATGCTCATTTTAAAATGTATTTTTTTAATAAGAATTACTTTGAGGACATGAGTTCATACCATTGATTATGCTTATAAATCTCTAGTTCATGTAGTATTGTGGAGTTGGGTTATGATATGATAATTATATTATCACTCATTTTATTAATGTCATAGATTTAATCTTTGATAGTAAAGCAAAGTTATAGATCTTTGTGTTAAGCTTGAGGAATGGTGTTAAAAATTTGGTGTATTTTAGTAAGCTTAACATGTTAGTTAATGTCTATATTTTGTAACGTCATGACTTGTTTGTATATACTATCATGGTGCATCACACTATCTATAGTGTGTTGATGTATAACATAACTATTTATAAATAATTTAGTTTTCTAACTAATGTTAACTATTAATTATATTTATTCGTTCTCCCATTTTAACATATATAAGTAATTGATTCAGTCTTTCTCTAATGGTAGAACATATAGCAACATAGAGACATGTACTTTGGTATCATTTTGCTCAATTTATTTTTCATTCATGATTCAAGCATAACATGTGATGAGTGGTGAGGTACCCCTACACTCAACCATACGAATACAAGCGTCTCACACGCAATCCGGTCGAACTCCAAGGACTAAGTGCTTACATGCCCTAATTGAACACTTAAGGTTAATCAATCATTGTCTTCCCAGACTTACTTGTATTGTCACGGTTGTATGGTTAAGTAAGTCTGAGGTATATGATTTTTATGTCTTTTATCTTTTTAATGCCTATGCTAGTAGGAAAGGGTGAAGAGACTAATTAACTAACTATTTGCTAACTACATTCTAATTGTCCTAGCACCAGTATCTGTTCCCACTTACCATACACACCCTAAACCAGTGCAACACTACTCAGATTACCAAACGCTAGTCATTACTGGGTTACCAAGCGTTACACATGTGCTTGAAGCGATCGTACTAAATGCACTTAACTAGGAGAGTTAAGGGTTGAGAGAGATTACTTATCCAAGAAAGAATTTAAACATTTAACATTAATTAAATTCTATTTAGCTTAGTCCACATGCTGCAAGGTTTATCAAAAAGTTCGTCTTTATTTCAGTACACAAATGTGTGCTCAGGTACAAATTGCTCGAATAAAGATCCGTTCACTTTGAGACTCCTACTGTGGGCACATGGCAATTATTCTATCTCTGGAATGGGAAAACTGCTAGAGGTTATCTAAGGGTCTAGATCTAGATGGAGAAACAAGGGAAAGCCACCTCTTATTTATAGAACTGGCGACGAGCTATGATATCGCGTATAAGATATTGTGTACGTGATATCACAGCCCATGCGATATCGCAGCTCATCATACCCCCATGACTGAATGAAAACTTGTCCTCGAGTTCCTTACAAAATATTGGGAAGGTATGGGATTATTGACTTGAATAACACCAATGGTAGATGGGATGACATGTGAACAGATCATCATTACAATACATGACAAAATTTAGTGTTCATGACAACAAGAGTGAACACTATACACATTTGACATCTAGCCTTATTTTGCAATTGAGAGAAAAGAGAGAGAAGAAAGAAGAAGTCTGCTACTACAAACACCAAGATTGCACCTTTCGTTGTCAATCCATAAGTGTGCCATCAATCTTGTTCCTTGTATGACTATTCCAGCACCATTCCATTCCAAGTGTTTCCTCCAGATCCAATTCATCATTGTATGATTGCCATCTGCACATACAACACAATCTGATATTAGCAAGGGTAAATGAATCACAATGTAGATAATACCTTGCCTTAGTGTAAGGTCCATTGGTTGAGTTGTGGTATGTCCAATGTGGATCTGGAGCTATAATACTAGTGACTACCTGAGGTGTAGGGGTTAAGAGAAAATCAAAAAAATTGGACCAGGACCCCCATGACTAAGAGCGAACCTCCAGTAGCAAAAGAATGGAAAAATATAAGGAATAAGAAAGATGAAGGAAAAGAAACAATGGCAATGTCGATAAAATGAATGTCAAAGATGGCGATGAACAAAATAAATGTTGATTGTAAAAATGTTTAGGTGAAAGAAATTAATAGATGCACAAATAGGAATGCCAGTGGGTCCTTCCCAAAGCAGGCTCATGCCCTTAATGCCCTAACAATCCCACATTCAAAGAGTCTGTAGGCTCTAGGAATGTCATTTGGAGACAAGAGTTAAAGTCTTAACCACAAGAGTTTACCAAAAATAAAATAATGTGTTAACCAAAATATGGACTACTAATACCATCGACAATGAGGTGATAAATGGAGAAAGAAGGATGGTGATGAGTGGCGAGGTATCCCTACACTCCACCATACGAATACGAGCGTGCACGCGCGATCCGGTCGAACTCCGCAGACTAAATGCCTTAACGCCACAAGAAACACTTGGGGTTAATCATTCGTTGTCTTCCCAGGCTTGCTTGTATGTGTCACGGTGTATGGTTAAGCAAGTCTGAGGTATGTGATTTTTTTGGTATTTTCGGCTTATCTTCTATGCTA
>MNCI01025357.1:968190-980155 GCA_015680685.1 Gnetum montanum
GATTCCGAAATGAAGGGAGTGCCGCCTCTTATTTATAGATATGGTGGTGGGACACGATATCGCGGCCTAGTGCAAGTCGCGTCTCATCAGATGGAAATAAGAGAGTGGAATGAAGTCTCAAAAATAAGGTGGTGTATAGCCCCTTGTGTGTTGATGGTTAATGTAACTTAGTAGATCTCATTCCAAATCTAGCCTTAAACCAAACACAACCAGTGACTTTGCATTAATACATTTGGCCAATCTATCCACTTGAAGTAACAAGAATGCTTTTGCCAAAAAGTCACCACCATTCTGACAAAACGAGAAAGGAGAAAATAGGAAGCGAGGAAGGGCCTTAGTTAGAGGTAACATTTTTATTTAGTTCCATAACCAATGCTTGTAGCCCAGATGTTTATTACGTCTCAAGGGTGTGCTTTGAATTCTCACTATTTTTTTTTCATTTTTTTTATGTTTTGCGTGAGAACCTTACCATGCAACAACTTATTATTTTTATTAACTCAACTTCCCTATAATGGAGTAGCGTTGGAATGGTACATGAGACTCAAGAAGAAAACATCCAAGCACCCAAGAGAATGGCCAACACAAATGTATCAAGTTCCCTTAAAGTCACACCCTTTTCAGTCCTTGAGTCCTTCCTTAGTTTGAGAAATACTCAGTCACTAATTCGTTGATAGTTCTTATTATTTAAGGAAATGGGACTGTACAATTCCAAGCCAAGAGAGACCATAGAAATTTATGGATGCATGGATGACATGGACTCATTACCCACTATATCAAAAGAACCATACCTTAGTATCAACATCATAACTTAAAGGTAAAAACCAAACATTAGCAATCAATAGAATATAGTTCATACCACCATCAGAGCACTTATTAAGTGACAAACTTAACAAAAATAAATAAATAAACATACAAATAAATGAAAAAGTGTGAACAATGTTGTAAAACAAAAACAAGAAAAGTTAAAGAAATTTGTAAAACAAAAATGTGTAAAACAAAAACTTAAAAAGAAACTGAGGGTTGTAAATGATCAGCATAGGTGGCCATCTCCCCCATGACTAAATTGGAAGGGAGAGATCCAAAATAATGAGTGCTTGTTTAAATTTTTTATAAGTGTCCAACTTCTCCCAATTGATGTTTTTAGGTTAAGGGTTGGAAGTTAGTGGCGCTCATGCTCTAGTGTATCTATGCTTTCAACGTCGCCGCAAGTTGGTCCACTAGTTAGTTCCATGCACATTGATGAGTTGCTTTCTTGATTAGTTGTTAACCACTAGGTGTTCTCTTGTTGTGTGGTTGCTACATACAGGCACTTTTGTATGTTAACTTCCTGGGCACACCGGTTGCATGCAAGAAATGTTGAACATTCCTGTATACCATCACCCTCTGTATCATTGTATGTGATGCATGGAACCTTCTTATTCTCAAACTTTCCATAAGCTTTTTCCTTAGATATTTTTAGGGAAAGATCACGGATTCCTAGGCATGTGTTTATGGTACTTAGCCATGCCCTTCCCATTATTATTGGGAAGTCCCCTTTCTCATTATTTACTTGGATCACTAGGAAATCAACTAGGTATGACCAACCACACACAGTGGTAATGATGTCCTCCACCAGTCCTAAGGGAATGGTGATGGACTGGTCAACCAGTTCTAAGCAAATATTTCTCTTCTTTAGTGGAGGTAGGTTCTAAGATTTATAAAATTATTGTGATATTAAGTTAACTCTAGAACTTGAGTTAAGAAGAGCTTTACATGGTTCATTCCCAGTGAATTGGAGGTAGATTAAGGGACTTCCAAGATCAAAGAATTTCCTGGGAAGGTGGCCTTCCTTGATCTAGTTAGTGACGGTATGTGTTAACATAACCATATGCGTTGAGCTATGTTGTTGATTTGAAGGGAGCTTCGAAGCCTTATTTGATGGAGGAACATTCGAAGGCTCAACTACTTGTGGTTGTGAGAGTTTGTTTGGACTATTGGTTCTAAAGAAAGGTCTTCTCATTGTGCGGTTGTCAGAACTAGCAGCAAGTTGAAGGTTTACAGCTTTCGTAGCATTGCATTGCTATGGTTGAGTGGGGAGTTCCCCTTGCATTGTTGTAGTAGATGGTAGTGGAGCTATCGGTGTAAGAGTGGCAAATGGATTTGGAGGATGGTATATATGTGGTGTGTCTCTCCTAGGAGAAGGAGTACTATAGTACTCCCAAGCTTGATAGTGATGTTGTGGGGTCACGTGACCAACAGAGTCACTTGGAGAGATTTGCTACTACATGTAGTAGCCACATGAATCTAGTTGCTAGTAAGGGTATTGTTGCCTAGGCAATGGCATCCCCCATGACTATGGGTATTGCCACTACTGGTATTGCTCCATAGGTTGTGGAAAAGTTTCACTTGGATAATATGTTAATGGTTGGTGGAATTGTCATGGGTTACCTTGGGAATAAGGTAACCATCGGGGTGCTTGCCATTTGTTAAGTCATGGGTTGAGTGCATACACCCCAGACTTTTGCAGATGTGAGATTATTGGGCAACATCCCTTAGGATGGTCATACTAGCATATCTCATATCCACTGTCATTATCTGTATCAGAATCCACAACCTCTTTAGTAATAGTTATTTTACCCTTACCTTTGTTATGTGCATGGTCCAAATCCCTCTTCTTTTTATCATAGTCACTACTTCGCTCCTTAGACTCCTCTACGATTTTTAGAATAGTTTCAAATCTACTACCTAAGGAGTCCCACATTTGATCTACCTTAGCCAACACTTCTGTATTTAATTTTTGGAGAGGCAAGGTTTTCCTATTTACCAAATCTTCAAGTGGTGACTCATCCCCCTCCTCACAGAATCTCACTCCCCTTTTTCAGAGGGAAGGATCGCGGTTGTATTCTTCCATGATTTCTCTCTTAAGTAGCTATCCTTCTTCCTTAGCTACTTGCTCCAACAATTTATGAATCTAATGAGACCTAAGCTTTGATAATCTCCCTTGGGTATACATTCCAAGGATTCTCCTAGTTTCGTGCCTAAGTCCATCTACAAGATGGTGTAGTTGATCCTGCTGCGAATAACCATGGCCCAGTCAATGATGTAGTAGTGCATAGTATCGGCCCATGGCAGCATCTAAGGGTTCATGAGTTTCTTGCTTCTATCCTTGGATTTTCTTTTGCAAGTTGGACACTTGGGAGTACGTTTGATACTTATCATTAAATAGTTCTAGCATCGTACTCCACCTTCTAATGGATTCCAGTTCTAAGGACCAGTACCAGCTTTCTGCTTCTTTTACTAGTATCCTTGGGAACAACTTTAATTTTTGCCACTCATTCTCAATGTTCTACAAGGCACAAGCATCATGAAATTCTTGTAAATGGTTTTGAGGATCAGCGTTGTATCACCCCTCAAATCGTGGTATATTATTCATGTCTAGTCTCTTAATCTTGATATCGTTTTGGTAACTTGTAGGTATTCTAACGGCCTCCGTGATGTCTAACATGCTCTGGGTTGCAAGTAGGGGTTCTTCATGGTCATTTCTCTCATAGTGTCTATGATATCTACATGATTCCCTACTTTCCCTTCTTTCATGCCTTGACTCTCTAGATTGCTCTCATCCTCGATCTTGACTCTCTCGCCGAGGTCTCTCATTTTGCTTACCCTTATCCTCACTGTTAGGTTCCTTATAACTGTGTCCTGATGTTGAAGGAGAGGGTGAATGTGATGATGAAGGTGAAGAAGAAGGAGAACCATTTCCATGATAATGCTTCCTACCTTCTCTTCTGTGGTCCCGGCTCCGATTGTGATGACGATCAGAATGCTCACCCTTATCATGTGTTCGTGTTCCCTCATTGAACACTTGGTGTTCGTGGGGATCAGAAACAGGGTTGTGAATCATGAAGCGAAGATTTTGATACACCACCTCTTCACCATCGTTAGGAGGGGGAACATCATTTTGTGGAGAACCTATTAAAATAGGTTCACCATCCTCAATTTTACTTATGATGGATGGAGCGTTATGGGGTTCTTTGCCCTTCAAAGATGTGTGGTAACTCTCCTACCGCAAGTCCAGTTGATGCTATGCTTCTGTGGGATGGTAGTCCCTTATGTTGTAATTTCATGCAACGTACTCAGCATATAATTGTGACATGCCTATTTGTGCAAGGGCATGAAGGAGCATGTTGGGGGCTGCTCTATCTAGAGGCAACACTATGTTACCCTCCAAGTCTCTCCAATGCAGTTGTTCGTCTTGATGGAAGACAAAGGTAAAGTCAGGTATATATTCATCATGATGAATATATACCACACTAAATTGTTGAGGAAATGGCGGATTCTGGTTATGTGTGTTGTTCCGTCGACTGTCTCTAGTGTTGGTCCTAGGTGGTGAAGTGCTTTTGTTCAAAGAAGAAGACATTTTAGCCTTGTTCGGTGTGTTGTTTACCATTATCTTATTTCTTTTCTTGTTTGATCAACCCTAAGGGTTCATTTTAGCTCCCAAAGATGTGAATGATTTTCTATGTTCTATGTAGTCCACAAGCAACTAAGTCATTGGCAATGGTGCCAATGACGAGNTATTTTCTATGTTCTACGTAGTCCACAAGCAACTAAGTCATTGGCAATGGTGCCAATGACGAGTGGCGAGGTACCCCTACACTCAACCATACGAATATAAGTGTCTCCTGCACGATTCAGTCAAACTCTAAGGACTAAGTGCTTATGCACCCTAATGGAACACTTAAGGTTAATCAATCGTTGTCTTCCCAGACTTACTTGTATTGTCACGGTTGTATGGTTAAGTAAGTCTAAGGTATATGATTTTTATGTCTTTTATCTTTTTAACGCCTATGCTAGTAGGAAAGGGTGAAGAGACTAAATAACTAACTATTTGCTAACTAAGTTCTAATCGTCCTAGCACCAGTATCCATTCCCACTTTCCGTACACACCCTGAACTAGTGCAATGCTATTGGGATTACCAAATGCTAGTTGTTACTGGGTTACCAAGCGTTACACACATGCTCAAAGCAGTCATACTGAATGCACTTAACTAGGAGAGAGAGATTAATTATCTAAGAAAGCATTTAAACATTTAACATTAACCAAATTCTATTTAGCTTAGTCCACATGCTGCAAGGTTTATCATAAAGTTCATCTTTATTTCCGTACACAAATGTGTGCTCAAGTACAAATTGCTTGAATAAAGATCCATTCACTTTGAGACTCCTATTGCAGGCACATGGAAATTACTCTATCTCTGGAATGGTAAAACTGCTAGAGTTTAGCTAAGGGTCTAAATCTAGATGGAGAAACAAAGGAAAGCTGCCTATTATTTATAGAACTAGCGATGGGTTGCGATATCGTGTACGCAATATCGCAGGGGCCTACATGATTTCACGTACGTGATATCACAACCCATGCAATATCATGGCTCATCAACATGTATGTGTAACATCATGGGTTATAATTTATTTTACTATGTACATTTATTTTTTATTTCCAATATTTAGGGGGTGTTGGAACCTAGAATAATTGAAATATATGTGCACTCCAAGATTTATAGAAGTTTATAACTCAGTGCTACCTAGTAGAATCAAACCCATGACTTGAGGTTATTTATTTTATTTCCAATGGTCATATAATTATTTCTAATATCTTAGACTTGTTGCTCTAAGCATCACAAAACTTAACACTAAAAGGACTATTTTTGTGAACTATCTTATAAGTGATACAACTATTAGAGACACTAATACTAGTGCAAGTGATGTAACGTGAAATGATGTAGTGATGCTAATGCTTACATGTGCATGTATTGCAAGTGACTTAGACACCAAGACTGAGCTTTCACACTACAAGTTATGTTGAGATGACTGTGAAGCACATAAGTGACACAGTATAAGTGACATAGTGGATGTAAGTGTTATCACTCTAGATCTCTAAACATCCAAAAAAGTGCTATGAATATCAAGAAATTGATCCTAAATTAAGGTTTTGTTCTAGTATTTATAGAGTTAGGATTTCCAAATTTCATCTCAAAGTCAAGTGTAGTTAACTGAAGTTTGTTTTTAGAAATCTAAAGTTAAGTGTAGGTTAAACAACATAACAATAGCATGTACCTTTTCATGTTTGCTAAAATTATGATTGAAATTTAACTAAGGTAGGTGACTTTGATGCTAGTGTCAACAACACCTTAACACACATAGAAAAATTTATTGTATTTCATGTTTTATCTCATGTCTTCCAAAACTTTTCAAAACTACCAAAATTGATGCATGTTGTCTCAAGATTGATGTAAACTTACTGTTGAAGGTTTGAAGAAGTCAAAACTATGTCCAAAAGTTAAGTTCTTAATACATGTTGTCAACTTGACTCAGATAGGTGGCATTGACATTAGTTCTAATGTCACCTAGCCATATTTAGAAAAATTGGCATATTTAATGTGATGTCTTGTGCCTTCCAAATCTTGCAAAAATTTCCAAGGTTAATGCCTATCACCTCTAGACTAATGTAAACTTATAACCGAAGGATCATGGAAGCCAAAACTATGGTCAAAAGATAGGTTTGTGATATATGTTGAACATTTAAACAAAGAAAGTAACACTAATGTTAGTGTTATCGGTAATCAACAAGAATTATTTAGGTAAAGATAGTGTATCTAATGGTTGATGGCTTAAATGATAACATACATATCCTTGTCATAAACACTATACTTCTACCTTAATTCATCAAACTTCTAAAAAGAAAGTAATAGGTCTTTCCTCTTAGAATAAAACTCAATTTCTAGCCCACTAGCATTCATCTCCACATGAAAAAGCTTGGAAAAATTTGAAATTACAAACACTGGTTTATTTGTGATATTTTCTTTCAAATTATCAAAACTACCTTGCATTTCAGTAGTCCACCTAAATATCTAATTCTTCTTTAAGAGAGAAAAGATTGTCCATTAAATGCCATCAAATTTTTTTATGAATCTTTTATAGAAGCCCAAGAGGTAAAGTAGGCAAAGAAAACCTACTTCTTAATAGTGATGGAGGGTTGGAATTTATAGAAATTTGAGGGATAGAAGAAGCATCAATGTATGGTGTAAAATCTATGATAAATGAAGCTCTTCATACCTTTTGGGTAGTTAAAGTAAATAACTTTCTGCGGGGATATTGATGACAAAATATTTTTTGGGTTTAGAAGGATTAATTTATGAGGATACTTAGGGATTCATTTGAAAGGAGCTTATTTGAATAAAAAATGCGATTTTGGATGATTACCTTTAGATTTAAGGAAGAATGCAAATACTTCTCTCAAATGGAAATATGAAATTGCCTTCAATCATGTCATAAGCTTTAGCATAATCTAACTTAATAAAAGAAATGTTTTGGTTAATATCATAAGCCCACTAAATTTCCTCCCAACCTACAATAACATTATTTAAGATATATCTACCTTTAACAAAACCAATTTATTCATGTCTAATGATATCTTTAATAACCTTCTAAATTTGTTAAGCTATGCATTTAGCTAAAATTTTGTAAGTATTATTAAAAAGAGTAATAGTCTTTAATTACCAAAATGTTGAAGTTCTCCATTCTTAGGAAAAAGATAAATTACATCTTTATTAATATTTTTACCAAAAGAAACTTTCTTAATAAATTCTTGAAAAATATGAAAGATATTACCTCCAATGACATCTCAATACTTCTTTAAAAAATTAATAATAAAACCATCAAAACCAGGAGCTTTACCATCTAATAAACTAAAAGTCATTTCTTTGATTTCTTTTGTGATAATTTCCACTTTAAAAATATTACAATGCACTTCTATTATAAGATGATAAATATTTGTACTATAGGTCTTGAAGGATTCATTGCTAAAACCTTTAGAAGAAAAAATAAAAGAAAAATGATTTACTAAAAAACTGTTAATAGTTTCAAGATATGTAATAATAAAATCATTTATATAAAGTGATTTCTATTTACATACTTGATCTTTTCTTTTTATATTTTTAAAAAATTACTTGCAATGTTCATCGTTAATTTTTATCTAACTCATAAAACTTTTAATTAGAGCACTTTTAGCTTCAAAAGCATCCTAATATTGTTTAGCATAACGATCTTTAGCCGAGGCCTTTGAGTTTTAAAATTAAAGGGATTTTAATCTCAAAGAATTTGCATTTTCTTGACAAATTCTACAAGATCTTCTTTAACTTGACACTTATAAAATTACTTTTCAAACCATTTAACATAATTTTTGACTATAAATGTAGTTCATTGCCACTAGTCAATCTAACCAATATTAATAGTATTTTTATATTCCATAAAAACTGTAAAATCTTTTTCCCACCAGGTCTTATGAACATATTAGCATTCATATGAAAAATCCCATGCTTTAGAAAGGAGGAAGAACTAATTCTAGAGAGAAAATGCTAATAGAAAAATGGTATGATAAAGTAGCATTTGTATGCACTTCTACTTTCCTTCTAGGCTTCTAAAAAGAAACATTAGAGATCTAAAATCTTTCAAGTTGACAATAAATTCTATCATTTCTATGTTGATAATTATACCAAGTATAATGTTGCTTATTTAAATGATGTGGGAACAAAGATCTAGCATCAAAAAGAAAATATTTTTCTTTAAAATTACACCAATATTCTTTTTCTTGAGAAGACATATTAGGAGGAAGACCACCAAGTTTATCTAAATGACTTTTCACTATATTAAAATCACCTGTAATAATCCAAGAAACGTTAGGCAAAGATAGAAACTTCCAAACCTCTAATTAATCTTTTGAATTGTTATGAGCATAAATATTACATTGTTCAAAGTCTCATTTTTTACTATGACAAGTAATCCAAATAACTCTTTTGAGGTTGTCAAAGCTAGAATTCAAAACTTTTATAGTCTAATTTTTATTAACAAGAATGAGTGGCGAGGTACCCCTACACTCAACCATACGAAATGAGCGTAGCACGCGTGATCCGGTCGAACTCCGCAGACTAAATGCCTAAATGTCACAAGGAACACTTGGGGTTAATTAATCGTTGTCTTCCCAGACTTACTTGTTGTTTTCACAGTGTATGGTTAAGTAAGTTCGAGGTATATGATTTTTTTGGTATTTTCTAGTTTATCTCCTACGCTAAACGGTGAAGGGTTGAGAGACTAAAACTAACTCTAACTACAGCACTAAGTCCTAGCATCAGCATCCGTTCCCACTTGCTGTACACATCCTGAACTGTGCAACTGTGGCTACCAAATGCTAATCGTTACTGGGATTACCACACGTAACACACGTGCTCGAAGTGGTCATACTAAGGCACCTAACTAGCCTAAGTGTGACAAGAAGTCGATTCCTTGACTAGCCATACACATCCGTAGATGCTTGTAATCAATTTGTACTTGTCCCATGTTCTAGGAGGAAAGGGTGAGAGAATCTAATCGCGATGAGTACCCGATTCCTTTGCTAGCCGTACACGTTCGTCAATGCTCGTAACCAATTCATACTCATGCCGCATTACTAGGAAAGTAATAAATAACATTAATTAAACCTATCCATGTACTACAAGGTTTATGCACAAAGCTTGTCTTTATTGTCATACACAACTTGCGTTCAGGTACAAAGCTGCTCGAATAAAGAACCGTTCACTTGGGGGACTCCTACTGTGGGCACATGGAAAATATTCTATCTCTGGGGTGATCAATCCACCAAAGGTTTGCTACCTTATGCCTAGGATGAGAAATGAGGGGAGTGCCTCCTCTTATTTATAGATTTGGTGGCAGACTGCGATATCGTGGCTTGTACATATCGCGTCTCATCATACCCCCATGACTAAATGAAAACTCATCCTCGAGTTCCTTACAATGATATCCGGTAGGTATGGGATTATTGAGGGGAATGGAACTAATGGAACGACATGTGAACGGTTCATTATTACAAGACTTAACAAGACTGGTGTTCATGACAACAAGGGTGAACACCTTATTACAATGACATCAAGCCACAGTTGGCAGCTGAGAGAAAAGAGGAGAGAGAAGAGAAGAGAAGAAGAGAAAAGAGTCTTGCTGCTGCCAACGCCTAGATTGCGCCTTCCATTGTCCATCCGTAAGCACATCATCAATCCCTGCTCCTTGCATAGCTGCTTCAGCGCTGCTCCATTCCAAGGTGTTTGCTCCAGATCCATTCCGTTGTTGTATGATTACCATATGCACACACAACACAATCATATATTAGCAAGGGTAATTGAATCATCATGTAAAGAATACCTTTCTTCAGTGTAAGTCCATTGGCTAGGTTGTGGTATGGCTAATATGGATCTGGGAAGATGTAGATGATGACTACCGAAGGCGTAGGGGTTAGGAAGAGAAACGAAAAAATTTGGGGCATAGGAGAAAAATTAAAAAATCAAGCCCCGTACCCCCATGACTAATCGTGAACCTCCAGTAGCATTAGAATGGAGAAAGAAAAGGAGTAAGAAAGATAGGTAAAAAGGGACAACTATGGCATCAATGAAGTGGATGTTAAGATGGAAATGAACAAAAACAAAAATTAATTGCAAAATGTTAAGGAAAAGAAGTTAACTAATGTTCCAAATAGGAATGTCAGTGGGTCCTCCCCAAAGCAGGCTCATGCCCTTTAATGCCCTGACAAACCCACATTCAAAGAGTCCATAGGCTCTGGGAATGTCCTTTGGAGCAAGAGTTAAGGTCTTAACCAGAAGAATTTACCAAAACAAAAATAATGCATCAACCAAAATATATACACTAATGATACAACTGGCAATGAGGTGAACAATGGAGAGAAGGATGGAAAGGAGTGAAATGGAATAGAATCCCAAGAACAAGGTGGTGTACAGCCCCTTATGTGTTTTATGGTTAATGTAACGTGGAAAATCTCATTCCAACTCCAGCCTCAAACCAACCACTTCCAGTGACTTTGCATCAATGCATTTGGTTAAACCATCCACTTGGATAACGAGGATGTATCTTCAAAGAGCCACCACCATTTTGATGAAACAAAGGAGGTAATGGGAAATGAGAAGGGCCTTAGTTAGAGGGAACACTTTGGTTCCATAACCAGTGCTTGTAGCCCAAAGTTATTCCGTCTAAGGGGTGTGGTTTGAATCCTCACTTTTTCACTTGTTTTTTCTTTTTGTGTTTTGTATTTTTATGCATGGGGACCACACCATGCAAAGACTTATTTTTATTATCTCAGCTTCTGAAGAATGGGTAACATCAGAACAGTAAGAAAACTCAAGAAGAAAACATCCAAGCATCCAAGAGAACGGTCAACACAAAAAACGTCAAGTTCCCTTGAAGTCACACCCTTTGCAATCCTTGAGTCCTTCCTAAGTTTGAGAAATGCCTAGTCACTAATTCGTTAAAGTTCTTATTAGAAGGGAACTGTACATTTCCAAGCCAAGAGAAACCATAGACTTTGATGGATGGATGGATGAAGTGATCTCATTGCCTACCATATCAAAAGAAACATACCTTAGTATCAACATTGTAACTTAAAGATAAAAACCAAACATTAGCAATCAATACAAAAACTGTTCATACCATCGGTCCGAACACTTATTGGGTGACAAACTTACATGGTGGATCACACACACACACACACACACACAATAGAAAAGTATAACGATGGTGTAAAAAAAAACAAGAAAAGTTAAAGAAATTGTAAAACAAAAACAGAAAAAATTAAAGAAATTTGTAAAACAAAAACATGTAAAAAAAGCAGAAAAAGAACTGAGGGCCCCATATGGTNTCTCCACCAATCCTAAGGGGATGGTGATGGACTAATCTACCAGCTCTAGTTGTATATTACTCTTCTTAAGTTGTGGCAGGTTCTAGGCACGATACATCTTTTGTGAAATTAGGTTGACTTTGGAACCTGAGTCAAGAAGAGCCCAATGTGGTGCATTTCCAGTGATCTGCAAATAAATAAAGGGACTCCCAGGGTCAGTTAGTTTCCTGGGAAGGTGGCCTACCTTGATCCAGT
>MNCI01025357.1:984101-1035824 GCA_015680685.1 Gnetum montanum
AGGAAAGGGTGAGAGAATCTAATCACGATGAGTAGCCGATTCCTTGGCTAGCTGTACACGTTCGTCAACGCTCGTAACCAAGTCGTACTCATGCCATGTTACTAGGAAAGCAATAAATAACATTAATTAAACCTATCCATGTACTGCAAGGTTTATCCACAAAGCTCGTCTTTATTTCCATACACAACTTGCGTTCAAATACAAAGCTGCTTGAATAAAGAACCGTTCACTTGGGGGACTCCTACTACGGGCACATGGAAAATATTCTATCTCTGGGGTGATCAATCCATCAGAGCTTCGCTACTTTACACCTACGATGAGAAATGAGGAGAGTGCTACCTCTTATTTATAGATTTGGCAGCGGACCACGATATCGCGTATGCGATATCGTAGGGAACGACACGATATTGCGGCCGCCGCGATATCGCGTACGCAATATCGCGGCTTGTGCATATCGCATCTCATCATGTACTAAAATATTAATTTCTTATAGGAAAATAAAATGTGAAGATAAATGTTGTTTTGAAAGATACTCCTTGAGAACCTTTTCTTAGGACCTATAAAAAAGGCCTAAATATTGCATAATAAAACCAACATTGAGGTGTGGAGGAGGAGGTGCCATCCTTAATTTTTCAAGCTCAACATTTGTCTCATAGTCTATATCACTAATAGGTGAAAAAAAAAAAAATAGTAGTAGAATTATAGAGGAAATGAGATAACTTTGGGATTATTAAATTGAAAGTGGTATGTGTAGACCTCTTCTTTTTGTGTTGTACTAAGTGAAATTCATTTGCATTAGTATTTTCACTCCTAGTCCATGCTAAAAAAATTTTCTAAAGAGGAATTCTCTTTAGATATTGAAAGTTTGTTGGCATCTTTAGATTCAAAATAATTAGTAAAAGGTTGAGAACCTATTGAAGAAGATTTCATTTATGCCTGGTGAAAAACTATTGTTATTTTCTTTTTCCAAAATTGTTATTTTTATTTCTCATAAATGACTTTTTTTTATTAAGAATAGGACAAATTACAATAACATGGTCTTTATAACTATAATAGATGGATCATCCTCACAAATTATAGTATGTAATTTTCTAGAAAAAAAATTGATCGCTCACCTAGAGTTTTAATTTTATCTTCCTCTATTGTACATCATCTAGTAATGTTTTTGACTTTGCCTTTAGGATTGTGCCAATTCTGCTAATAATTTTTCTTTAAATCCTTTGAAAAATAAGGGGAGAATTTTCTAATTTAATGTAGCAAGAAATTTTAAAGTAATTAGAAAAATATGGATCAAAATTGACTTTCATGCAAAAAATTAATTTCATAGTGTTCAAGGATAGCTAGAATTACTGGTATAAAACCCTTATTTAGTTAAATAAATCTGAGAATCTACAGAAATATGTATCGCGAAGTGATATCTTTTAATATGAATCCATATAAATCATCAAGTAAAACAAAATCAAAGGCTTTGGAATTCTCATTTTCTTTATTATTTAGGAGATATTAATATTTTCCATCTTGCACACAAGGTTATGACCAATGGAGACTAAATATATTTTTAAGACTATGCTAGCTAGGTACATAACCGACAATAGTAAATCATGATCAAATTCTTCACTTATCTTAATGCTCAAACCATAATAGTGGGATAAAAGCATCAAGATGATGATACAAAAACTTTCAAATAATTGTAATAAATAAGCTTTCCAATTCACAAAGTCTCTAGTACTTCATTATTTAAATAAAAATAATAGGGTCTATTAGTTAAATAAATAACATTAATAATATCCTTAACCTAAAAAGGTCTAAACAAAGTCAAGGTTTTGAAACATGAAATAATTGAAACACATGTACACTCCAAGATATATAGTCCAATTACAACTTTATAACTTAGTATTGCCTACTAGAATCGAACCAATAATTTAGAACTTAAATCAATAGTATTATCACTATGCTAATACCTCATTATTAAGTTCTAAACAAAACACTAATAATCATAGATTTATCATATTCTACCAATGTTCTATTGCACCTTTCAACTACTCCATTTTCTTATGGAGTTAGAGGAAAAGGATGGATATGTTAAATTTCTTTTTCCTTGTAAAACCTACTAAATGCTTTTGAAGAACATTCACCACCATTATCATTAAGCAAATACTTTAATTGTAAGTTTGTTTATGCTTCTATTTTATCAACAAATATCTTTAAAATATCCATAATAAGAGCCTTTGATTTTATTAGAAATACTAATAATTTCAATGTATGATCATCTATAAAAGTGATAAAATATAAAGAACCACTCAGTCATGGTCAATTTATTGAACCACAAATATCCAAATTTACAACCTAAAGTTAGGTTTTTCATTTATGTTTTAAATTTCTAAGAACATTTTTACCTTTTTATTTGTTTAAAAAGTATGAAATTGAAATTAAAATTGAAGCTTTATTATATTTGAAGACCCATGGGATCTATTGAGCATATAATACACTTTCACAAAAAATAAAGATAGTCTCTACAAATTGATCAAGCACCAATGAAAAAAACAAAAACAAATAATTCAAGTTGTTTTGTTAGAACATTATAATGCTATCTCAAATGGGTAGTCACATCACAAGAAAGAAACACATGTAACTCATCTTCTAGTGCTTTTGACCTACACAACTTACAAAATGCACTCTTCTTGAGGGAATTGAATTCATCTTTCATTTTCAATTCTACGATGATGAGAACTTAAGCAAAGCTTACTGATAGCTTTTTGATACTTTTGAGACTTGAATGGAATAACAACTAAGAGATAATGAGCTTTTTTTTCTAGTTTATTAAATCTAATCTAATGTAAATAAAATTATCTCTTTCTTTCTACATTAGACCATGTCTATGTTATAACCTTATGCTTGACAAGTTGGCAAATATGCTTAGGATTTTTTTGCACATCCTCCTAAGAGATATTTCATTTTTTCAACCATTTCATTGCTTGAAAATATCAACCACGGTAGCACGAATCCTCAAGAACTACTTTAGAAAAGTTGTCTTACCTTAAGATATGCAAGCTATGAGAGTATGTAATAAATTGACATAAGGCTTCTACTTCTAAAGGTAATAAATCACATCCATAAAATAACATTAAGTAAGGTATTTGCATATTCACCTTTAACTCATCAAGAGGAAAATTTTTTTGTACACTTAAAATATCTTTTCAAATTGTAACACTAAGTCTAGGTTCCCAAACAACACATTCATACAACACATTAGCATAAATGATATCATGAAAAATTTATTTTTTAACCTTCTAAGCCCAAAGTCCTAAATCCTTGCACTTGTTTTTTGAAAGCATACAGAGCCTTGAAACCTCTTGCTATTCTTTCTTTGATGCACTTCCCCCACATGTAATTGTTTATATAAATGAGACCCAAATATTTAAAAGAATCTACTATTTGCACATAGGTACCTCAAAAATGAAAGTTATAACAAGTATTTCTCATACTCCAAATTATCCATTTTTTTTATCCACATTCACTTGAAGAACAAATGAATGATAATAATTTTCTAAAATTTGCAACATATTTCTCATACCTTTTGCAATAGTGGAGATTAATAGATCATCTACATATGAAAGAAAAATCACTACTGGCGATCTAATTTTAATAGAATGATTATCTTGCATGTTGTACAACCATTCCTACATTTCATCAATAAAGATACCAAAGAGAGTTGGAGAAAGTGGAAAACCTTGCTTAACTACAATTTTTCTTTGAAATTCAGATTTTTCTCTGAATTTTTATCTATACTTTCAATAATCACTTTTTCATAAAATCTTTGAGTTATTGAATTCAATTCTAAAGGGATACTAATGTTATGCAAGTGCAATCATAATTTTATACAAACCACTCAATCATATGCTTTTGCAAAACTAATAAAATAAATAAATATAAAAATTTTTATTAAGAAGTTTTACAAACTCCATGTAGGATCTTAGAATTGCTAAGTGATTTATTTGAGTAATTTTATCTAAAACCTACTTGACACCTTGCCCTAACTTGCTAAACTTTAGTCTAAGAATTGATTTTATTTTCTAACAAAATGTCTAATAACTTAGCAAAAAATATTATTCATAATGATCATTCAATAAATGATCCAATTATTTTTATTTCCCTTTTTATATAATAAGAAAGCTTTACTAGATTTTCAATGTTGATCTAATCCTCGATCTAGTGCTGAATTTAATATATGCCAAACTTCTCTATGAATAGCAGGTCCTACCAACTTTAATAATTCTGCATATACACCATTTGAATCTACAACATTGTGAGATGCTAGCTTCTCAATACCCTCTATAATTTCCTTAAACATAAATTGGAGAGGTTCTTGTTGTACAATAGTAGCAAAATTATCATCTTATCTTCTAAATAGCTTATTATAAAATGAGCAAATATCTTGAAAAGAAAAACTAAAAGATGAAGAAGCTTTATGACAAAAACATTGCCAAAACTATCTAGGTTTTTTAATGGTGTAACCAAAATGTTCCTACTACTTTGATAAATTTCCTTCTCTTGATTCTAATCAAGCATTTATATGTCTTAAGTAAACTATGTGTGACTCTTATTTGGATTTTAGATATTTTATCTAGCTTGTATGTAATCCTTATCAAACTAAGTCTTCTAAGCATCCTATTACAGTGAATGCACAACTTGCTTAGCTATTGTAAGAAACATTTGTTTAATCTTCTTATGTTATTTTTCAAGAGTCTAGTCATTATGTGCTACATTCATATATTTTTCCTTGTCTTCTAGGGTGATACTATACTGAAATTGTTTTCTATTTTTATTTCTTGTTATCTGAGAAATAATTTTAGTGAACCAAAAAAAGCTCTATATGATAATGACAAGGCTCCATTAAATCTTCTTCAACTTTTGACTGCTTAATAAATTTAATATCTTCATTAGAACATAGAAGAAAATTAATGTAAGAGTTACCTTAAGGCCTTATGAAAGTAAATGATGAAGATTGAGGAAATCTAGTAAGGTCATTCTAAATGACTAGATCAAAAATTTTTGTGCATTCTAATAGTTGTTAACAATCTTATTAATAATGCTATTTTCAAAATGTTGTGTCTAGTTATGATCTTCAACAATGTCCAAACTACCAACATTATATGTCTCCTAAATAATTCTTATTTTTTGTGAAACTATACATGCATTAAAATCTCTACAAATAAATACTTAGCCTTTTGCTGAAAATTCTACAATATCTCTATCTGAGAAATAAAAAGAATGATCACAAGATAGCTCTGTAGAATCGTACAATGTAGCATCTCTAGCAAGAAATTGCATATGGAAAGGAAAGTACATCCATGTTAACATATGATGAAGCATTTGTTTTGTCAAGTATATTAGTTTAATGCGATAACACAAATTCTACATCATAGTTGTTGTGTCACATCTGCATTGGCACATCCCTATTGATGTATCTTAATTTGTCATTACATCGTAGATGTTACATCGCATCTGCTATAACTTAGTTATGTTGATGTATCCCCATTGACACAGCCAAATGCATTAATGCATATGTGTTAATGTAATATATTTATTTGCATATAAATATGTCAACATCTACCACATATTTGGCACCATTTAGTTAGTAGTGTAGCCAAATTATTGTAGTTTTATTCTGTAACCTTAGCAAATGGTCAATTTGTGTCAGCAACATGGATTTGAGTCAATTATACAATATCTTATTCAAGTGGTATGGTATTTGGATACTTTCTCAATCTTATTCATTGTAGCATTAATCAATTGATAGAATGAGTGTTAGTAGCATTATTCTCAATCTTTCTTTTTACTTACATTCAATGTTTTGCATGGTAGAATTCTAATCTAAAGAATCATTTACAAGCCTTCCATAATGCCTAAACCATGCAAAACATTGAATGTAAGTAAAAAGAAAGCTTGAGCTCTTCCCTAGGATACTAATAGAAGAAGCTAAAAGTTGGTATAGATCGTTGAAACTAAATTCAATCATTGGTTATCCATAATGCTTATGGTCTTCAACAAGAAATATGAACCTATTCAAAAGTGCCTAATCTAAGAAAACAAATCCAAGGGTGAAAGTATGAGAATCATGAATCCTTTGATGCAGCCTTGGATAAATACTATTCTCTACTACATAGATGCATAGGCCATGGATTTTCTGAAAAAGAGTAGCTTCGTCACATCATAGATGGGCTTCGTAAAAAAATAAGGGAAACCCTTGGGATCTAGGCCTAAGAAATATTAACAAAGCTAAGAGCTCATTGAATACGAAGGTTAATTGAACAAGTGGTTAAAAAAGATTGAGAGATGTGCAAAAGGAAAAACGTAGAGGAATATAGATAGGACCCAATTCTTCATAAGAAGAAAGTCCATATTTATGATCAAGAAAAAGAGATAGCTCTTGATAAGTTAATTTCACACAAAACTTTGCCAATACAAAATTCTATCACTAAGATAGAAGCAAGGGTAGATAAGATGTGAGAATTGTTGAACAAGAAAGTTAAAACCAACTTGAAAATCATAGAGGAGAAGGTAAAGCATGTAAGATCAAGTGATCATGACAAGAAGATGAAAAAGACCAAGAAAAGAAGTAAGGAGACTTATCGACAAAAAGGAAAATTAGTTGTAGTAGAAGAGGTTTCACACTTAGATTTAAAGTTGGAAGATGGATATGACATTCATTAGTATGATACTGAAAGGGCTATTGCCCAGTTATGTTACATCTATAAGAGTTTGTAGCTTTTTCTTTGAATCCCAAGTTCATGGAAAAGAAAATTCCTAGGAGATTATCTTATCCACAAGACAATTATAAATAGTTCAACAACTAACAATACTATCCAAGTGTGAGTCCTCAACCTTAAGAATACTATAAAAAACAACGGAAAAACCTATAGTCATGGGGGATTCGATCATCAAATCAACAATATCTCTATTGCCAACCAAATCCTTATGGATACTATGTTTAACAACCTATTTTTTCGAATGGTTCTACTACCCATGACTCAACATACTACTACTATCCTCCTGAATATTATCGAATAGTAACATCTCCTGTAGAATCACTATCTCATATCTCTCATCATCCTTCACATCCTCAATACTCTCATACTCCTCTCCAACATATGCTACCATCAACAATATAGGAATAATTCACACCATAACCTCAATAGAAGAATGAAAGTTTTACTATGGACATACAAAGGAACAATAGTGCTAGTAGCCCTTAGCAAAAGCCTCAAAACCATCCTTTCTTTACGATAGTTTCCATGTGTATGAATAAAACTAGTAGACCTATTGGCTCATCAAAACTAGCATAAGGACAACATGGTGTAATGTTCTTCATTACAAAAACAATGCCTTCTGATCCTATGTAAAATCCAACAACCCTTCCCACTCCAAAACAAAACATAAAAGCTAAAAATGATACTATGGAGAGACAAAAAGTTCCATACATTACTAATAATGATAAAGGATGCATTTGGGAGCCAAAATTTCAAAGTATTAATATGATTCATATACTAACCCACAACAAACTTGAGGAACAAGTTTATGTGTGAAATAATGTCTACATAATAGCCATTGCACCAAAATACATCCACTGGCTAGAAAATAAGAATTCAAAACCATTCAAAAGATACATGGAAACATCCAACACACTTATCACTTATTTTAAGAAAATAAAGCAAACAGAAAACTTATGAACTAACATCTTACACCCTAACCATACACTAAAGGAAAGTGATGAACAAGGAGATTCAAAAACTAAAATAGAACATAAAAAGGAAAACATCTCTATATTCTCTCTAGTTGGATGTGTGTCTCCAAATGATGGAAACTTGATTATCATCTATAATAAATGGGCTAACAAGCGATAACATAAATCACTAAAGATGACAAACATGAAACTTATGATATATAACCAAGGGAACATGTGGTCCATTTTTTGAATACTTTTCCATGAGTTTAGTCATGGAGGAGGTGCCCCATCTTGAATCAAGAACTAATAATTACATTTTTACCTTTTTTTTTGTGATTTATTATCATTTTTTATTTTGAAATTTTCCTATTTAAAAAAAATTAATTCTTAATAAATTTTCCATTTCTTGTTATTTTTTATTTTATTTATAATTTTCTCTTTTCTTGAGTCTTTTTATGTTTTGTGGACATTTACTATGTTCTTGCTAATAATGTTATCACTTATGATGCAAAAGAACACCATGTGTTGGGTCTTTGTCCTATGCTATTAAGATAATTGGGTAAATAATTGTGTAAAGTAATGAGACACATCATCCATCCCTAGAGTTTCTATAAATAAAAGGTATTTATCATGAAAGAAAAATGGTTCTTGTTACATTAAACTAAAATTAACTGATCATTATGCTTAGAAGAAAAGGAAAAAGGCCAAGAAGAAATGGAAAAGGATGTGACATCAAAGGAATTTGCTAATTCTTTGCACTTCCTCTATGGGTCCTACTACTCCACATATTTATATCATTACCCATATTTTAATTTTGATGGAATCATGTTCTCAAATAAGTGTTGTCTTATCATGTTAGTGGAAAGACAAGTCAATCATGCCTAAAGGTAGTCCTTTAGTATGAAAAGCACAAGTTACTTACTAATTAATTCACAAAAGAAACTAATTTTTGAGGTACCACTAGAAAGAAATGTTATCCGTGCATGAAGGTAGGCTACTTCTAGGAATCCCAAAGGTCTCTTGGCCTAGTATCATTATGTAATTGGAAAGACATGTTACCCATCCCTAAAGGTACTCCTCTGATGGGATTAACATTAACTATGGGACTAGAAAGACATGTTACCTATGCCTGAATGCACATCTCTGACTAATGGTCATGTTTCCTCAAATTGTAATGTTTAAGTAACTAATTAATCAAAATTTCTTCCTTGTTTCTTTTGTTTAAGTAGTGATGTTTTCATATGATTATGATGGTACTATGGTGGTAAGTTTGGGATGATGTAATATGATGTCACTGGTAAAGGTATGGACTTGGTCTAAAACCTAGACAGATAGGTATGATGATCCTCTTAATCACAACTGACACAAGAACCTATTGCAACCATGGTAAAGTACCTCACTTCTCAATCTCTATAATTCCCTCTCATTCCATTATTCACCTCACTATTGCATGTAATTATGTGCCTAATGGTTTTGTATAGTATAGTGTAAGATCCCAACCAAGATGGTTGTATGTTGTCTGAAATAAAGGTGTGATCCACATTTAACTTCTAAGGTGTTGATGGACACTTAGAGAAGTGATTATGTAAGAGCATTATGATGAGAGCCTACTTTGGGAAGGATCCACTTGCATGACTTTTGTTGATCATGGCTCTAAACCAAAACCTTACAACTTTAAAGACTATATGGAAAACTTCTCTAAATTTATTCATGATTTTGGAGCTATTTCTCATTAATTTTAATTAATTTTTAATGCTTTTATATTGAAATATACTCTAAATTCAATATTTCTTGGCCATCTTGAAACCTCATGATTTTCAATATTCTAGCACATTTGCAATATCTTTCAAACTATAACTTTGATTTTAGTTGTTCAAAAACCTATGAGCTTTCAAAGTTGAACTCATTTGTTGTGGGGGCTAAGGATGTGATTTTTGAATTTTTTTCTAATACCCCATTTTCAAACACTATGATAACTAATGAATTGTATTTTGTAGGGCTTTGATATCATTGATATCAAATATTTGATATTAGAGCCACGATGTTGGGTATTTAATATTGGACCCTATGATGCAATGTTAGATATCCAATATCACGAGGTATGTGTCAGCCTATAAATATAGCGCTTGGGCACACAGTTTCTAAATAGTTTTTTTCATAGCATAGTCGAGCTCTTGTAGTTTATTTCCTCTAGAGTTGGAATATTTTCCAAAAGTGCCTACAACAGAAGTCATTGAGTGTACGGATCTTTATTAGAGCATTGTTGTACCTAAACATAGCAGTGTGTGTGGCAATAAAGATGAAATTTCTAATCAAACCTTGCAGCACCTTGGCTAGCTTAAATATTTTATTTTATTCATGCATTTAATGTTTTATGCAATTTCCTATAATGCTTCCAAGTAATTAAGCTAAATTAATCTAACTAGATTAAATAGCAGTTAATTAATTAAGCACATAAGTACGACTACTTCAAGCATGCATATGACTCTTGGTAATCCTAGTAATGCTTAACGTTTGGTAACCCAACAACATTATACATGTTTAAGATGTGCATGGAAAGTGGGATTGGATACTTATGTTAGGGTAGTTAATTATTAATTAGCAATTAGATTAGTTAAATTAATTATAAATTGATTTTCAACCTATTCTTAATTATAGACAAATAAAATATAAACTAATTAAAATCATGTGCCTCAAGTATACTTAACCATATAATTAGGCTTCACAAGTATAGTTGAGAAGATAACGATTGTCACAATTAGATTTCACATCTTGGAACCAATGTACTTAAGAACTTAAGGTCTATGAAATTTGACCAAATCGCACATGAATGCTTGTGATTCATATAGCTAAACATAGGGATACCTCACTGCTCATCATTGGCACCATTGCCAGAGATCTTTAGTTATTATGTGCGCTATCTGGGACTTGGTGAAAAATTATTCAAGATCTTTGGAATGAATCCTAAATGTCATATCACACATTAAAATTACTATGAAAATTTTAAGATGCACATTGCATTTCTTATTTTCTAACACAATATGTCTTCTTCTCATAGAAATGATTTTCCACCCAAGTCTGATAAAATGAATCAGTAGGTGCCCCAACAATATAGAGTGGTATATGCTCATCCTAATGAGTATGTATCCAATTTCACCTTCATCCTACATCAGGATGAACTGTTGTGGTGGCACAACACGGAGGGAAACATCATGTTGCTACCCGATCGATTTGTTCTTGCAATGCTCCAACAAACTCTTGTGTGTTTGGGCCTCCAAGGACTTCATGCTGAGTATGTTGTGCAAGATAGTGACACCAAGGATTATCATCCCACTAATGCATAACATCTAAGGGATAGACAACTAGAGTAATGCTATGAATCTATAAAGGGGAAGTGGTTTAATGATTTCCCATACTTGTCATACTAAAAAGATGGTGGAGAACCCTTCTCTTAGGATTTTCCATTTAGCAAAACTCCTTTCTTTGACTTCAGTAAAGGAGGTCAAAATTAGAACTTGCAATTCATGATCCATAATCTAGGTTTTGGCAAGAACGGATCCAATGACAAAGGGGGATCCAAGAAGGAGAGTCAGAGTAGGGATGCAAATAAGAAACATAATCATGATTGTGACCACAATCACTGAAGAGAGGATGGCAAGCATCGTGATGGAACTAGTCCTCGTTCCTCTTTACCTTTGTCATCATCTTCTTCCTCTTTTCACTCTAAATGCAACCGCAGGGAATGCGATCATGATGGAGGTGATCAACGAGATCAAGTTAATCGAAGGGACCATTGGGAAAGTCAAGACTAGGGGCACCGATGTTCAAGAGAGACCCACCATCATGAAAAAATGGGTAGCAAAGGAAATCATAAACACTAGAATCATGGCCTTAATGAGCCTTTTCTTGTTACTTGGAGTATGATAAACATTGTAGAGGCAATGAGGATTTCCACAAGGTATGTAAAGGATAGTCAAATTAAGTGGCTAGTCATGAACAATATTCCTTTGTTCGAAGGGGGCTATAACTTAGATCCATAGAATCATCTCCAAGCTTTCCACGATGCATGTGGCTTGCAAAATATAGAAAATGATTAGCAAAACCCTAAGTTATTTCCTAGGATACTTATGAAAGAAGTAGAAAGTTGGTATTGGTCCTTAGAACCAAAATCGATTAGATGGTGGAGTACAATGCTTGAACTGTTCAACAATAAATATCAAATGTACTTCCAAGTGTCCAACCTAAGGAGGAAAATCCAAGGATAGAAACAAGGGACACATGAACCCTTAAATGCTACCATGGGCCAATACTATTCCTTATTACATAGATTTCCTAGCCATGATTATTCTCAACAGGCACAACTTTGCCACATCATAGATGGGCTTTGATCAAAAACCAGAAGAACTCTTAGCATCTATGCCCAAGGGTAATTTTCATAATTAAGGGCTCATCATATTCAATGATTGATTAAGTAGGTAGTGAAAGAAGAAGGAGATTTGAGGAAATGCGAAAGTGTAGACGAATACAACTGCAATACTTCCATTCACAAGAGGGAGGTTCAATTTTGTGATAGTGAGGAGGAATCATCACTTGATGAGGTGGTGAACCAAAAAATCTTACCACTTCAAAAATTTACCTCTAAAATTTTGACCAAGGTTGATCAATTATGGGACTCTATGCATAGCCAATTTTAAGCTATCCTAAAAATTACTGAAGAGTCCAAAAAACAAGGTAGTGATTGTGATTGTAGGAGGTGCAAGGAAGTTGAACATGCTAATTAAAGAGGTAAGGGCAAGATTTTTGTAGTAGAGGAAGTTTCAATAACTAAATCAAATGATGATGGTGGATGTGATATCTACCATTATGAACATCCTAAGGGATGTTGCCCCATTGTATCATGCATACAAGAGTCTAGGGTGTATGCTTTGAATCCATGACTAGTACAAAGGCAAACACCCAAAAGGTTGTCTTATCCTCAAGGAAATCCTAAGTAGTTCCATCAACAACAACAATATTATCCAAGTGGAACTCCATTGTAACCACATGAGCAATATCAATAATGGCAACAACCATAGTCATGGGTGCTAACACCACCAAGGTAACAATACCCTTACAAAAAACCTAATCCATATGGGTATTATGTTTAGCAACCCCTATCTTCACGTGACTCTTTCAATCATGTTTCTACTTTCCAACCTCACTACTACCCTCTTAACTATTATCGAACACATTATCCACATGCAAGAATGGATACCACCTTTTATCATTATCCTCCTCCTATTCCTACACTTGTCCCTCCACCCTCAACACAATTACTGCCTACTCCATCTATGCAAGGTGAACTTCCAACCTAGCTGTAGCAACACACCACCACCAAGATTGTTAATCTACAACCAATTCATCAACTAAGTGATTCAAACATTATATCATGAAAAGGACCTTTCTTCCAAGCCCACAATCCACCTAAGCCCTCACATATACATGTGGTTGGCAACCCTACTTCTCCATCTCTTTTGAATCTAATTCCTTCAAGTCCCCTTCAAACCAAACATTTCTTAGAGTCCATACTATTATGCTTACTCATGTCATATCTAATTGGATCTAGGTGGAAAACCTTCTTAGGAAATTAGCTAATCCTAGGAGTCCTCTTATCTATTTGTAGATTGCTAGGAACAAACCATGTAAAGCTCTCCTTGATTCAGGTTTTGATGTCAACTTAATTCATCATAAGATGTATACTACCTAGAACCTGCTTCCTCTCAAGAAGAGTAATATTAGATTAGAATTGATAGACCAATTCATCACTATTCCATTGGTATTGGTAGAAGACATTGTGACCACTATTTGTGGATGGTCTTTCCTATTGATTTCTTAGTAATCAAGGGTGAGAGCTACAAAGGGAACTTCTTAATAATCATGAAAATGGCATGGCTAAGCATTGTTAATGCAAGAATGGACATCAAAGATTTTTCCCTAGAAATATCTAAGGAAAATACATTGGAAATATCGAGAAGAAGTGAGTTCCATGCATTGCCTACACTGATACCGAGTGCAACTGTGTGCAAAAACTCTAGTCTATTAAATGAGCATCCATTTCCACATGCAAGTAGTATGCATTTGAAGTAGATATTCAAAGGTGTCTATAAGCAACAGCCATAAAATAAGAGGGCACCTAGTGGCTAACTGTTGATCTTGAAAGTAACACAATGTGCATGGAACCTACTGAGAGCCTAACATGTGCTTATGTCATAGGCATGGATGAACTAGTGCAAGTTCATCATCAACTCTGTGATAATACAAATGATGACACCTATTGGGGAGAGTTGGAAATTCTTGAAAATTTCAAGAAGGTGCCCCTTGAATTAAAAACTCTACCTACCATCATGGAATATGTATTCTTAAAAAAAATGAAAAGCTGGTAGTAATCAATGCAAATCTTACTCTAGAATAGAAACAAATGTTGTTGAATGTGGTTGAAAGATGGTTAACAGCCTTTGCTTGGTCATATCCTAAATTCACAGGGATTGATCCTAGGACATGCCAACATCATATCTACACTGACCTAGTCGTGAAGCTAAAGAGGCAACCATAGAGGTAATTGAATCCCAAATTAAAGTAGATCATCAAGGAGGAAATTAAGCAACTCCTCAAGGTAAGGTTCATCCATCCCATTGTAGATAGTGAGTGGGTTAGTCCACTCATGATTATGCCAAAGAAAGGTAGCAAGTGGTGAGTATGCATTTATTTTTTGCTATTAAATATTTCAACATTCAAGAACCATTTTCCATTTCCATTCATTGATCATGTGCTAAACACCATATCTAGGCATTGCTATTATAGTTTTCTAGATGGTTATAGTAGCTATAACTAAATCCAAATCATGTTAGAGGACCAAGCCAAAACAACATTCACGAGTCCCTAGGGGACCTTTGCATATCGCAAGATGCTTTTTAGTTTGTTCAATGCTCCTACCACCTTCCAACTCCTAATCTTAAGCATTTTTTAGTAGCAAATTGGTAGCAATATGGAAGACTTCATGGATGACTTCTCCACCTATGGAGCTACATTTGAGCAAACCTTGGACTTCCTTGAGCTAGTACTAAAAATATGTATGGAAAAAAATCTATAGCTTAATTGGAAAAAGAGTCATCTGATGGTCTAGGAGAACATTGTATTGGGGCACAGAATCTCACAAGCGTGAATTGAGGTCAACCCTGAAAAATAAGGGTCATCCAAGAAATTACCTACCAAACAGAAATAATCAAAGATGTTTAGTCATTTCTTGGACACACTAGCTACTACCGACAATTCATAGAGAATCTCTCTAAGATCACAAAAGTGTTGGTTGGGCTGACAAAGAAAGATGCTCCATTTGTTTGGACTAATGAATGTTAAAAAGCATTCCAACAACTGAAGGAGAAACTTGTAGAAACTTCAATTCTACAGGCACCCAACTGGTCTAGATCATTTTATGTTATTACAGATGTATCAAATTATGCCTTGGGAGTTGTGCTTATGTAGTTGGGCAATAAGAAATGTCCATATTACATCCACTACATAAGTTGAAGCATTATGGGTGCATAATTGAACTACACCACCATAGAAAAAGAATTGATGATAGTGATGTTTTCTCTAGAGAAGTTTAGGCATTATGTGCTTAGATACAAAGTGTTTGTGCACATAGACCACAATGTCATTCGCTTCTTTATGAACAAGCCAATGGTGAGCCACTATGTCATACAATGGCCAATGATCTTACAAGAATTCAATCTTATGATGGTAGATCGAAAAGAAACTAAGAATGTGGTCATTGATCACTTGTCTGAGTTATGATGGGACAACAAAGTGGAAGAAAGCCCACTATCTAATCTATTTCTTGATGAACTCATCTTTATCGAGGCTATAACTAAATAATTTCCCACTAAGCCTAAATGGTATGATGGCATTCTCACCTATCTTCTCACTCAAAAGATGTTAGAAGGGTTGGACCACCGAAAGAAACAATAGTTTCTTCACTAGGTAAAATGCTTCATGGAGACCAATGGACACCTCTATAAGGTGTCTATTAATGGCCTAGTTCATTGGTGTGTCCCTAATGCTAATCAACTATACATTCTTCAATATTCTCATGAGGGTCCTTGTGGAGGCCACTATGCTGGGAGACACAAAACCATTAAAATCCTAATGGTAGGGTATTATTGGCCAATAATCTTCAAGGATGCCCACCAATAGGTTCACTCTTGTAAATGCTTTCAATGGGATGGTGGAATGACTGCTAGAATAAGAGGACCTTAACAGTGGATCCAACTACTAGAATCCTTTGACATCTGGGGCATTGATTTCATGGATCCCATCATGCCCATGTCAAATGGAAAGGTGTACATCATAGTCCCTATTGACTATTATATAAAATGGGAAAAATTAGTAGCCATCACCAACTGCACATTTTCTACTACTGCTCAGTTTATATAATAGAATGTTATAAATAGGTTTGGTATGCCATGTGCATTGATTTCTGACAATGGAACCTACTTTGCAAGAACTACCTTTTGGAAGCTCATGCAATGTTTAGGGGTTGAAGATAAACTAACAACACCCTGCCATCCCCAAGCTAATGGTCAAGATGAGGTCACCAATAGGAAAATCACAAAGATCCATATGAGAACTATTAGCAAATATAGGAAAAACTAGAGCACAAAACTCAATAATGTCCTTTGGGCTTATTGCACAACATGGAAACTTCCTATAGGCTATTCTCCCTATGAGCTAATGTACGGAAAATTACCAATACTTCTTATTCAATCCAAGCTTTGTACACTTTCAACAACCTGTGACCTTGACCTTGACTTAATTCTAACACAAAAAGAAAGACTAATGAATCTCAACTTTCTAGACAAAAATTGATTGATGGCCTTATCATCTAATAAGTTGAACAAGGCATTCAACAAAAAGTGCCAGGACCTTAGAATTAGAAAAGTCAATTTTCAACTAGGAGATAAGGTCCTCTATTAGAACCCCATACACATACCTCAACGAATTAAGTTTCAGACATTATGGGAAGGTCCTTATATCATTTACAAAACTTTCCCTTTTTGGGCCATGTTGACCTACAAACTTGAGAGCCTAGACAAGAAGTAGTTGACCAATATACAACAAGTTAAACCTTTCCATGAGCTTAAGCAAGCTAGTGCAACAAACACCTCATCGAATGGACAACCATGCTCAATATTTTGGATCTCCTCCTTTCAACTTAGTCATGGGGGAGATGGCCATCCATGCTAAATATATAAGTGGCTTCTTAGTTTCTCATCTTTTTGTTTTACACCTTGTTACTTTTACAACTTTTTATTTTACACATTCTTTATCTTACGCTCTTTTTTTTACATTATTAATTTTTCAAAATTTTTGTATTAAAATATCATTAGTACATTTTATTTTTAAAAATATTTTACAATTTCTTGTATATTTTCCTTTATTTGGATGTGATTTTCTTATTTTGTTTTAATAATAATGTGCCTTATTACCAACTGGGTACAATGTTTCTTGACTAATGTGGGTATGTGCTATCCAATTATTTGATTGTTGGTGTCTAGATTCTAGCTTTCAATTTTTTTACTAATAACTAGGACATGGTTTTCTTTTCATGAAATAGCTAGTGAGTCCACAACATCCACTCATCCACAACCTCTATGGTTTTTCTTATCCTGGAAATGTGAGGTCCCTTTTTCATTAATAAAACTTTAACAAACTCATGACCTTGGTAGTTTCCAGGTTTGGAAAGGATTCAAAGGCTTGAATAGGGTGTGACTTGAAGGGGACTCGGTACTCCTTGTGCCTTTCTACTTACTTGGATGCATGTGTGTTTTCATGAATTTCTTACCATTTCATGTCAACCAATGACAAGAAGTTAAATAAGTCTTTGCATAGTGTGGTTTCCATATAAAAAAATGATGGGAATTTAAAGAACAACCCTTAGACAAAATAAATAGGCTACATACAGTAATTAGGGGACTAGAAAGATATGTTAACCCATGCTTGGAGGTCCCCTTTAACTAAGAGCCTTTCTCACTTCCTACTTCTCTCTTCTTCTTTAATAAGGAATGGTGGTTGTTCTATGGAAGCACTCTTGTGTCTCATGGGGGGTGGACTAGTCTTAGAATGGTGATGCAAAGTCATTGAACCTGGTTGGTTTTGGTCTAGACTAAGGATGAATTTTATTAGGTCATTTAACCAAAAACTTCACAAGGGACTTCATGTGACATTAATCAGGGACTTCATGTTTTCCATGTCTCATCTTACTATTGGTTTTACATTCTTGTTTGATGTCTTGGTTTGATGTGTTAAAATTCTTTAGTAGTTTCTTCCAAATTTTTGTACTTAATTTTTTGTAACCATTAATCATGCACAAGGCCCACAGACTCCTTGGTTTGAAGTTATGTAAGGACAATATAGGGCTTATTCTTACTTTGGGAAAGATCCACTTGCATATCTTTTGGTTGGATTAGTTAAGTCCTTTATCCTTAGATATTTTCACAATCAAATCCTTTTGTGTGTTCCATAAATGACATCCAATTGTGCACATCTTTACAACATTTTTTAGTGAAATTTCTTTTTATTTTTGTTGTGAATTCTTAAACCCTCTTCAAGCATTTCATCATGTTTGGACTTTTTAGAATCTAATAATGAACCACTCATTCATTTCACCCTATTCCTTAGTTTTCCCACTAACACTATTAAAGGAATCAATCCCCCATATTGACAACCTAGCCAAGTGTACCCACCATCAATACAACATACTTAAAAGCTATATGTTACACATTGCATACTAATCCATGATTTTGTTGTGATTGCAGTGGGAAGCATGAACTAGAAGTAGGATTGTCTTCACCAAGGAAGAAGCGGCAACACTAGGCAACAAGGATTATTCTTGATCATTGAATCTTCTCCCTTGCTCTTTAGCTACCATAGGAGTTGGATGTCAATTTTGTCTAGGGTATTAAATTCTATTGTCATGAACACTCAATTTTATAAAATATTGTAAATTTGTATACTTGGGCACTTAGAGTCTTTCTGTTCCATCTAAGTCAGTTTGCATGTTAATCAATAATCCCATACCTTCCCAATATTTTGTAAGGAACTTGTTCCTCATCTTTTTCACTCAAGGATGAGTTTTCATTTAGTCATGGGAATATGATGAATCATATTTTATAGGGCTCCAATATTGAATATCTAATATTAGAGCCATGATGTTGGGTAACCAATATCAGACCCTAAGATGTGATGTCAGATATCCGATATCGTGGGGTATGTGTCGACCTATAAGTATAGCGCTTGGGCACATGGTTTCTAGATAGTTTTTATCATAGCATAGCAACGCTCTTACAATTTCTTTCTTCTAAAGTTAGAATATTTTCCAAAGTGCCCACAGTAGGTGTCATTGAGTATATGAATCTTTATTTGAGCACTATTGTACCTAAGCACGACAATGTGTGTAGCAATAAAGATGAACTTTCTGATCAAACCTTGCAGCACCTTGGCTAGCTTAAATATTTTATTTTATTCATGCATTTAATGTTTTATGCAATTTCCTTTAATGCTTCCAACTAATTAAGATAAATTAAGCTAACTAGATTAAATAGTAGTTCATGAATTAAACACATAAGTACAACCACTTCAAGCATGCATATGACTCTTGGTAATCCCAACAATGCTTAACATTTGGTAATCCAACAATGTTATATGTGTTTAAGATGTGCACAGAAAGTAGGATTGGATACTTATGTTAGGGTAGTTAATTATTAATTAGCAATTAGATCAGTTAAATTAATTATAAACTAATTTCAACATGTTCTTAATTATAGATAAATAAAATATAAACTAATAAAAATCATGTGCCTCAATTATACTTAATCATACAATTAAGCTTCACAAGTATAGTTGAGAAGACAACGATTGTCACAATTAGATTTCATGTCTTGGAACTAGTGTACTTAAGAACTTAAGGTCTATGGAATTCAACCAGATCGCATGTGAGCACTTGTGATTCATATGGTTGGGCATAGGGGTACCTCATCGCTCATCAATAACTAATAGTAAAAATAATCAAAATGACTTAAACAACTTGATAATTTTAGTTGTCATAGAGCCTTGAGGAACATTATTTGATAATCACCTTGATCCTGGTTGCTTTTTTTTTTTCAAATTTTGAGCTAACTAAGGATCTAGAAAAGGTTAATCATTAAGGAAAAATTATCAAAAGGTTGAAGGTCTTTTGCAAGGAAAGAAAAAGAGACCAAACGAAGGACATGTCCTAGACAAGTAGCATATACAATAATTAAAGCTCAAACATCACAACTAGGGTTGGAAAATACTATCACCATGGATGACAAAAAAAATATTTTTATCATTAGTAGAATTTTAAAAACTTCTACAATTTTGTAAACTTTGATAATGTCAAACTACCAAGCCTAAATTGACTAACTCAAGTTTGATAATGTCAATCAATTTATTCTTGGTCACACCACAATTTTTGGAATGGAATATTGTTCATTTATATATAATTGAAGGATGCATTTTTAGTAAGTCATGGAGGTATGATCAAGAATTTTTTTTATCAAGTATATCAATCATTTGCAATATCTCATATGTCATATCATAGATTCTATGTTGCATTTGCATTGATGCATCCCCATTGACACATCTTAGTTGGCTACTACATCATAGATGCACATTGCATTTGCTATAACTTAGCTGCATTGACACATCCACATCAATGCAACTAAATGCATTAGCACAAATACATTGATGTAGTGTATTTATTTACCTATAAATATATGAGCATCCACCACATATTTAACATCATTTGGTCAATAGTGTAGCCAAACTCTTATAGTTTTCTTCTGTAAGCTTAGCAAATAGTTAGTTAGTGCCCACAATGTGGATTTGAGTTAATTGTACAATGTTTTATTTGAGTGGAATTATACTAAAATATATTCCATGAATGGTAATAAGATCGAGGTTAATTCATATTCATTGCAGTAATTTGACTTAAATTAAATGTATTTTCAATGTCATTTACTTTCTCTATAGTTAGGTAATTTTTACATTTTCATGTACATTAGTCAATTGGTGAAATGAATGCCACAATTTTAAGTGTAAACATGTATTTTCTTGATAATCTCAATACCATTATTACTTAGTTTGCCTAATAGCATAACATTTGGTAATACTAGTAGTGAGTACATGAGTTCAAGATGTGTACGACAAGCTAGGAACAAATACTCATCAGCCTTAGGATAGTCTAGGATTTATCTTCTTATTATTAGCAGATTAATTAAATGATTAATTTTCATGTTTTTACATAGCTTAGCCATAGTCGTACAACATCAATAATCACATGCCTCAATTTGGACTAAACCATACGTGATAAAGCTACCACTAGTTCAAATAAGAAGATAGTGACTTATGATCAACACTTAACAATCTACATACACACTAGTTCCATCTACAAAATTTAATCAGATTACATGTGAACACTTGTGATTTGTATGGTTGGGTATAGGGGACACTCACCACTCATCGACATAAGATTTTTAGCCAAACATATTATTTATGATCATCATTTGTCTTCTAAAATCACAAAATTATTAAGATATTTTCTTACTAACATTGCAAGGCGACTAAAAATTTTTCCCCTTTACTTTACTCTTGTGTTTCTTACAATAAATTTAATAAATCTAGGAACTACAAAATCTACAAAACCAACATCTTCTCAAGTTTCAACAAAACCAAAAATATCAAAGCTATTCAAGAAGCTAATAGTATTTAATGAAACAACTTTATTTGCAATTTTACTATCTATATTAAGAAATCCACACCTTAAAGGGATTCTACATTTTTTGAATGATTTTTGAAATGCTACTTATTTGTAATTACTTCCATGTTGCTAGAATTTAGGTATGTTACAAAACCCTTTCCCTAAGCTGTCTTAAATTTTTTCTACTATTTAACCCTTTCTGCAAGTTCTTTTTGAGTAAGATCCTTGTTTATCTAAATATTTTTCGCATTCTCACTTTGCTTCAAGTGGCTTTGATGTTTCCAAGCATGCTCTTTATCTTCTATATCTCAAAACCTAACAATTACATATTGGGCTTTTCATGTCATTCAACTAATGATGAATTACAGTTTGCCAAGCCCTGATATTGGGTACACGATATTACAACCTAGATACAATATTGTATACATGATATCATGATTCCTATGTTAGCCTATAAATATAGCACTCAAGCGCATAGCGAGGGAGTATTTTTAGTCAATTTTTAGTTTTCAATTCTTATAGTCAGTTTTAATGTTCTTTCCAAGTGCATGCCAGTAGTGTGATGCTTGTAATTGTATAGAACCTTTGTCCAAGTGTGACGTACTTGGACACGCACACAATCAACAATAAAGATAAAGATTACTCCATCATCGTAGCATTCACTTAGCTTTTAATTGTTGATTATTTATTACTATTTTCTTAGTTAATATTTCTTTTATTATCATTTACTATTCCTATTGTTAACGTAGAATGAGTATGCTTTAATCACGAACATTGAAGTGTAACTACGTGATAACCCAATAGCGTACTGAGTAGTGCTTTGAGTGATGTGCGCTTGGTAATCCTAGAAGTAGTACACGAAGTCCAAGATGCATATGGATGATTAGGAATGGATGCTCATCGCACTTATGCTAGCTTAGATCTTATTTCCTATTGCCCATTAGCTTAATTAGCTTAATTAAGTTATCTTTTATTTTTCTTAGGAGTAGCATAGTAGTAGGGATCACATCATACACCTCACTTTGGACTAAACCATACATGACAAAGAAAATACTAGTCCAAGTGGGAAGAAAATGAACTGTGATCAACGTATAACTGTCTAGGTGCCACACCTAGTCCATTCACGGAGTTCAATTAGATTGCACATACACACTCGTATTCGTATGGTTGAGTGTAGGGGTACCTCGACACTCATCATTGGCACCGTTGTCAGGAATGGTGCTAGTTATCTAGATTAGTTATATCATACAAGATCACTGTAACAGGGTATTAATGATATATCTTTTAGACAAAAAAATTAAATTCAATTAAGTCACACACAATTCACAACAATATCTCTTTCACAAGACAACGAGAACGCAACATCTAGCAAGGCAATTCATTGGAGAACTAAAGAAATTTATGATGAAGAGGAGGTCTGGAGTACTCAATCTTATGTAGGAGATTCATATGTTCATAAACACCCCAACGATCCTTAGGGACTTTTTTCATCCAACTCAGATACCTCTAGTGAACATGGGACATCCCCTAGAAAGAGGAGACCCATAAGGCCTAACACCTTCTCAATAGGTAGCAAGAGTACATTAGGGGATGATTGGGAGACTTACAAAAGTCATGATGATTCTTCCAATTCCCTTTCTTCCTTTGCTCTTTCAACATCAAGTTGTGACATAGATGACTATTCCTTAAGGGGTCGACATAGAAATAAAAATTGAACCCATTGGCAAAATCAAAAACAACAACATGAATGTAGACAAAATTGTCCCAATTCATGAACTCATAACCTATTTAGTGACAATGAATCCCTGCTAGCCACTAAGAGCCTAATGCATATAATAGAGGCCATTTAGATATTCCATAGGCATGGCAAGGAAAGTTGTCTATGTAGACTTGATTTAAACAACTTTCCTAAGTTCTCAGGAGGCTATGATTTAGATCCGCAACATCATTTACAAGCTTTCTATGATGCATGTGTATGGAACAACATTGAGAATGGGTGGAAAAGGCTTAAGCTCTTCCTTATGACACTTTTTGGCCAAGAAAAAGTGTGGTACAAGTCTTTAAAACCAAATTCAATTCACCATTGGCCTACAATGATAAACCTCTTCAACGAAAGATATCAAATTTGTGCAAGAGTGTCAGCCTTGAGGAGAAAAATCCAAGAGTGGAAACAAGGACAACATGAACCCTTGGACATGGCCTTAGAAAGATATTACTCTTTGTTAAACAAATGCCTAGGCCATGGGTTCTTCAAGGAAAGGCTAATGTATCACATCATGGATGGGCTCCTTAATGAAACAAGGGAGACCCTAGGGATGTATGCCTTAGGTCAACTATATGAAATATGAACCCATCAATTCTAAGAGCTTATTAAGTGGGTAGCAAAAGAAGAAGGAGAAATAGCCAAATGGGAGAATGTTAAAAAATCTCAATAGGACCAAAATCTTAAAATAACAAAGGTCCATAATTATGAAGAGGAGAAATTAGCTCACCTCGAGGGGGTAAAATCATCCCCACCTTTACCAATACTAAAATCACTAGATGAAATCAAGGCAAAGATCAACAAGATGATAGAGTGGGTACATGAAAAATGTGAAGAATATGCAAACATTATTAGAGGGAGACCAATGCAAGATAATTTTGATGACCAAAACAAACAAAGGATACCAAACCTAGAAATGGGACAGAACACCATTCGACAATAGGAAAGAAGGGTTGAGGAAAATGAGGATAGGGGCTCAACCATAAATCATAAGTATTAATGTGATGTTTTCTTGTATGATCACCCCAAAGGCCAATGCCTAATCTTGTCACATCTACATGAACATTGGGAAAAAATGCTACATCCAGATTTCGTACAAAAGTACCATGCTCAATCATAATGGAAAAACCCCCAGTCATAGGGGAGGCCATCGTCAAACTGGCCACACCCTTCGTATCACCCAAAACCAAGTTCTTATTACATTCAACACCCTATTTCTCAAACTGGATCAACATCCTCTACTTCACCTCATCATTATCACTCTCCTAAGTATCAACGGGATTACCACCTCATGTTCCTTACACTCCTTACTCTCAATATTCTCCTCCTTCACCTCCTTTTGCATTTCCAACAATTGTACTAGAACGTTTTGCACCACAACACCAACCAGAAAACATCACTTGTGTTGCTACTATCAACAATAGTAGGAGTCCTCCACAATGTCAAAAGCATCCTTTCTTTAGGCATGGCCATAGAAAAAGACAACATGACTTTGAAACCACTACATCCTCCAACTCAACTCAAGCCCAATACCGTGATGCACCTTCCTTTTCAAACTCAACACCTCCTATTACCTTATTCAGGCCACCAATTAATATTCCAACAACCATGAGGCCTAATGAATATAAAAACATAAGGAGACATATCGATCCTTGCATGCCATCTTATGGTCATGGGTGCCATAGTGGGTCAACTTCTTATCACATGACCACATCTTATAATCTGCCCCACTATGCGTACTTCAATCAAGTGTATGAACCCCAATTTGGATATGTTCTTGCCACTACACCAAAAGACACCTAGTGGTTTGGATATGACCGGACCCTAATATTTTCAACATGCATGGATCCTAACTTTCCATTTATTAATTCTTGCCATGATCAAAGGTTTAGTCATGGGGGATATCCCCCATTCTAACAAGAAAAATTAGTAAATTTTTTCCTTTTCTTTAGTTCTACAATTTTTTGTTTTTCAATATTTTTTGTTTTCTAATTTCTCATTTTCCAATTTGTCATTTTATCTTTTGTAGGTAATCTCATCTATGAATAAAATACTCATGTAACCAATCGGTTGAGGTGTTGTTCTATGTTATCGAGTCACAAGTGATTAATTACTTGGACAATGAGCCCACAACATCCATCCACTTGTTCTATTAATAAGAGGTTCTTGCTCTAGGTATGATGATATTCTTGTTATCATCAAAACTTAAAGTAACTTTGTACCCAATATGCCCAGAGTGAAGAGTGATGAACTAAGAGGGAATGGCAGGGGTGTAACATCAAGGGGACTGGTGGATTCTCTTTGCTGACATCTGTATGTGCTATCATGCAACTTGGTTATACTAACATCCTTGTAGATCTAACAAATAATATGAGTAAGAGTGGTAATAAAGGCAATCAAGAAAGGAATGTCATGTGGTTCTAGGGGGATCCAACTGGAAAGACATGCACCCATGCCTAAAGGTTGGCAGCTTCTCCAAATTACCTTTCGGAAAGACCAAGTGCAAAAGCAGCTAGAAGAAGAAAAGAAGAAGAAGAAGAAAGCAAGAAGAAAAGAAAGAAATAAAGCAAAAATGAAAAGCACAAAAAAAATGCTACAAAAAAATTCAAATCACTCATCCCTTGCACAGAATGCCAAGGGATCATACACCTTGTTTTCATGATGCTCTTATGGTTGTCTATCATTGGAATGAAATAATGCAATGTCACTAATCAGAGGTATGGACTTGGTTTTGATCTTGGCGTGAAAGGCTAATGGTACTTTAATCACGCACAACATGTAGGATTCATTGTACCCATGGTAAGTTACCTCACATCCCAATCTCTATAATCCCTTCTACAATTCATCTCATCTCACAGTTCGGATAATCCTAACTTGTGTCTTGTGTGGCATAGAATTCATACCTCATAGCAGTGGTACTTAACATGTGTGTGTTTTGTTGCACAAGTGTGAGTTTCATTTAACCCTTTTAATACCTATGGAAATTTTAAGGTGTGGTTACACAAGGCCATTATAGGTTAGAACTTGCTTTGGGGAGGACCCACTTGTGTGAATTTTGTAATTTGTACTTGTTGCACACAACCACATCATTTTATACTCTCCAAGTACTCCATTTCCAAATCTATTCTTTCCCTCATCATCATTTTAATCAAAGGTTTCGTAGAATCATTACATGTCCTTTTTTCTCATCCTTTTCAAAGAACTTCATTCTATGATTCCACTTCATTACACTTTCGATGCCTCAATTCTCACTTGCCATTACCCTAAACCTTTTGAATCTACCTCAAATCCTTCAATTTTGGCCCTAAAACTTGAAAAATCATGAATTATACTCATGATATTGGGTACCTGATATCAAGTACAACATGATATTGGGTATGTGGTATGGTGTACATAATATCATGTCTATAAAAAGTATATATGTGGGACCCTTACACACTACGAACATAATTTCCTTAGTTGATGCAGCAGGAGTTGTTCAAATTTTCTTTCACGATTTTCAACAATTTGCAAGTTTAAATTCAACCTTCAATATTTCACTCTTCAACACTCCAATTTCTTTTCTAATTAAACCTAATTAAACTCAAATTGTTTAACTTAGTTGTGGGGGAGGGGTACTGTAGAACTTGTGCATAATTTTTTAAAAATTTGCTATCACCTGAAGGATATCATAGGGGTATGTACTATTAGAAATTCATGCCAAACTAATTTTCTCCCTTTATCCAAGCCATCTAAGCTATTATATGAGTCACCTAAATATATTAGGTCTGACATTAAACTTTTAGGGTAACTTCCTTGAAAAATTTCTAACTCTAGAATCACACTAAGCAAAGAATTAAACATTTATTAAAGGCAATGAGTAAGGTATAAGATAACCAAATTTGTTTAAATAAATTTACTAACAATTGTTCCCTGTGTGATTTCAAATGGCCCCTAAAAGAGCACAATAGGGAGGACTTTCTCAAGGTGCAACTAAATGCCCAAGAAGAGGTAGAGGCCAAGGACCTCATGTAGAACATGCAGAGCAAGAGGCAAAATCATTTAGCATCCATCAAGAAACTCCTATCACTACACAATTTAGCCAAGTACAAGGTGGAGAGGTTAGGGTTCTAGAACAAGGACAACACCTCACATTGTTCCTAGAATGTGTTCAAGCCATTCGGGAAAGGTTCACATCCTCTACCGTGATTGTGGAACTTAATTTTGGACCTTTTACCAAATTTTCCCCTAAACCAATCAAGGGTCTACTTAAGGGATCTCCACTATGCCCTATCCTCTAGAGAGTGGAGAATGGTATTTTGATGAAACATATTAATTTTGGCACAATAAAGAAGAGGGCACCACCATCGATATTGGTGGAATTTCAGTAGATTTCTCCATAAAGGCCATTGTAGAAGTTCTGAATCTTCCAAATAGAGGATCCAAAGTTGCTCATTTGTCCACTTGCCCTGATGCAAATGCAAGAAAAATATGGTTAAAAAAGGCATATGGCAAAGAAGACAAGACATATGGAGAATTAACCCTTGAAGAGAGAATTTACTTTAAAATTGGCACCTATCATATTTTCCCAAAAAAATAATTAGATAGAATTTCTACCTATGTGGTAAAAGGAAGTGCAATTTTGATGGGCAAGGTTGATGCCACTTTGCCCCATCTATATTTAATAGAAATATTAAGGTGGTTTGAAGGATGGAAGACAGGAAAGTTTGCACTCCATGTCTAATTAGGAAGTTGTGTTGGTGTGTTGGAATTCTAGGGTACACCAATGACATCCTCAAAAAGCTCAAAATGCTTCATATGTTGAATTACTCAAGCCACCAGCACCAAGAAAAGATTTTGGTGAGACGTTGGAGCCTAAACAAGAATACAGGATTGGGCCCACTACACCTCAAATGGTAGGGCCTAAGCAACTTCCAAACATAAGGCTTAGCCAATAATAAGAAGCATGGCCTAGCATGCAGCCCACAAGCCAATAAGACTAGCAACCACCATATCGCTGCAAAATTACCAACCATTGTTGAGCCATCGTAGAGACAGTCAGTTGGGGAAGTAGAGACAAGGCCAATCTCTTCAAGGTGATTAATGATGTTGTACAGCCCATCATATCAATTGATCCTACAAAGGGTGAGGTCTCAATTCAAATAGGAGGAGGGGAATCACACTGGTTACAACAGATCTTTGGAAATGCTGCATCATTCCAAGTATAATTAGAAACTAGTGAAGGTGCCATAATGGTGATCATGCAATACCAGGATGCAGCTGGAGTAGTAGAGGTGTTCGCGAACCACATCAAATAATTTTTTAATGTCCTTGTCATGCTACTGGCAAATTTCATAGGAGCACGTGATGCTCAAGTTCTAGTCGGTACCTCAATGACTCTTGCGGAACATGAGGATGCATTGAATCGCTTGCTGCAAATAAGATAAGTAATGACATCCTTGTTTGACATCCCCCAAGATGTCACAATAGCACAATCAAACCTCGTTTCCACTAAAGGGAAGCTAATCATGGCTAAGGTTAGGGTCAAACATGCAAAAGATGAGTTGTAGAGACTCCAAGAAAAGTTTGTTGCCCTACAAGTTGAACGATGGAATCCATCCCAACTTGTTGTAGCCGATTAGTTAGAATCATTTAGAACAGAGTAGTTAAATGAACTATTAGTGGAGAATAAAAGGGTGAAAATGGAAAAAGAGAAGCTTTTTTAGGATGCTTCAAAAGCACAAGCTCAAATGTATGCACATGTTAAAGCTCTTAAGGCTTTACAAGAAGAAAATAAACTCCTTGTTACCAAAAATCTTCGGTTGAAGATAGTTGAAAAATAGAAGAACCTTCTCAAAGAAAGTTTCCAACAAATGCAAGAACAACTAATAAGAGTCAACCAAGATATAAGTCACTTAGCTAGAGAAAATAGAATCCTCTCAATGAAGGAGGTACACGCCATCCGACAGAAGATAGCCATTGAAATAAGCACATACAAAAATAAGGCTAAGAAGCATGAAAAATTAAAGGAGCACTTCTGTGACCAGGTGGGCATGTACAAGGAAATCATAGAGAAGGAGCTCTGAATGGTCAAAGCACATATCAACTCCCTCAGTGCTCAAAACACTGATTGGCAAGCCATTTTGGATACTTATGCCCTTGCCCATTAGGTGAACTTAAAAAGCTGAGACCTATAGATCCAAGATCTTAAAGAATACATGGAGTTGGCAAATCTATGATATGCCAACTTGGCCATGTTAATAGCAGGGCACCTAAGAACTAAGCTCGAGAAGCAAGTAGCTACTGCCTATGCTAAATATGAGATAGAGTTTGTGGAACATAAGAAGACATTGCAAAGATTAGAGGTGGAAAACTTTGAATTGGAGGTGGTAAAGGCTAGCTACCAAGGTTAAAAAGATGTAGCAGCAGATTTGTCTTGATGACTTACAGATTACTAGGAACTCAAAGACAAAGCTAGAGCCTATGAGGAGGAATGACAGCTATTTGCAGCATGGTATGACAAGGCCAATCAAATGTTCCTACAACAATAGTGTCCATGGGAAGTGCCAACTCTATCAAACATTGGAACATTAGTATGGAAAACTCATGATCCTTGGACAGAAGAGGAAAAACTTTAGGCACTTCTTTAAAGGTATCCATTTCAGAAGCTTGGAGCACAGGACAAAGGAAAGGCACCCATGGAGGAGCCACCATCATTAGGAACCACATGAGTTCCACAAGTTTTGTATTTTTTCTTGGTGTCCATATTTTGTTTTGTTAAGTCCCACACTATAACATGAAACAATCCATGGTCATTCAATAATCCCATACCTATCCACTATTTGTAATCAAATGAACTTGTTCGTCATTTTATTTGACTTGAGGACGAGTTTTTATTCAATTGTGGAGGTATGATGAATCATGATTTTCTAGGCCCCGATATTGGGTATGTGATATCGCAGCCTAGATACAATATCGTATACATGATATCATGATTCCTGTGTTAGCCTATAAATATAGCACCTAGGTGCACAGCGAGGGAGTCTTTTTAGTCAAGTTTTAGTCTTCAATTCTTATAGTCAATTTTAGTGTTCTTTCCAAGTGCATGCCCATAGTGTGATGCTTGTAATTTTACGGAACCTTTGTTCAAGTGTGACATACTTGGACCTGCACATGATCAGCAATAAATATCAAGATTACTCCATCATTGCAGCATTTACTTAGCTTTTAATTATTTTAATTGTTGATTATTTATTGTTGTTTTCTTAGTTAATATTTCTTTTATCATCATTTACTATTCCTATTGTTAACGTGGAATGGATATGCCTTAATCACAAACATTTAAGTGTAACTACGTGGTAATTTAGTAGCATACTGAGTACTGCTTCGAGCGATGTGTGCTTGGTAATCCTAGAAATAGTACACAAAGTCCAAGATGCATGCGGATGATTAGGGATGGATGCTCATTACACTTAGGCTAGCTTAGATCTTATTTCCTATTGCCCATTAGCTTAATTAGCTTAATTAAGTTCTCTTATTGTCCTTAGGAGTAGCATAGTAGTAGGGATCACATCATACATCTCACTCTGGACTAAACCATACATGACAAAGCAAATACTAGTCCAAGTGTGAGCAACAGTGAACTGTGATCAACGTATAATTGTCTAGGTGCCCCAACTAGTCCATCCACGGAGTTCGACTAGATCGCATGTACATGCTTGTATTCGTATGGTTGAGCATAGGGGTACCTCACCGCTCATCAACTAACATCTAAAAAACTTTATCCATATCACCCTCTCTCTCTATGATACCAATAAACCACAATTTTTTTCCTTTGCCCTTTTTTAGTCTTACTCTTTTAGAGCTTTTATAATTGCAAATCCCATCTTTGTCTATGTTCCTTCAAGATTAGATTTATTTCTATTTTCCTCCACCTTGATTCAAGTTTTGCTAATTTTAGTAGAATATTTTCATTTTTCTTTGGAGCAGCATTAGTTTCCTTTTTTTTTTCTCAATTTTCTCTTCAAGGGCTAATAACCTTTAAAGAAATTCTTTGTTTTTTCATGAATTGCATCTAACTATGCCCTTTTGCTATCCATATGCTTTCATTGTATAACTAGAATTTCTTTGAGAGTAGTTGCAATGAGAGAATTTTTTTATGCCCTAAGATGTTGCCATGATAAAATTTTCAAATTTCTTGCCTAAATGACTCAATCTCTTTGGTAACAAATCCTCACTCATTAAATATCAATCAATCTAGCTTACCTCTAAGTATCTTTCCCATGGAAATGCAAGATTTGTGGAATCAAATATGCCCTAACAACAAGCTCTATCATTGATAAAAATCAAATTCACTAGAGAAAAATCAAAGAAAAAAAAAATCAAATTCACTCAAAAAACATTAGATCCACTGAAAAAATCATATTCATTAAAGAAACTTCAAATTTATTGAAAAAATATAAGATTCATTGAAAAACATCTTATCTACCCAAAGCATCAAAACCATTAACAACACAATCTTTACAAAATTTTGTGAAGCTACTTGTAAACTAAAGTATTTTTAAAATTTATAGGGGCAACAATCCATGCTAAGAGGGCTAGATGCACCAAAACAAAAGGTAAAAGGGTTTTACTAGCAAAGATAAAAATGTTAAAAATATAATATACTAGCAAAAGGAATAAGCCTTTGATTTTCTGCTATTGCCATACTAATTGAACTCTTTATCACTGGCTAAGAGTCTGGAAAGATAGATTTTGACCCTTGTTATTTTATTAAAACAATTCCAAAAATCATTGTTGGTTATGCAGGTAAATAAATATAACAAATTTTGAAAATGTCATGTAAATGGAGTCATGCCCGTTTAACCATAGTAATGAATTGTGACTTTCGATTCTAACCATTATACATAACTGTTAACAATCAGAGATTCTCTCTTATGCGCGCAGCCCTTGATTTGCGCTACTTTGTAATGACACGATGAACTCGCATATCTTTTCCCCATATTGCGTTACTACGAAACCAGCGGAATTGCCATGACCAGATGCTGAAACCATATGACAAATACAAGAAAATGGTCCGCCCAAAGAAAACATGGAGCCGGTGCCATGTAGCTTTTTTGCAGTTCCTCCAACGACCGGGCGAAGATGAGAGAAATCAGCGTAGCCCTGGAGTGAGTGCAACGTAATGCACAGTGCATTCAACGTGACTGCTTTTTCCACCAGTCTATGCACTGCAGTGCATTCATCGTGGCTTTTCCGCACGATAATTTTGCTTCCACTCATTGCGGAGTGAAAGAAATGATAGCTTTCCACAGCCCAAGCGTTGCGCAGTCCATAGCCCTTGTCCGTTCCATTTGAGTTTCCAAGGCAATCCAGTACCATCCAGCAGGCCTCCGTCTCCTAGTTCCAGTAGCTGCCCCATTGGTTGAATAATATCATTTTCATGCATCAGACCTCAGAGTTGCAAAATGGGAATAAAACTGGGAATAAATGGGAATAAAACTGGGAATAAAACTATGCGCTGGAGATTCGCGATTGTTCGCATTGGATTCGGGAGCGTACAGAAGCCCATTAAATACGCAATGGGTACATATTTCATAATTTCCAATAAAGTTTTATCGGTCTCCCTGCCTTGCCTGGTATTATTCTTGCCTTGTTCTCGATTGTCTGCATTGTACATTAAAATCTTATGTCTGCATTGTACATTAAAATCTTACCGACCTTCTCCTGTTGTGAATCTTAAGAGAAACTTCATTCCAATGTTAAGTGGCAAGCAAGCAATCAAGATTCATGGCATCGGCATGACACAGACCACAGAAAACAAGGGAGTACGAATGAATAAGCAAACACACGGAAATCACGGAAGGGCTGCTTTGGTAACCGAAGGCCGGAATGCCAAGTTCGGGTCATACATACGGAGAGGGGACGGGGCGTGCGAAGGAAACATTCCATTTGCATGGATTGGCCTTTGGGAGCGTCAAAGTTTCAGCCATGACCCTCACAGTCACGCGTGTTGTTTATTGTTCATTGCTGGTTTTTGCCCTTTTTCTCAGCTGAACAAAGAAAAAACAAAACAGGGTCATCGTCATGGATCATCAGTAATGAACATGATGGCAGATGGATGCTTGTTCAACCTTTTTTTAAAATCTGTTTGCTTATGAGGCAACGAAGCCCAGCAGCACATGGCCAAGGGCCATGTGCATGCTCATGACACTGTTTTTACCTTCCTCCTTCATCATGACTGGTGCCAATTCTCCACATGCTAAAGGTTTTCAATAGTCAGTAGGTGAGGTGAGTTACTGGGCTGTGCCTAGTTTAGTTAAGTTTTGTCTTCTTATAATGTGGTCGTCTTCAACATGGCCCTACAGCCCTACTCACAGATTGTAGTTGAATAAGAGTACTAGCAAACATGATTTGTTATAAATTTGGTCGAGGCTTGAGACTTAATTTTATTCCTGGAAAATTTGGATTGAGTCACAAAAGGGTTTCATTTTATTGCTGTGATTTTGGTTGTTGCAGAGATTATATGTTTGGCAGGATTATGGCTCTTGAGTAAGGAAATGGATTTGATGCCCTCCATACCTTTGCAAATTTTCTTACTTCAGTTTAATGGTGATATTGCAATCTCTGTGCAATTTTTAAGCATTAACAATATTTTGAATTTACATTGTACTTGTTCTATATTCTACAATGTTTTTTTATTATGATATATATTTTTTATTATGTACATTGTACTTGAATTTTACAATGTTTTTTTATGAGAATTAATTTTTTTTAAAAAAACTAATATATTTAAATTTTCTCTGTCACGCCCCTGGCCATGAACTCATCCCTACTTTTGCTTGAGGCACACCTACCCACACATTCAGAATCACAAATCTTGGATTCTTGGCTTCCACGAATCAAATTCCTTTGATGATAGGTTAACGTCCATTTGTAGCCCAGCTCGTCCCGGGAGACGCCGTTGTGGAAGGAACAGATTCAAAGAAGGAACAGATTCAAAGAATGTGAACATATAAGGTGCACACTAGCGACACAGACACTGCTGGTCAATCGCGTGATGTGTTCGTCAGCGTAGAAGCAAATCGCAGTTGTGGGCGTTGATTTGATGGGGGACATTTAGCAAATCGCAGTGGCTGTAGTCGTCGTCGCAACCGTTGTGTGCTCAAATGCTGGAACTGCAATGGAATAAAATACAATAATGGACAACGAAAACTGCAAATGCATGCCTTCTGGAAGTCCGCCAGCAAGGCTTGTCTTGTATAAAAATAGCACTGCATACACGGCACGTTCGGGCCGCCGTTGTGTAGCTTCCAACGCTTTACATTGATCTTGATTTTCCGGGATCTGGGTCCCATGTCTTGTAGGTTGTCTTCTTGTGTTGGCTCACGGAGTTTGGATACCGTTTTCTTGCGTTTGGGATTAGAATTCCACTTCCTACAGGAAAGGTAAAACGGTACAACAAATTAACACATAAATGAAATCGTAAAGGCATTGTTGAGTTTGCAATTACAAATGGTATTGGCATTGCCGTAGAGAAGCACCATTTGGTACTACTTTTTAGTCCAAAAGTAGTAAGTGCTTTAAAGTGGACTTAAGATAGACCATGCTTCAACATTCATTGCACCTACATATAACATAAGTTTATATAAAATGTTAGCCAATAGGTTAGGAATGTAACGAGCATGACTCATGAAATTATACAAGTAATACAGCCAATAGGTTAGGAATGTAACGAGCATGACTCATGAAATTATACAAGTGATACAACCAATATGACATACCCCCACCCCCCGCCCCCCACCCCCACACCCCCCCTCCTTTCCGCCAACACACATCCACAACAAATATTTGCAATCGAACAAGAGACATCATTCCCCTAGAAGAGCCAAGACAAATTTCTACACTAATGTATCTAGTCCTAAGCCCCACTCTGTAAAGAAGGGTGGTGGTCTAAGTATCAAAGTTGAAGTTCCTCTATAAGTCTACATATTCTTATGACACAATACACAAAGAAATCAAGGCCATGTAGTTCTTTGTTTATGGTTATGATAACATGAAACTTGCGAGGATCTACACACTCCTTCAACCACCATTTCAAAGGGAACCATTCTTTGATCCATAAGCAAGGCATGTTTTCCTTTACTCTTCCTTGCTTGAAAGAAGCAACATCATTAGAGCTTAAGTGTTTTTCTGTACACACCTTCAAATGTGAAGAGCATAATGAATATCAAGGGTATTAAATAGCTCAAAATCCATTTGACAATTATAGACAAGAAGATTCAATGGCTAGGATAATTCATCATAAAGCATGAATGTTGAACTCAACTTGACTTTCAATTGAGGTTTAGAGATGCTCCTGCAACCCAAGTTAAGGAAGAAAAGGCTTGCTCTTTTTCATGTAAATGGTACCAACCTTTCTACTTGTAGTGACACTTGCTTAAAATGAAAATCATTTTCCTACACTTTGTAGCAATACCAATGTGTAGGCTTCCAAAGACACTCATTCCTCCCTCTTAAAACTTGTACTTCCTACTCAAAGTTATAATGTTGTACTCCTTGCTTAGAGTCATAATCAAAATCTTGTGCTTCCTACTTGAAGACTTTGTCTTAATCCTATGCTTCCTACTTAGAGTCATAGTCACAATCTTGTACTTGCTTGAAGTCACACTCACAATCTTGTGGTTCTTACTCGAAGACATAGTCAAGAACATATACTGCTTGCTCAAAGTTACCATAAAGAACATGTACTCCTTACTCAGAGTCATTCCACTATATTGTCTCTCTCTCTCTCTTCATCCACACACACATGCACTTTTTTTCTCTCTCTAATAGGAATCAATTCATGAAGGAAGCAATAGTACTAAGTCAACCACATTCTAATCCTCTTGGCACTTGTTGCCTTGTTTGAACATTAGATTCTCTACCTTGTGTTAAGGTGATTAGGACCTCATGTACCTATTGCATGGAATCCAAAAGTTTCATCTCTTTCTTTTGGTCATCCCATTAGAGACCATCAATAGAGCATAAAGCTTATGCTCATTTGCATTCAACCTACGTTTCTCATTTAGTCCATTACCATCACTTCTGAATCGAACATTCTAAGAAAATTCTTGAACATAATGAATGTTACCATAGATGTAGCATTTTAAACCTTGATGCTTTGGAGGATATTGAGAGAATTATCCAAATTGTACCATTTTTTTCACGACTCATTTTGCTTTTAAAAAGTTTGACATTTTCCATACCCCAAGGAAGAGGTTTGTCTACCTGAAGCTGGATCATCATATAAGCCTCTAAATCCTTCAAAATTTACCTATCCATCCCCTCTCCAAGACTTATTACTTTCTTTCTTTCTATCAACTGGCTATTTTACTCCACCATTATCTTTCTTTTCCATCCTATAATTAGTCAAATTATTAGTAACTTGGATGGTCTCTTTGAATCCTATGATTTTACAAGTTTTGCCTTCACATTGAACTCAAGGTTTAAGGCCATTGAGAAATAATATGTACTTACTATCCTCATTCATATTTGAGATTTTTATGATAAGTGATGAGTGGTAGAAAATTCCAACACTTAACCATATTGGTCACAAGTGCTCACGTGTGACCAGATTATAATTTGTGGATAGACAATATAACTGTACTAGTGAGTTAATGATAGGTTTACAATCATTATCTTCTCACTAGAGTTAACAAAGTACAAAATGTATGGTTTAGTCCTTATGTAGGTATATGATTAGTTATTTTTTTAGACTCTAAGTATGCTAATAGCAAATATAGTGAAAATGATTATAAATTCTATCAACTAGAAATAATGGAAACATTAAGATATTTTAGCCTATTGATGATAAGTATCTAGACTTAGCTTGTTGTACACATCTTGGGCTAATGTAATTGTTACTAAGATTACCAAGTATCTTTACAACTGAAAAAATCAAGTAAAGTCACTACTAGATTACCAAACAATTATAGTTTATGCTTAAAACTAGTTGTACTTATTCCAGTCATATTAATAAATATGGTAATATTAAATGACTTTGGAATTGTAAATGAAAAAGTAAAAGTAAATGACATTAAAATGTAAATCTATTATATGTGTAATTCTATAATAATGAAGAACAATCTTGAACTTTATTATTACTCATGAATTGTGTCCAAGAATAATTCACTTAAATAAAGATGTCATAAAATTGTAAGTTATGACGTTATGGACATTCACAACTAACTTAAAGTTCATGAAAACAAACTCTATATTCTTTTGAAACAAGAGTGGACTTGTATTTATAGGCATGACCATGGCCTACAACATCGTATATTGAGCTAAAATATTGCATCTATGATATCATAGTTCTTTACATTAAATTTTTTATCATACCCCAATGACTAACTAAGAACACATTCTCAAGTTCAAACAAAAGGAGAATAGAGTCATTACAAACTTGTGGGATTATATAAATTCAATAACATGGTATAATGATATATATATATGACTAACTTCTAACTATGAATATCACATCTTTGTTTGAGTGGTATTACAAAATTATTATGCAAAGCATGATTGACAGATGACAAAATTTTATGACAAAAAAAAAACAACAAACCAAAGCACAATTGAAGCTCAATGTAGTACTTAAGTCCCTGCTGCTGGTGGTTCCTCTATTGGCTTCTTCTCTATGTCATCTAGCTTTTTGATTAATATTTATTTAGCGATGCTCTCAACTTCTCTTCTGCAATCCTAGGATCATGCATAGTCCACACCACCTTGGTGATGTTATTTGGTGTTAACACTTCCTAAGGACATGACCATTATGGAAACATTTGAAGCCTTAACATACCATGCTATAAATTGTATTCATTCTACTTCAAAAGCCTTGGCCATGTTCTATAACTCTTGATAGTTTGTCATTCTTCTGGCCAAGTTTGCAGCTACATCTTTTTGATCTTAGTAACCTTCTTTGACTACCCAAAGCTTAGAGTTTGCAATGTGAAGTTTTTGTTGTGAATCTTTTTTATTTGCAATCTCGTTTTCATATATGGAATACATGGAGGTAATTGCTACTCTACTTTTATTCTTGGTCTACTTGCTATCAACATGGCTAAGTTAGCATAGCGCAAATTTGCTAATCCCATGTACTCTATTAGGTCCTCAATTTACATGTCTTTGCTTTTTATCTCAACTTAGTGGACTAGGGAAAGATTATCTAAGATGAGCTACCAATCAATTAGTTAGTGTGTGATAGAATTGATCTTAACTTTGGACATCTAGATCTCTTTCTTATTGATTTTTTATACATGCCCACTTGGTATATGATATGTTCCTTAAGCCTTTCATGTTTTTTGGCCTCATTTTTCATGCACTAATTTTAATAGCTGATTTTTTCATTATTTCATATACTTCTTTTATTAATAGGGTTATATTCTCTCAAGCCAAGTGTCTCATATCTATATTGTCTCTAGAAAATTATTCTCTTAACTAATGAATGTTTTTTTCAAGCATATTCTTTAACTTATCCACCTTTGTTAACTTGAGGTTTTTTGTAGCAATTCTCTTATTTTTCTCTTCGAGTGTAACAATTACTTTTGCATGGGCATATGTTTGATCTTCTATCCTTCTCCCATTCTATTTCTAATTGCTTCTACTTAGCCATCATTTGATCAACTTGATCATTACTAAATTTTAGTAACTATTCAGGTGTAACATATTGTGCAGGGTCTTGTCTTACAACTTTAAATGTGGTCAGTTCCTCTTGTAGCCTTTGCACTTCATTCTCAACATGTTGCATCCTTATTTCAGCTATGAATAGTTTTTCTTTTGTAGAAAGTAGTTGTGACTAGATTGTAGTGATATTGTTGGGGATATCTAAAAGATTTTGGATAACCTATCCTATCTACAATAGTATGTTTAGGGCATCTTCATGTTCTTCAAGAGACACACTTTCTTTTCTTGATGTTTTGACCAATGTTTGAACATCTCTAGTTCCAGAAATATCTACTAGAACATTAATAATTCTTTAATATGATTTGTAATTACCTATATTTCTCCTACTACATCTTGGTGTTGCATAACCATCACAATGAATCCTTCTTATTGTTCTAACATCACTTGAAAGGATGTAGTGTTTCATGAAATTTTTTGTGCCCATTCATCATTTTCTCCTACTTGCAAAGGTACTTGATCACTAGCTAGTCTTGTTGATATGGTAGGTCTACTAGGATTGTCACTTACTTTGTACATGAGGATACTTCCATATTGTTTCAATATTATTTCCACAATCTACTGAATATGGCTCTTAGAATGTCTTAAGGATTGTTGAACTTAGAAGGGGAGGGGGATGGGATGAATAAGTTCCCCAAATAAAAAATCATTAACACAAAGCACATACTAATTTTAACGTGGTTTTCCAACTTGGGTAGTCCACACTTGGAGGGTGGTTTCCAAGCACACCCCTGGACTTTGTTCCTTCTAAAATGTGGTTTGAAGGGTACCATACCCTATACAAGCTCTAAACTCTGCTCTGGAGTGATTCAATGCTAGAAATCAACTCAACCTTGTAAGGTCCTAACAAGCTTAGAATGTGATTTTAAGGATCCCACTACCTTTGCAACTTGAGCTTTGCTCTAGAGTGTTGTGATGCAACACGAACTCTCAATCCTATAGGATCCTAACAAGCTCAAGCAAGATGCCTTCCTACAAGAAGCACATCAATCTTGTAGGGTAATAAAAGAGAACTACAATCATAAGGAATGAATGAAACTAAGTTTGCTCATCCTTGTACTTGGAGGCACAACTTACTGTGACAAATTATAATAGATAAAAGATTGTACAATGAGGAACAACAATGATTATAATGATTGCCAAATGATTACAATTGATAGTACACCATGCTTGCTCTTTTCCTAATGAGAGTGAAGTCTTCTTATAGTCAATATGTTTCTAAAATCACTTCAAAATTTCTGCAATGACTATCTAATGGTCATTAGAGATGTCTTCTACAAGACTAAGACATCTTTCTACATTAGGCCTTTATTTTGAAAAGATGTCTTCTTTACATGAAAGATGTCTTCTTCATAGGGAAGATGTCTGTTGTTTCTAAGAAATGTCTTTTTAGGTCTTCTTCAATTCTAGCAACACGTCTACTATTTTTGAAAGATGTCTCTTCTACAAGGGCCAAACATGAAACTACTCGTTTTGATGCTGGGAGCCTTTGGATGCCTCCAAAAAGTTCCCATAGACCTTATAACCTCTTAGACTCATCAAAACGAGCCAGAAATACTCCAAAACATGCCAAAACATCTTGTAATAATCCTCAACAAAAATAAACACATTTTGCTAGAATTCTTCATATTTTTACATGCTCCCTTGAGTCCTTGTTATCCTAAATTTTCTTCTGAGTCCTTGAGTCTTTTGCTCTTTCTCCTATAAATACAACAACCACACAAACATCCTTGTACTTAATTTCCCTTAACGTTTTGACATAACAAAAGCTCAACAATCTTCCCATTTTTGGTAATGTCCAAAACTTAAGAAAATGGGTTAGTCTTTATCACAATATCATAATACATAAGCTACTTCTCCTCCTTTTTGGACATGACCACAAAGGATGATGCATATAAACCTATATCTTAAAGATATACCATTTTAGAACAAAAACATATAGTTATGGAGAGCCATTGCATAACGAGCATAACCATTATCACATAACTCTCCCCTCCTATATGGACAGCACCCAAAAGAATCTAAACACCTACAAAAATGTTTCATGATATAAATGTGCATGACATAAAACCATTTTGCAAGAGAACCAGTTGAAGAGTACACATCTCATTAATTTTATAGGATTAATGAAGTAAATTTAGTTTTTATCAAGAGTGGTCCTTCATTTGTTCATAACAAGAAGCACACTTGATCCGATCCTTGTAGTAACCTATCTACCATGATTCTAGAATCATCCAACATTGTTTTTAAAATATCAATAATTTGATAGTAATTTCATGGCAAGAGAGTTTAAAACATGCATATTCAACTTTTAAGACAAAGAAACACATCTAATCATGCTGAATATATCAAAGATAAAAAACAACCAATCAACTTTTTATCCGAAATAAGATTCATAAACTAATATATGATAATCATGTTAAAGGCAAGAAAAATAGCATATGTATATACCTCATATCTTATCAAAAGAGATCATGAACACCTCTTCTAGTATAACACCTATTTTAGTACTTCTCAATTCATATTTGCAATAAGGGCCTTAGGTACTTAACAAGATATATTCTCAACATACAAAATATCAGACAATAAATAGAGCTCATAGCTAAGTTTATATGACATAAAAACATCAAGAGATTTCACCATAAAAGTTCATCTTTAGATAAGGAGTTAATAAATGTCCTTTTTTTTACAGCATTACCAAATGAATATGCTCTTCCTTGCTCATTTTTAACTAAAGGTGAGTTGAAATATGAAGTTTCTCTACTTGAGTGCCTTTTGGGAAAAGCCTCAAGAGACTCCCCCTACACTAGTGGCCTCTTGGATTAGGTACAGGCTCCCCCTACATATCTGTAGATTATAATTCTTCATTTGGACCCCCTTTTTGGATCAACTTTCTCTTTTCTCATCAAAGAAATATTTTTGCAAATCAATATTAAGATCAAGTGTGGAGACTAATGTCTCCCATTAGTGAATCCTTTCAACAAAAATGATGAAAATATTTTAAATATTTATTATATGCAATTTCCTCCTAGATAATTAACAAGAAATCCCTTTTTAAGAGAAGCCACTACAGTCTACAACTTTCATAATGCATCTATTTGTTGAAACATCCATTAAAATCCATATGAGACAACTTAGAAGAAATAGTAGACATCTTGCCCCACAGTAGAGATATCAGAGTAGATGTCTACTTCAAGAGAGAGACATCTTCTATCAAAATGAGATGTCTCAAATGCATGTGAGATGTCTAACTATTAGAATAGACGTCTATCTTGCCAGGGCCAAAAATAAAGATGCTTNTTGAGGAATACAAAAGAGCTAGGAGATGTCCCAAAACTTTGGAGTGCCATACCAAGACCAAGTTTGAAAGAAAGACCTCTCATGAAGATAGCAAATAATTCATATGCTTAAGGACTTCCTTTTGCAAAGTAGCTATCTTTAGAACCAAACTTTAAGATTTCATANCCACCATACATTCATTGAGGAATACAAAAGAGTTAGGAGATGTCCCAAAACTTTGGAGTGCCATACCAAGACCAAGTTTGAAAGAAAGACCTCTCATGAAGATAGCAAATAATTCATATGCTTAAGGACTTCCTTTTGCAAAGTAGCTATCTTTAGAACCAAACTTTAAGATTTCATAAGGAAGCAACAATGCCATAGCTTAATTAAGAGTTTGGAGCATAAGACATATATGTTTAAAAAGTAATGATTTCCCAACAAAGAGTTTTTAGATCATGAGTTTTAAACCACTTGAAACAAATACATTCTAAATAAGATTCCAAAAGATGATTTATCAATCAAAACTTTTAAAATAGTATAAACAATCAACATGTTATAGTTCAACAATCTTGCAAGATTAAGTGGCAATTTCTTTTGGATTTCCAATGATTTCCAATAGCTTCTATTTTATCACAAACTAATCTATTCTAATCAAGTCAAGGTATAATAATTATAACTGTACTTACTATTACTTACCTTGCTAGCTAATGGAGTTCAAGATGCCTAGTAAGCTTGAGAATGAGATCCCCTTTTTGAGGTTTCTTGTCTTACACAAACTAATTCTAAGGCTTGGCTCCCTTTCACAAAATTTTTGGAGAGATTCTTCTCATTCTTATCTTCTTTCCTTTTGATTCTCCAAACTTTCTTGACTTTCCTGTGATCTGTTTGTCTATCCTTTTTACCCTACAACAAATCCTTTCTAGGCACATTTAGATAAGACCAAGGTGTCCTATTATATGACCAAGTGCTCATGTGATGATATTTTAGATTGTAGTTCCATTGCTCATGCCCAAACCTATTACAATAATAACATCTAATTTTCCTATTGTAGTAAAAGTGATTAAAATTCACAAACCTTCGAGGTTCTTTTAGTTGGATTGGAGCTTTTCTTGATTGAGATGTAATGCCTATTATCACTTAAATCTTTGGAGAGTTCTTTTATTGGGATCGAGGTTTTGTAGCTTCTTCTTCTTGGGAACAAAATCCTAGTTCACTTTTATCTTCTGGACTTCTTCCTTGTTCAAGAACCATTCAAGGGGATTCCTTTCCTTTAACCATCCTTTCATTCATAAGCTTTACATCTGCAAGCTCTTCTTTCATCTGCTCACATGACTTGGTTAGTTCTTTATTCTTGACCCTAAGGTATAAGATTTCCTTAGTGATATTTAAAATTATTTTATTCAATAAAGAAATTTCCTGGTTCTTTGTTTTTACTTGCTTGTTCAACTTTGTGCAAATATGTTAAAAATTTAAAAGTTCATTACACAATAAATCAAACCTTTCATCGTCGTTAAGTTCATCATTTAAGGTAGTAGTGTCATCATCTATGAGAACCATACAAATGAGGTGTGAATCATTTGCATCATCCTTCACCTTTTCTTTACTTTGCTCTTCATCATCCTAACTTGAGTAGAAGTTGGTCTTTCTCATCTCCTCATCAGTTTTGTCCTTTTGCTATAACCTATCACTACTAGGAAATTTGAAGATCACATGGCCTCTTCCATAACATACCAAGCATTCTATTGAAGATGAGTCAAAATTAGAACTTAAAAAAAAATTTACCTGTTTTCTTACCTTTGAATTGATTGGGTTTTTGTTGATTGAAGCTTTCACTCATCTGCTTAATCACACTGGTTAGTTTTTAAATCTCAGCCATAAGGTCTAAGATAAAAACATTCATCATTAAGAAATTTAATTTTTTATTTCCTTGGCATGTAAATCATGATTTATCTTAATGCATAAATTTTGGAAAGAAAGAACTTCATGGAAAAATATCCCATACCTTTCTTTAAAGGAAACATCATTTAGATAATCATGAGTTTTATCAACTTTACAAGTGTAGTCTTCTTTATTTTTGAATGTAAAGAAGGGAATGAAAGACTTGCCTTTATAGGAGATGTGATATATGAATTGAGCACACCAATTGATGAAGCACATTATTTTCTTTATTTAAAAGTTTCTAATGTTGATTTCCCCTTCAATGTTCACTCTTAAAGATTGATGTAGAGTGCAAGAGTATCAAGCTTCGATACCACTTGAGGATCATTGAACTTAGAAGGGGTGGGGGGTTGGGGTGCAGGGGTTGAATAAGTTTCCCAAATAAAAATTTGTTGACATAAAGCTCACACCAATTTTAACATGGTTTCACAACTTAGGTAGTCCACACTTGAAGGGTAGTTCACAAGCACACCTCCAGACTTTATTCCTTTCAAAATTTGNAGAAGCACATCCACCCCATAGGGTAATAAAAGAGAACTATAATCACAAGGAATGAATGCAACTAAGTTTGTTGATCCTTGTACTTTAAGGCACATCTCACTTTTCCCAATTACCATAGACAAAATATTGTATAATGAAGAACAACAATGATTTCCAAATGATTACAATTGATAGTACACCATGCTTTCTCTTTTCCCAATGAGAGTGAAGTCTTCTTATAGCCAATCTGTTTCTAAAATCACTTTGGAATTTGTGTAATGGCTATCTAATGGTCACTGGAGATGTCTTCTTCGAGATTGAGACACCTTTCTACATTAGGCCTTCATTCTAGAAAGATGTCTTCTTCACATGAAAGATGTCTTCTTTATAGGGGAGATGTCTACTATTTTTGAAAAGATTTCTTTCTAGGTCTTCTTCTTTCTAGCAAGATGTCTACTATTCTTGAAAGACATCTTTGAAAAAAAAGTCTCTTTTTCAAGGGCCAAAAATGAAATTGCTTTTTTTAATGCTGGGAGCCTTCGAATGCCTCCAAACAAGTTCCCATAGATCTTATAACCTCCTAGACTCATCAAAATGAGCTAAAAACACTCTAAAACATGCCAAAACATCCAAGAATCACTCTCAACAAAAATAGATGCATTTTGCTTAAATTATTTGTATTCATCCATGCTCCCTTAAGTCCTTGTGATCCTGAATTTGCTTGTGAGTCCTTGAGTCCTTTGCTCTTACACCTATAAACAAAACAACCACATAAACATCCTTGTACTCCATTTTTCTTAATGTTTTGACATATCAAAAGGTCAACAGGTCTATAATATGGTTGTTGTACTAGCAGAATACTAGGTCCTACCTATTCTATACATAGAGTTGATCTATTGGATCATGCTTGCTCTATCCCTATAGTTGAAATGTTTGTCACTAGTGTTATTTTTGTTGTAGCCTTAGTGCTTATTCGTTTTTCCACTTGATCTTTCTTAGGAAACAACGACTTGAAAATATCTACATGTGATACATTTTAGGATTTGTGTACAACATCATTGGTATATCCTAAAATACTTACTTACCTACATAATTCTTTGATAAGACAAGGCAATGAAAAAATGGATTTCGCTATCTTCTTTTTTTTTTCAAACCTCCTTTAGATTTCTAGAAATAGTAAGTGTGCCATATTTGCTTGAAAATTTTCCATTAGAATGATACTTCCTCCAGAAACATATGTGAAGATTCTATTAAGTTTCTTAGTTAGGAAGATGTTGTATGTCCCTATCTTAAAATATGTATTTTCACTTATGAATAATCCATTATATTCTTTCTTAGTTTTCCCATATGCCCTCTATAGCCATAAGTTTCTGGCATCACTATCAAACATTGTAGAGATCTAAGTAATGTTAGCTCCAAATTTTGGTAGATTTAATGCTCTAGGAATGGTCTCAACTTCATAAAGTACTATTACTCTTTCGATCTTCATAGTGGCATCATCTTCATGATTATGCTAGAATTGATAAGTTTCCATTAGATACCATTAACCATTGCTTGATATGGTAGGCTAGGAGGGTAATGCTTGCAATTGTTCATGTACGTTTACAAGTGTGAACTTAATAAATGGGCTAAATTTTAATTTCACTATGATAGTAAACATGACTATTTTTTCCTAAATGGCATGTAGACACTTATTTAAAAACATGAGACATTATCCTTTCTTTGCAGTAGGTGGTGTTTGAAATTTTACTTATGTAATTTTTCCTATTGTTGATGTGGGTTGTTGAATGAAATAAGACTATGCTTCCTATTCCATAGATGGAGTTTGATCTCCACCTCATCCTTTACCTTTCCCTTTGAGCCTCCTCTCTCTAGATTGTGACAATCCTCTTTCTTCAAGTATTCTTTTCGATGGCATCTACAATTACAAGAAATCTCAGTATTACGAAAATGTTCTAGAAAAATTTTCAATGGTTTGTAACCTTTCATCAGATTTTGGGTTTTCATTAGAAATGTCATACAAAATTTATCTTATTTTTAGTTTGAATATTTTTCAATTTAGAAAAAGGCCTATTTTAGGAAAACCCTTAATTAAACAATTTTCCAAGTGATTGAAAATGATTTTAATTTGCATGACCTATCACTATCATTTATTTGTTATTAAGAAATGTCAAAATGGCTAATTTGAGAGAAATTTTAAGTTTATTAGGTTAGATCATATTAAAATCACATTTTCTTCATAATACTTACCCTTAGTTAATCTTCTAGGTGTTAGAAAAAGTTACTTTTAATTAATCTTTTCAACATTAGAAATGATGATCAAGAACTAGAAGGGTGGTTGAATAAGTTCTAATCAATGAAACCCAATTCTTGCACAATAGATATATGTGATTCCCCAACTTGGATATGTCCACACTTGAAGGGTAGAATCCTTGCACACCTTTGGACTTTATTCTTGAAAAAATGTGATTTCAAGGAAACCATAATCTTTACAAATTCTTGAGCTCCACTAAGGGTGTTTTCTCTTAGAAACATATCCAACCCTTGAAGGTCCCAACAAGCTCAAAGGATGTCTTCTCTCAAGAAGCATATCTAGCCCCTTAGGGCTTATAATGAGAGATAGAAATATCAAGAAAGAAAATGAACTAAGCTTCTAATTCTTTCCTTTTTGGCTTAAAAAAACATCAAACAACTTTATAAATGATACAAAGATGAAGTATAAAATTTCTCAAAAGATGTATACAATGATTACTTGATTACACGAATGGTGATTGTTATTTTTTCTAAAAAAGAATTACTTTCTTTTATAGTCTTGTCAACATCATATGTTCGTTGGAATTCATAGAATAGCTAGAAATGACTAGTTGAGATGTCTTCCATGAGCTCAATATGTCTTACGATATTTTTCATTTTTCAGGTGAGATGTCTCATTTGTCTTGAGACATCTTGATCTAACCCAAGACGTCTTGGCTAAGACATCTTGCCTAAACTTGAGATGTCTTGCTTGAGACTAGAGCTTCTTAGCAAATATTTCTTGCAATAGAATGAGACATCTTGTCAATCTCCAGGACATCTTCTTTAAAATTTGTGACATCTTGCATGCTTGTGATTTCCTCCAAATTTTTGCATTTTCTTGTTGGACTTTAGGATTCTAGTTTTTCAATTCATGCTCTTATCTTAGTCTCCTTAATATTTTTTATTCACCTTTCTTAGACTTGCAAGATCTCATAAGCACACTTATAAATTCTCCATCTTTCAAGATTTTAACATACCAAAAGGTCAAATTTTTTTTCCTTTTTGGTGATGTCCAAAACTTGAGAAAATTGGTTAGCACAAAAAATAACAATAAGCATATAATAGTCAAATAAGAGGCAAAAACAAATAATACTCCTCCTTTTTGAACATCATAAAAAATAATTTTCTTAAGAAGCTTCTCTTATATATGAGCTCATTCTTTCTCCTCCTTTTTATTTATTTATTTAGAAAAGATATGTTACTCACCTAATAGGACATGCTCATATCCCCATGTCTTTACATAGAGAAGTAATTTTATGTTCATCAAGAGACGTAGTGAAAGCATAAGCAAGTTGACCATTTGTCCCAATGTATTCTAATATAACATGCCCAAGTTGATTATGTTCTCTTATAAAGTGATGTTGAATTTTGATATGCTTTATACGAGAGTATTGAATAGGATTTTTAGCCATGTAAATAGCATTTTTATTATTAAAAAACATAGGTGTGTTATCTAATTTGATCCCTAGATCCTTGAGTGTTTATTTCATCCAAAGAATTTATGCACAACAACTTCCAACTAAAATATATTTTCTTCCATCGTAGATAGTGCTATAGAGGTTTTCTTTTTAATTGTCCAAGAGACAAGACTCTTTCCTAGAAAGAAGAAACTACTACTTGTGCTTCAACAATCATTTGTATAGCCTACCTAATTTGTATCACATTTCCAAGCAAGATCTAGATTGATATGATCTAAAAATCCTTTAGGTTGCTCAACATACACTTCCTCTTGAGTTGTGCCATTCAAAAAATAACATTTGACATCAATTTGATACAATTTAATTCCTTTAATACTTGCATAAGCTAGAAGAATTCTAATTGACTTAGCCTAGCTATAGGAACAAACGTTTCATCAAAATCATTTTCCTCTTGCTAGTTGTAATCTTTAGCAACTAATCTAGCTTTATTTTTTATAATATCTTCATTTATATTGTCTTATTCCTAAACATCCATTTTGTTCCAATAATTTTCATGTTGTTGGATTCAGGAGTAAGTTCCCACACATCATTTTTGATAACTTGATTTAACTCTTCTTACATGGCTGAAATCAATCTTTCTTTATTTTTTGCCTCTATAAAGTTTTTGGACTCAATTTGTGAAAGATAGGTAACATAGACACACATCTCTTTTATTTGAATTCTAGTTTTTATTCTCTCTTCTACTTGTCTTATAACATCATTAAGGGAATGTGATCTTTAGAGTCTAAGCATTTTGAGCTAAGCTAGAGTAGCATCGTCATGTTCACTTTTTATTAGAATCTTTTTAAAATTCTCTATGGAAAATGTTAGAGATTTTTTGAATAGGAATTTCTTCATCATCAATGTGAAAATCTGAACCACAACCATCACTATCATCTATTTTTACATTTATAGTTTCCTCCACATTGTTCTTTTCTTGAACGCTTTATATGCCCTACTAACTATAGAGTATCTTATAAAAATCCCCTCATGTAGTCAAACTTTCTCAGAGCATCTTTTTCGTTCATAATATACCATTTTGCAAAGACATGAAAGTAACTGACTGAAGGCTTTCTACCAATCCAAAGTTCATATGGAGTTTTGGTGGCAAATCTTCTTACTAGAACTATGTTGGAGATGTAGCATGTTGTATTGATAACTTCAGTCCAAAAGTGATAAGGAATGTTGCTGTCATTCAAAATGGTTCTACCCATTTCATTTAGAATCTTATTATTTTGTTCTACTATACCATTTTTCTGAGGAGTCCTTAGTGCAAAAAATTGATGAATAATATCATTTAATGGATAATGTTCTTCAAATTTGTCATTCTTGAATTCTCCTCCATTGTCACTTCTAATAGTTTTAATAACATATCCCTTTTCATTATGTAGCTAGTGAAAAATTCTCATAAAATGCTCAAAAATTTCATCCTTGTGATATAAAAATGCAACCCATGTAAAATGAGAAAAATCATCAACAATGATTAAATAATATCTTTTCTTTCAAAAATTGAGAGTTTGAGAGGAACCAACCAAATCCATATGAATAAATTCTAAAGAATGTGAGGTGGAGATGCAATTCTTCTTACCAAACCTTACCCTTGTTTATTTCCATTTCTGACAAGCATCACAAGTATTCATGAACAAATCCTTTAGTTTGGATAGTCCTTGAACCATATCTTTAGAAACAAGCATTTTAAACAATGTCTTAGTTAATGTGGCCTAATTTTCCATGCCAAATATGAACATTACCTATATTGCTAATCAAGCACTTGGATTTAAGATTAGAAACATTTCCTAAAATGGTAGTATAAACATGTGCTTTTCTATTTTCTTCTATAATAACTTTCTAGAGTAAGGGTCTCTTACTCTACATAAATCCTTGGAAAAGGTAACATCAAAGTTTGAATCACAAAGCTAACTTACACAAAGAAGATTATGTTTAAGACCTTCAACATAAAATAATTATTTAACAAAGGTTTATTCTTACCTCTAATAGGACCAATACCATTAATTTGAGCTTCTGCATCATCTCTAAAGATGACTATTTTACAATTTTGTTCTAAAATATGTATCAATTGAGATTAGTCACTTGTCATATGTCTAGAACCTCCACTATCAATATACTAGGTGCTTCTTTTAATAGTAGAAAGAGCAACTTGATCAAATATTCCTTTTTAAATATTTCTTCTCCTTAGGTCCTCAAACTTTCCCTTTCTACAACATACCTTTTCTAGGCTATTTTGAAAAAGAACAATTATAGTGTTTCAACTACAAAAAACAAAAAGACTGAATATGTCTAGTTTTACCACAATAAAAATAAACTATTTTTCTCATTTTAGCTAAATATCCAAACTTGGGTAAGTATTTCCTCTTGCCTATTAAACCTAATGATGCTTTTATGTGAGGATGTCTTGGATTTATATCTTGAGCCATCTCCTTGTTGTTAGTGAATTTTTCATTGCTAAGTTTTACATTTGATAATTCCTTGTTAATTAGCTCAAGAGATAATGTTAGCTTTTGAACCTTAGCCTTTAGGTCTAAGTTCTCCTTCTTAATATTAGATCATTCAATATAAATTTTAGCTATTTCTACTTCCTTACTATGTAAACTCTTTTTCAATTTGATGCATAAATTTTAAAAGGAAATGATCTCACTCCAAAGTAACTCATACCTTTCTTCCAATGTATTCTCATCTTCTTTAGTTTCATCATCATAGATCAGATCATTGATGCATTCTTGATTTGCCAAAGCTATGCACAAAAGATGTGAATCTTTAGGAATATCACTTGTTTCTTCATCATCATCCTAACTCGTATAGAGGTCCCTTGTTCTTCTTTCTTCAATAGGCTTTTTCTTTTACAACCTACAAGCATTGGGAAATTTGGAGGTCATATGGCCCCTATCACCATGTATCCAACATCTATATAAGAGACATCAAGATTAGAAATTTTGGATTGCTTACCTTTTACTTTACCTTTTTTGTTAGATTGATTGAATTTTTTTTCTTTCCTTTCCAAAATCCTTTTTACTCTTTTTGTTTGGAGAGCTAGTTTAGCATCACTATTTGCATCACAATTAGACACCTCCTTTTCTTTTAATAAGTGCAATATATTTTTCCTTGATAGCACCTTCATTGATGAGATTCATTTCATATGTGATGAGACGCGACTTGCACTGGGCCGCGATATCGCGTCTTACCCTACGATATCGCGTACACGATATCGCGTCCCGCCGTCATATCTATAAATAAGAGGCGGCACTCCCTT